>CM022758.1:12617610-12810110 GCA_012411365.1 Ameiurus melas
AAAAGAGTGCCAAGGAGAACTTGGCGAGGTGGACACAGGGGATAATTTATTCAGGCTTAAAGAATATACACAAATTAAATTATTATAAATAGTTAAATAATAAAGTAAACACAATGTATATATAAACTATATATAAAATAATACTATACTAAAACTATATATAAAATATTAGTAAGTTCCATCCAGCCATCCATTTTCTGTACTGCTTATCCTTACTGGGTCACGGGGAACCTGGAGCCTATCCCAGGGGGGCACAAGACGGGGGATACCCTGGACATGGTGCCAATTCATCGCAGGGCACATGTTAGTAAGTTACTAAATAATGTTTGCAATATACACTGCAAAATCTGATGTTATTTATAAATATTAAAATATTCACAAATAAAATCTGAATTGAACAGTTTTAATTTAAAAGTTTTTTTTAAATCAAGGGATATATTTTCCAAACAAAATATGAAAATATTGGGAACATTTTTTTTAAATGTGCAGAGTAATATTTTGGCTATTTATTGGAGCCAGAGGATTTTTTCTGAACATTCCACCCATAGAAAACATTCCCAGGAATAATAATAATAAAAAAAAAAATTAGAAACTGTTGTGTGAAAATCCCAGGAGACCAGCAGTTTCTGAAAGACTCAACCCATCTTATACCAACAACCATGCAACGGTTAAAGTCAAATTGATGACATTCTGTTGTTTTATGTGAACATTTTATGCTGCCACATGATTGGCATGTGGTTAAGGATAACTGCATAAATGATCAGGTCTACAGATGTTATTATTAAAGTGGATGAGTGTATGTGTAAAGATGCAATGGAACATTAATCAATTTACCTCTGTGAAACTGGAGAAAAGAAAAGAAAGGAGTGAAAGGACATAGACAAGCCAGATAGAGGGTAACATTTTTTTTTCTTCTACTTAGGCTACCATTTTTCTTTCATGAGGCAGACTGGATTTCTTAAATCACTGTGCAGAAGTTCATTCTCTCCTATTCAGGCAAAAATGTTTCCAAAAAGATGAGACTATGGTTCCTTTCAATCCACTAATGTCTCTGGTTTGAGCTGGAGTGAGCATGAATGAGTATTAGCCCCTTAGAGATCATGAGTGTAGATTAACTTTGTGGTGTCAGGGAGTTTGTCTTTCAGCGGTAATGTTCTGAGGAAAGCAACCACGTTTCTGTGCTCCAAGTTAAAATGGTTCCATGACAGTCTGTTGCTACAATGTTTAGCAAAGTGAATGAATCACTGTAATATGAAGAATGCAATTTTATACTGGTTTGACTTTTTTGCCTGGACTTTAGTATTCAACATGTCTATTTCACATAATATACTAACATGGACTCATTGAACAGCCTTTGATTAGTTCAGAATAGATTTCAGTAGTTATTATATTTCGGCAAGCGTTTCTTTAACTTAATGCTGCTTATTTGAATGAGCATTGGAAGAAATAGAATTGTCTCTTCTGGCATTATCTGCCTTTGTTTCATCTTTCTCTTTCTCATAAACAGATTCTCTAGCAAGAGCCAGATTTTGGCACCTTCTTGTGTTTTCTCACAGAAATGATCTTGATAATATTTTGTGCATGTTGCTATTATAGAAGGATTTTTTTTTCATGAACTGGCTAACATAAGATAAGATCTTGTATTCTTAATTGTATCTTAAGAATGCCTTTAATATCATGTGAGACATATTATTCATAATTGTATTTACACTACCTGGTGATGCTCAGTGAAAAAGCTATTCCCTACTGATTTTGGATTTCTTTATGGCATCTTTGAGAATTTTATCAAATTCTGCTTGCTCATAAGGAACCTGTTTTTTGAAAGACTAATACATTTGTATGACATGACTAATAAAACTGAATTTAGCCACAAAACATTAATCAGTACAGTGTACATACACGTAGCATGAGATGGATGGTTGGATATTATTTGTGAGCCACAGATGGGAAACGAAGCACGATATTTATTTACATGAGTGCAATGCATGTTCCATGGCATTATCAAGAGAGATCACAAATCTGTCCACATAATCAGCACGAGAATTCTAAAATAAGGATAAACTGAAGATGGTTTGTGATTATTACAGTATAAACAAAAAGTGTCTGCCATTGTGAAGTCTGACTTTCTTTTAGTTTATTCATATAATAATGAAACCTTGTTATATAGTAAGAGATCAAAAGAGCCAGTAGGGAAATGAACAGTGGTCTAGCATCCATCAGCTGTCATTCCTGACAGCCTAACTGAAACACCAAACTTGTGTTTGGACCAGGTGTATATCACCTTGTCTAGTTTCCTCTTCTGTGAGACAGGTTCTTAGACAGCTGGCCAAGCTCCCCTTTTGTCTCTGAGCATGTCACCTCATGTGCATAGAGGAGCTAACTACCTGGCGTGTGGCTAGCGAGTGAGCCCACCAGCAGTGTAACTGGCCACCCGCAGTACACCCATGCATTTCCAAGACAAGCAGCAAGTTTAAAACCAGGCCAGATGCTCAAGCTGTGAGCAGGTCCTGCGCCTCCTGGAGTACAGACACTATTACATTTGTTCATGTGCCCAAATCTTTTTTCCACTCCCCATCACCATCTGTGCCCCTAATGGAGCTGTCCAAGGCTTGTCAGTCACTCATGACTAAGCATATACTGAATGTGAGTTTTGGTGATAAATTGAATTATTTTATATAATATATAAAAATAAAATGTGTACATGGATTACACAGTGGATAAATTTAGTTAATGTTTACATGCATATTGCTCATAACCTTTTAAAAAATATTATGAATAATACTTATGTAGGAAATAAAAACATGATGGAGCCTGAATAGAAAAATCTGGATGAAAATCATCCATGAATCAATAAATTATTTAACAAATCAATCAATCAACCTTCCAACAATAGCAAATGCCTTATTCCTCTTAAACCACAGCAATTACTATTAGTTTAATAGTTTTTTAAAGAATTACACACACTTTTTATCCATTTCCTGTATAGTTATTTTCAATGTGGTGGAAATTCAGTCAAATGCGTTTGTTCCTGATATCATTTACACTATAAAAGCTGTAAGCATTCATTCTCTCACCAGGCTCTTTTTTCCCCTCTATCTTGTCTTTTAAAAGACAAAATTGCAGCTTGTCATTTTACTGAGAAAGATTCTAAACCCTTGTAACTTCTTGTGGCTCTATGAGCATTGAATAAACTGAAACTTTGAATTCCTGCTGGTTCAGTATTGTTTCTGTGTAAGGGAGGACCCTGGAGGTTATTCAGTGGTCGCAGAACCACAGTTACCTGCATAACCAGTGTTCTATTTTACCCCTTCTAAATGCCAAGGTTTTCCACCTGGGTCTCAAGGAACTAGCTCACACTAAGAATGATTGAAGGGTGCTCAGATATGATCTGGAGTGGCACACCTCTGCATACTGTGCCTGAGGAGGAGATGCTTTTCTTGGAGTGGCATGCCAAGGTAGGCTGGACAAATGGCCTGGCTACAGGTTGAGGTGATGTCCATCTCCGAGTGTGACAATCTTTGCTTGTGTCTTTCTGACATAAAGATGAACTGCTGAACTGATGATTGAATCACTACTGTGCATACTGTACATACTACAGGAATGAGTTGGTTTTGGTAAACTTGGTCTTGGAGCTCTGGGGTTGAGGTCGCCATGTTGACTTCAGGCTGGAGCTCGGCAGAGGAGGCTACATTGTCAGCCTCTGGAGGGAGTTCTGCTGTGGAGGCTGCCCTGTCTGCCTCTGGAAGGGCCTCAGTAGGAGCGACCACCTCGTTGGTCTCTGGCCAGCTCCATCACACCCCTTCAGATGATTCAGAATGCTGCAGCGTGCCTTGTCTTCAACCAGCCCAAGACAACTCATGTCACACCCCTCTTCATCTCCCTCCACTGGCTTCCTGTAGCTGCCCGCATCAAGTTCAAGGCCTTGATGCTCACCTGCAAGACCTTGTCAGGAACAGCACCCTCCTACCTCAACTCTCTCCTGAAGGCATACATTCCCACTCGCAATCTGCAATCGACTAGCGACCGACGTTTAGTAGTTCCCACTCAGCGTGGCGCAAGGTCCCTTTCCAGAACCTTCACGCTTACCATTCCCCAGTGGTGAAATTCTCTTCCGATCTCAATCCGGACTGCAGAATCTCTCACTATCTTCAAAAAACAGCAAAAGACCCACCTTTTCCGTGAACACCTAACCAACTCCAAGAGAAAAAAAAAACCACACACACAATGCACTTACACCTCTACTCTGTGCACTTTGCTTCCTCTGGTATTCAATTAATGGATCTTGTATAGTAGCACTACTTGTATTGTTCCCTGCTTGATATATCGCTTTGCTTATTTGTAAGTCGCTTTGGATAAAAGCGTCTGCCAAGTGAATAAATGTAATGTAAATATGCGTGACAGGCTGGTAAATATGGGTGAATTCTGGCAGCCAAACAGCCAAAAAGTAGAGAAAAATGGGTTTGACCTTTAATGGGTTTTTTTTTTGTTTGTTTGTTTTTTTGCTATTAACATACTGTGATACTTCTATTCATAGTTTTCATGTCATCACATTCTTATAGAATTGCCCACCTGGAAGGCAAAGCATGGCTTTCTTCCACTGCCTTCCAGTGTTTTTTTTTTTACCAGAAATAAAAAGACAGATAATTGTGTTTGAACAGTAGCAATGGTTTACCCAACATTGAAAATAAAGTTTTGATTGGATTTATGTCATTAGATACTGTGTTTATCTAACCAAAATATTACTACCATAGAATGTGAACCTTAGCTAATTACCACTCACCTCTGTGCTGACAATTAAGAATTTCTTGTCCTTCACTTCCCAAACAGCATCATTATTGACCCATCCAAATTGAAAATACAGATAAGTGTCTGTACGTTTGTATGCGTTTATCCTGGCGGCAGTGTAAGGAGATGGATTCTCCACCCTCCAGGTCTCTGCATACATCACATGACTGAAAACTATGAATTACATACGAAAACATAAATATAATTCCCCAAAACAATGTAGAATTTTTTTATTTACTTTTTATGCTCATATAGACAAAGATCTTTTTAAACAAAAATCACTAATTGATTGGTATTAACAGGCCAAAAGCATGCCAAGAAAATATTCCCCACACCATTCCATCTCCTCCACCTGTAACGGATCGGGCCTTTTTGGCGGATGCAGGTGCAGATCAAAGTCTTTATTAGACACGTAACTCACAATCAAAGAAAACGTGGTCTTCACCGGAAAACAAGAAACTGGATTTGTGGCATGGAAACAAATGACATCAACTATACAAACAATACTAACGATAATACTGTGCGAAGTTCTCTGTAACCCCGGGGTTTAAATGGTAAACAAAATCACAACCTAAACATGGACACTTAAACTAAATGCTCAAGCAGGAAGCAAGCGAACCAAAACAAAGTCACATGACTCGTCAGGAGCCGTGCCACAGTGCCATCTGTTGGCCGTGGTGTAACACCACCAGCCTGGACTGTTGACACAAAGCAGGTTGGGTCCATGGATTGGTCATATTGTTGGTGCCAAATTCTGAACCTGTGCCTCAGAAGAAATCCATCAGACCAGATTACATTCTTCCAGTCTTCAACTGTTCTATTTTGGCGAGTCTGTGACCTCTGCAGCCTCAACTTTCTGTTGTTGAATTAAATTACATTTGTATGGCGCTTGTAACAATGGACATTGTCTCAAAGCAGCTTTACAGAAACATAGAAACACAGGATACAGATTTTAAGTGTGTGAATTTATCCCTATTGAGCAAGCCGGTGGCGATGATGGCAAGGATAAACTCCCTAAGATGATTTGAGGAAGAAACCTTGAGAGGAACCAGATTAAGAAGGGAACCATCCTCATCTGGGTAACAACAGATAGTTTAAAAGTAAAGGGAAGCTCATTATGGTTTTTAAAAAAGTCTGTTTTGATGAACTAATCCACTGTTTACTAAAGGAGACTTGAGTGCAAAATTGTATGTGGTTATTGCAGTCCTAAAGCCATAGCACAGCTGTGACATTGAGGTCCAAACCCATTTCCATGGTACTTCAAATGTCACCATTCTCTGCAGTCTCCAGGCTGCACTGCTTGTGGTTGTCCTCAGTAGCAGAATAGCCTCCAGTTAATGGGAGCTCCAACCAGAGCTAGGGTATCAGGATGGATCAGCAGGTTCGGAGAGCAGAAAGGGTCAGGATCACTGGCATCTCCATAAAATTATAAAAAATGTGACTCAACAGAAGGAGAAAGGTAGGTAAAAAGAGAGGGAGAGCGTATTAGGTATGCTTACTATCCCTTAATGGATAAGACTGTGTACTTTGCATGAAAGAAAATTTATTCATGTAAAGCTTGAGTAAACAAATATGTTTTCAGCCTGGACTTAAACACAGAGACTGAGTCCTGAACACTAATTGGAAGACTGTTCCATAACTGTGGGGCTTTGTAAGAGAATGATAAATGAAGCACTTCTATAGCACTTTGATCCAAAGCGCTTTACACTATGTCTCATTCACCCATTCACAAACACTCATACACCAATGGTAGCAGAGCTGCCATGCAAGGTGCTAACTTGCCATCGGGAGCAATCTTGCCCAAGGACACTTCGGCATTTGGAGTCATGAGGGGCAGGAATTGAACCACCAACCCTACAATTAGTGGACAACACACTCTACCAACTGAGCCATAGCCTTCCCTGAGAGAAAAGCTCAAAAAAGAGAAAGCTCTTCCCCCTACAGTATTCTTCACTATTTGAGGTGCCAACAAATAGCCTGCACCTCTTGATCTAAGCAGGTGATCATAAAAGACCAACATTTGGTCTTTTATAATCTTGGTTGGTCTTGGCTGACTGAAATGGAAAACGATGTGGTCTTCTGCTGTTGTAGCCCACCTGCCTCAAGGGTCGATGTGTTGTGCATTGTGAGATGCATTCCTGCTCACCACAATTGTATAGGATGGTTAATGTAGCCTTTCTGTCAGCTCGGACCACTTTGGCCATTCCCCGTTGACCTCTCTCATCAACAAGGCATTTCCATCCACAAAACTACCACTCACTGGATGTTTATTTTTGTAAACTCTAGTTACTATTGTACATGAAAATCCCCGGAGATCAGCAGTTATAGAAATTTTTAAACCAACTTGTCTGGCACCAGCGATCATACCATGGTCAAAATCACTGTGATCACTTTTTTCCCCTGATCTGATTGTTGATGTGAGCATTATCTGAAGCTGCTGGCCTGTATCTGCATGTCAGTGTAGCAAAAATAGCTTATGCAGCTTAACCTCACTTATGCTGTGTTCAGATAAATAATCTTTCAGAAAAACACACATGCAGTTTTTATGAATATGAGAATTAAAAGTGCTGGAAATTCCAAAGGAATTTAACTGATAAATTTTTTTAAAATAGATTTTGGCCAATTAAACAACCAAAATCAAAAAAGCAATGACCAGATGTGATTGAGCGGGCAATTCATGCACCGTTCCTCACTAAACTATGAGTACGGAACACAGAACACGGGGGAACATTAACAAGGGTGAGAAAGCTCTCAATAATTGTTTCTCACAAATACAATTTTTTTATTATTATTAATTTATTTTCATTCTCAAAACTCCAGGTTTGAACACTGAAGTATGCCAACCAATTTACTGCTCGGGCATTGCCAAATCTGAAATTCCATTTTCCACCTCTCAGATCAGAGTTTTTTCTTCTCTTTTCTTTTTTAAATCTTTTAATGCGACACTCAACTAAGAAAACTTTTACAAATGGAGTTGGCTGACATTTCAAAGAATCTCTGTCTTTAGCCTGCTTCCACAAAAAAGGTGGGGAAAAGCTTAAAGCTGAGGCTTAGCTCTTTCCACTGGCTGGCATTTGAAGAGGTCTGTTTAGGGAGATCCACAGTCTGCCAGCCTTGTGAGTCAGCATTTCCTCATGGAGTAGGGACCCTCCAAGACATCTCAGCCTACAGCACAGCCAAGTCTGGCATAAACCCCCCTCCACACAAACATTTTTCACAGTCATTCTGGTTGTAATGGTTATAATTAGGATTTAGAAATGGAAACTGATCCAAGATGTGTATTAAAAGGGGATTCATTTTCTCCATATCTCTGCAACTTTGACTTCTAAGCATATTAAATGCTTTTAAGTTTAAAAGAATCCTGTTAAGTACATTAAGTACTGCGATGGACAGGCATCCCATCCAGGGTGTATTCCTGTCTCACACCTAGTGAGGACAGGAGAAAAATCTACTGTGGCCCTGATCAGGATAAAGCAGTTTCTGAAGATTAATGGCTGTGAGAATCTGAAATTTGACAGGTTGGGTCATGTTTAAAACTGGAGGCCTGATTAAGGTCCCCCAGAGGATGCTACTGTCTAAGAAGGAACATAATATTAAAATTACATTTGATCTGCATCAGCCCAGAGAGAAACATACTGACATGTCGGGTGTATTTAAATTATAAATTATTTTTTTTTATTACTTCATGTAATCAGTGCACAAATTAGCCACAGAGCAGTTCTATCTTTTTTATTATTTTATTTATCTTTTATTTTGCCATCATAATCCCAGATTGAGATATAAAATCTCTTCTTCGAGGGAGTCCTGGACAAAATGTTAAATCCTACAGGGAAATAAACTGATAACTGACAGTTTAAGTTGCTATTGTGTTATTGAGCAAAAAAAAAATGCATTGCGCACCACTCTTCTAAAATGTGAATACTTTTCTAAAGAGTAACACTGTTGATTGTTTAAGCAATTTATTGCATTAGTTTTATACTTGCATGTAAATTCTAAAGATGTTCTTATGTACAAAAAAGGAAACGGTTTTGTGTGTGTGTATGAACAAATTTTTGATGCATAAAAGGATTTGGAGTGCATTGGTGATGATCGCCACCAGCTCAGCCTCATGTTCAGTGTTCTTGTGTCATCTGTGCCCTGCTCTTGCCAGCCTGATCTGAATTCAGAGCTAACTATCAACTCTCTCAAATCTCTCTGTCTTTTCATTTTCCAGAGCTAAGTCTCTCTCTCTCTCTCTCTCTCTCTCTCTCTCTCTCTCTCACACACACACACACACACACATACACACTCTCTCTCTCTCTCTCTCTCTCACTCACAAGCACCTGGACATGTTTCAAAAGACATTGGTTTTAGATACATGCGAAGTGGATCAGGACAGATTTACTCTGCCATTCTGCCATGCCAGCGTGTGCCTTGGACCAAATCTCTCACATAACAACCCCCCACACACACACACACACACACACACCCCAACATCGACTGTTCCTCCTCAATGATCTCCGAACAGCAGGCTGCCTGATACTTCGGTGCAGGGTAGCCCACTTAACATCCATCTCCTGGAGGACAAGCACAGGGTTATTGCAGCTCCCCGACCTGGATGTCTTTTCATTACCGCTCCCCTCTCTGTAAAGCAGTGACACATCCAGTGTTTAATAGCCGACTCATCTATTCCTGTGGCTGGTCTTTCAGCATTCACAGCTAGATCTCATTAATCAAAGCTGTGGCTCATTCTCAGAGCTTCCATCCTCTCCAGTCCCATACTGAATGCATAATTCCAGTGCTCCAATGCCAGAGTCACTCTTTGCTGTGTTTGCCTGGAAGCAGTACTCTTCAGATTCTGGCTCAACTATCTGATATTAAAGTGCAAATCTGGAAGAAAAAAAAAAGATTAAATTCACTCTAAATTACTTGAACTATCCCCAACATTCCTTCTCATGCTACTGCTCACAGACCCAGATGTGATCACACATTTTTTCCTGTCAGCCATTTTGTCCAGAGTGAATTTGGTGTTTATCACCAAACAAACAAGACACCAAACCAACATTTCCCATTGTTTTCATTCTGCCCTTCCAAATCAGAGGTTATCACTTAAAAATAGCATTGCATTTCCTTTTCCATACAGCTCTATAGATGAGTAAATTTCAATATATTGGAATATGTGAATTTGCAGACATACGATTTATTTCCAGGCTTTAGACCTGCTAAGTCAGTGCTTGGCACATGGGGACCCAGTGAGCAAGATGCATGTGAAGTACATGGGTAGCTGTGTGGAGCTCTATCTCCACCTGGTGGTCCTACAATCCTGGGAGTCAGTCAGTTGGATGTACTAAATAGGGTGAGGGTGCATGAGAAGGTAAGGGAATTGTATGTGTTTTTTAGAGCTATACCACCTCCTGCTGGTCTGTTGGTGCGTTGTAGCATTTAGTGTTATTTCAGATACAATTTTAGCAAATTTCCATATAATATTATGGAGAGACACATTGTTCTGAATAATCTCATGCTTTAGCCTAAACAAAGGATTCGGATCAATGAAGTGACCAGAATATTTGTATTTGACAATATCTGCAGCATTTAAAACTCCAGAATGCAGTTTCAGTTAGTGATGTGCATTTTTGTGCTATTTTTAATGTCTTTACAATTCTTTGGTGCTGAATCTCTTCCATGTATTTATTTATTTAGTAGTCTATTTATTTCTTTGTTTTTATCTTAACTAATTAAGACGCTAATTTACACTACTACACTATGAAGGCTGCAGATGTTCCTCAAAACAATACTTTAATTAATAATGAAATGATTAATGATCTTCCTGCATGTGAGACAGAAAGTGAGAGAAAAATAAAGGACAGAAATATAGAGGAGGTGGGCAGATGGGTTTTAAGGTGAAGATGTGTGAAGAATGGTGAGAGCAGGGGGCACAGGCTCTGCCAGACCCCCTTAATCAATCAAGGCTGCTTAATAAGACAGCATCCATGGGGTGCATTTGGTAGTGTCTGGAACAGTGGTGGGACAAGAGGGCAACAAGTTAGCTGTCCTAGGCCACAGTGTTAAAATGTGGTACAAAAATCATACACCATGTGCCTGCAGTTGTGTGTAGAGAAGGAAATGCAGAAAGTCCTGCATCATTGAGTCTTCGTGCGTGTGTATAGATAGAATTTAAGGGCATAGAATGAAAAAAGGAATTAATGGCATCTTCACTGTCTTGCTTTATATACCTCTGTTCAACCTTCTTAAATGCAGCTCTCTAGAAAACTTGAATGATTTGTATGATTACGAACATCATCTCCTATATATTCCCCCTTAATTAATCCCCTCAGAACTCATGATAAATTCACTACCCTTTTATGTTCATCCAACTATTTTTTTTTATTTAATTTTGATGACTTATCACTTGTTAACCTTCTTCCCATTTGTTCTTACTTTCATGTAAAAAAAAAAAAAAAAAAACAGACACACCCACTATCTTAGCCGTGGGTGCGAAACCATATGTGACCGTGGCTATAAACGTATTGTTAGTATCCAACGCATTGTCAGGACTCACAGCTGCATCAAGGGTTAACAATGAGAGTTGACACAGCTGCTAGGAAATGTCTATTGCTACACCCTATTATCTCAAAAAATGATTGAGAGGTCCCACTTATATGAAGTGTGCTTAAACACCACGTAGCTAATTAATTATTTAAGTGTTTTAGTACAGTGTTATTCTTACTGATGTACAAATTGTTACAAGTTCACTTCAAATCTGCTTCATACCTCATTAATTACATAGCATGTAGAATTGCTATTAAAAATTTGCTGCTGCACATGTTCATATGTGAAACTCACTACCTCTTGATAAAGGTCTGTACATAAGCTGAATGTCGATAATAAGTTGTTCTCTCATTTTTTTTTTCCATTTCTGGAACTGTGTACACACTCAGAATGCATGTGCCATTACACTGCATTAAAATGTGTCACTACACTGTGCGGATAATTATTTAAATGCACAATTAATCAGACATTACTTAAAGCAAGCACGCCAGCATTTATCATCCTAATCTACTGCTTCTATAATGTATGTGTGATTAAGAATGTTGACATATTGTTAATGTTTGCTCAAATCATTTTATAAGGGAAGTCTAAGCATGCTGAGTTGTGTCATTAAACATTTAAAATATGACTTTTAATTAATGAACATTTAAAACGCTAAAACTTCACACGCTAATAATCTTAAAATGAGCTATATATGAGAAAAATATGGTTTTATCTAGTTTTATCCAACTGATGCAATGCGGAAAAAAGTAATTATAGCACTTTCCCCATATAGTCTATTCAATAGACTATTGTACCCATGCCTGTCAATGTAGGCATAGCATTATACACTCACTGAACACTTTTTTATTAGAAACACCTGTACACCTACTGATTCATGCAATTATCTAGTCAGCCAATTATCTGGCAGTAGTGCAAGGCATAAAGTCAAGCAGATATGTCCCAACAGCTTTAGGTAATGTTCACATCAACCATCAGAATGGGGAAACATGTGATCACAGTGATTTTGACTGTGGCGTGATTGTTGGTGCCAGGCAGGCTGGTTTGAGTATTTCTAAAGAAGAAACAACCATTGAGCGGAAGTTCTGTGGACAGAAATGCCTTGTTGATGAGAGGGGTCACTGCAGAGTGGTCCGACTGGTTCGAGCTGACAGAAAGGCAGTGACTCAGATAAACACTCTGTAAAACTGTGGTGAGCAGAAAAGCATCTCAGAGTGCAGAACACATCAAACCATAATGTGGCTGGGCTACAACAGCAGACCATGTCGGGTTCCACTTCTGGCAGCTAAGATCAGAAAGCTGAGGCTGTAGTGGGCACAGATTCACCAAAACTGGACGGTTGAAGATTTATAGCCTGGTCTGCTGAATCACAATTTCTTCTGAACCATGGTAGGGTCAAAAGTTGGTACCAACAGTATGAATCCTGGGACCCAACCTACCCTGTGTCAACAGTCCAGGCTGGTGGAGGTGGTATAATGGTGTGGGGAATGTTTTTGTGGCACACTTTGTTTCAGTAATACCAATCAATCATTACTTGAATGCCACAGCTTATTTGAGCATTGTTGCTGACCTTGTGCATCCCTTCATGGCCACAATTTACCCATCTGCTAATGGTTACATCCAGCCTGATAATGCACCATGTGAATACGAACATGAGAGAAAGAGAGAGAATGATAACAATAAGCAAAGAAGACTGAGCATAGAAGGATTTGGCTTAGAGGTAGATCAAAACAAAGCTTAGAAAGGAACTGTAATTTCTGTAATTATTGATAATGTGTTCAATGATCTTCAGTGGCCTTCCCAGTCACCAATCGAACACCTTTGGGATGTGGTAGAGTGGGAGAATCACAACATGAAAGTGCACCTGGAAAATCTGCAGGAATTGTGTGATGCAATCATGTCAACATGGATCAGAATCTCAAATTAGTATTTCCAATGTTTTGTGGAATCCAAGCCAGAAATGAGGCTGTTTTGAGAGCAAAAGGAGGTTTAACCAATATTACTATAGTGTTCCCAATTAAGTGCTCAGTGAATGCATATCCGCAGTAGCACAAAGTCTGTGGAATTACCCCACAATGATATAATTGCAAATGTGTGTGTGTGTGTGTGTGTGTGTGTGTGGCTGGCATGAGCAGTCATTTGTGATGCTAGACTATTCTTTGACAGCAGTAATTACAGTTCCTTTTCTAAGCTTTGTTTTGGTCTGCCTCTAAACCAAGTCCTTCTTTCCTTAGTCTCATCATAATTGTTATTATCTATCTTTCTCTCATTCACTCTCAAACACACATAAAATGCCTGTCTTTCTAATAAGACAGTGAATTGTCCACTGTCTCTGGAAAGTGTATGTCAGTGTGTTCATGATTGTCTACAGTTCCAGTTTTTGATCCCTCACTTTTTATCTGAGACTCTTGTGATACAGAGATTTTATTTGTGATGTATTATTGCCTTCATGTCCTCTGATGTGAGGATCATAGCTTTGTACAGACAGAGTTTTTGAAGACAGACTTTGGGCAACACAAAGGATAAGAAGGGGCATAAAGAAATAAAGTAGGGAGTAGAAAATTGCTCTGATTCATTCCCTAGAGCTCAGTGTTGGAATAACTTAGTATATGGTTACTGAACCTGAACACATACAGGATGAGAATTTTTTTTCCATACAGGTCACTGCTAGGATACCACATTCAACACAAAATCGATTTAAACACTACAGTGTGTACAGTGCCTTGCGAAAGTATTCGGCCCCCTTGAACTTTTCAACCTTTTGCCACATTTCAGGCTTCAAACATAAAGATATAAAATTGTAATTTTTTGTGAAGAATCACCAACAATTGGGACACAATTGTGAAGTGGAACGAAATCTATTGAATATTTAAAACTTTTTTAGCAAATAAAAAACTGAAAAGTGGTGCGTGCAAAATTATTCGCCCCCCTTTACTTTCAGTGCAGCAAACTCACTCCAGAAGTTCAGCGAGGATCTCTGAATGATCCAATGTTGTCCTAAATGACTGATGGTGATAAATAGAATCCACCTGTGTGTAATCAAGTCTCTGTATAAATGCACCTGCTCTGTGATAGTCTCAGGGTTCTGTTGAAAGCGCAGAGAGCATCATGAAGACCAAGGAACACACCAGGCAGGTCCGTAATACTGTTGTGGAGAAGTTTAAAGCCGGATTTGGATACAAAAAGATTTCCCAAGCTTTAAACATCCCAAGGAGCACTGTGCAAGCGATCATTTTGAAATGGAAGGAGTATCAGACCACTGCAAATCTGCCAAGACCTGGCCGTCCCTCTAAACTTTCAGCTCAGACAAGGAGAAGACTGATCAAAGATGCAGCCAAGAGGCCCATGATCACTCTGGATGAACTGCAGAGAACTACAGCTGAGGTGGGAGAGTTCGTCCATAGGACAACAATCAGACGTACACGCACAAATCTGGCGCCTTTGTGGAAGAGTGGCAAGAAGAAAGCCATTTCTCAAAGATATCCATAAAAAGTCTCGTCTAAAGTTTGCCACAAGCCACCTGGGAGACACACCAAACGTCACACCAAACGTTGAGAAATGTCTTTCTTCTTGCCACTCTTCCATAAAGGCCTGATTTGTGCAGTGTGCGACTGATTGTTGTCCTATGGACAGACTCTCCCACCTCAGCTGTAGTTCTCTGCAGTTCATCCAGAGTGATCATGGGCCTCTTGGCTGCATCTCTGATCATCTCTGATTTCGTTCCACTTCACAATTGTGTCCCACTTGTTGGTGATTCTTCACAAAATATAAAAATTTTATATCTTTATGTTTGAAGCCTGAAATGTGGCAAAAGGTTGAAAAGTTCAAGGGGGCCGAATACTTTCGCAAGGCACTGTAGTTCTCTCCTATACCTGTCATACTATTTAGATAATTTGCCAACAATTTGTGTTGTCACTTGGAACCAAACCGGTTTCGGTATCATTTGAGATCCTATGGTCATGGAGGATGATAATTTGATGTAGATCTTTTGACACCAAAATTGTGAAAGCCTTGCCTTATAGACTGATGATGGTAAAAGACAAAACAAACTGTGCCTTCCCCAATATATTATTTCCCCATATATTTCCTTCCTGATGTCTATTTATCAAATCCCCCTACTTGATTCAAGGTCTCTCTGTCTCTCATTTTTACGTTTCTATCTTCTGGACTGATACTCAGATTTATGTCCAAAATGTAACAGTGAATCATGTAGGTCGCACTTACAGATTAACCCAAGAGGATCTTCTTTAATGCAGTAAACAAAAAAAAACACCATATAGAGTGATAAAAACATTTTTTTAAACTATTTCCATGCAGACTTGTCTCAAGAGAGTAACATAAATGCATTAGAAATCTAGCAAGATGAATTGCTAACATACTTTACTTTAAAGTCCTTTAAGACAGAATTCTCATGTTTCCATGGGAATATGGGTAAATATTCCCAGTTCAAGTGCAATCAGCAGGCAATTCTCAAGAGCAGTGCATGGAAGTCATTCCACAGGTGAGCTCAAACCCAGTCCAAGCAGTGGGGAAGTGGAGGATTTCCAGATATGTTTAATGAGCAGAGTCCACAACATAAAACTGGTGAGTAAATAGGTAAGTCTCTGGCTCCTCCTGCTGTCCAGTGTATAATACTCTTTAGATCAGGGGTGTGAAGCTAAAGTCTGTGAACCTCGTTGCATAATATTCCTTGCTTACAAGTAACATGACTGAATGGTGATTTTTTTTTTTTTTTTTTTTAATGTTTAACTATTAATGATTATTTTGTGGCTAATGACTATAATGGCACATCATATTACTGCATTTAACTAGTGCCAGTACAAACAAATAAGACCCATACGTTTTGTACTGTGGAAAATATAAAATGCTTACTTCTCTGTCCAGTTGTCTTTAAACATTGTTTTTTTTCACAGGTGATGTCATAACATCACTAATCAGAAAAGAACAGATAAATTAAATTTTCTTTCTGAATGAACTACCTTCGGGTAAATAATTTACATAAAGGCATGTCTGTTGCCCACAATGGGGTGGGGGATGGGGGGGTTGTTGTTATTTTTGAGTGATCTGTTCAATCCGTTGCAATATTTTGTTGGGTTGCCATCTGGACAGTGGTCTGTCAGTTGATAAACCCTGTTGAATTACAGATGGAGAGGCTGTTTTTCATTAGTTTATGATTCCATTCGGTGGATATTCTCACAATATGGTGGGCATTGTTGGTATAGTGGTGGGCATAACTGCCTTCCAAGCAGTTCACCCGGGTTCGACTCCCGGCCAATGCACAGTGTAAATTGAAGCTTTAAGTGCGACTTTGGGCAGCTGTGGCGCAGTTGGTAGAGTGGGTTGTCCACTAATCGTAGGGTTGGCAGTTTGATTCCTGGCCTCGGTGACTCCACATGCCGAAGTGTCCTTGGGCAAGACACTGAACCCCAAGTTGCTCCCGATGGCAAGTTAGCACCTTGCATGGCAGCTCTGCTACCATTGGTGTGTGTGTGTGTGTGAATGGGTGAATGAGACACAGTGTAAAGCGCTTTGGATAAAAGCCTTTAATACTTTGTCTTTAACCCTTGTGCGTCAATTAAAATAGGTTACACATAGGTTCACAGAGAACAAAAATGTCCATGTCCAAATACTGTCATAAAAATATTATATATTAGTATTTTTTCCATTTTCACTGACATATTTTTTTACCAACATCAGTTCTAATCATAATTGCCAAACATTCATTAATTTTCAGAATTGTAACCCTTTAAATGCTGGATTGTTTACATAATGCCAGAGATGGTTTTTTTTTATTATTTTTAATATACTAAATGCTAAGCTGATTTTTTTGTTCTTTGATTATTAAAGTCTTTAATATGTCAATAATTACCAACAAAATTTATTTCATGCAGTGTCATATATAAAAAAAAATAATAAATTATTTTATTTATATTTAATTAAATTATATTATTATAATTTAAAAAAAAAAAAATTTTTTTTTTTTTAAAAAAAATTTATAAAATTTTTTAAAAAAAAAAAAAAAAAAAAAAAATTTTTTAATATTTTTTTTTTTTTTTTTTTTTTTAAAATATTTATTTTTTTTTTTTATAAAAAAAAAAAAAAAAAAAAAAAATAATAAAAAAAAAAAAAAATAAAATAAAAACTTTTTAGGGCCAAAAAAAAAAAAAAAAAAAAAAAAAAAAAAAAAAAAAAAAAAAAAAAAAAAAAAAATTAAAAAAAAAAAAAAAAAGCCATAAGGGTTAGGGTTTTTCTTCCTTCTTTTATTTTTTTGGTTTTGGGAAAAAACCTTTGGTGTTTGTGAGAAGAGAAGGGAGGAGGAAAAAAAAACACGGCGTGGGAGAAAAAAAAAAAAAAAAAAAAGAGGGGGTTTGGAAAAGCAGAGGTTTTCAGGGGGGGACCCCTTTTTCCCCTTTTTTTTGTCTTGGTGTCAGTGCACAATGACTTGTGAATGTTTCTGTTTGTGCACTTTTAACATGTGTTAAGCCATTTGAACAATTGACCTTTTGATTTGTGCCAGCATCAACGAGGACATATTTATTCTCAGTGTTATACACATAGAAAGTGTAAGGCAGTTATGGCTAAGTTGTTCAGGATAGCACTGCGTGTGTGCAACAAAGCTATAGTAACAGAGGGAGGTTGACTAAAGAAAGGCATGATGGTTAACATGCAAATTAGGTCTCATGATGGTTATTAGTCTGAAAAAGAGAGGTCAATATGTGAATAACTCAATGTCACATTAACCTCCTGGTGGGGGGCCCCAAGCAAGACGTGTTCACATGATTTTTATTATTTATTTATTTATATTCTTTTCATTGTCAATACAAGCACAAGAAAGGCAAAAGAACATCAGAGAATTCATCTGTCATGGCAGTGTGTGTGTCTTGATTAATGACACACTTTTATTGTATTGATACCTGACCTAGAAGGTTAAATGTCACAACTGTCTGCCACATTTGCTTTCTTCATAACAATGGATCAGTCTGACATTTTATCCTGTCGCTGCCAATACATTTCAGAGAACATGGTTAAATAAAACTATAACGTGTTTTTATTTTATCCATTCATTTATTCGTTCATCTATTCAGTTCCTTTCTACATAATCTATATCACAATCATTCAGATATTCCTCTCCTGCAATGAATTGTTGAAAAAAAAATGTTTTTAAGCTATTCATATTTTGGTTTTAATTACACTTCTTTCAGCATTCTGTGTACAGCTGAGGAATTGCAGTCTTAGAATAAAATCCACACAATCAGTTTAACGCTCAGCTATTTTAGAGGTTACTTGGAACCCTAATTTGCATTTGATGACACCCACAAAACACCATAGAAGGCAAAGGTCACACAGCTGGAATTATAAGCAAAAGGTTCAAATAGAATTGCTCAGAGGTTTCCCCCAAACTGTTGCCACAAAATATGACACACGGAATCATCTTGAATGTACAGTATTTCACAAAAGTGAGTACACCCTTCACATTTTAGTAAATATTTGATTATATCTTTTCATGTGAGAACACTGAAGAAATGACACTTTGCTACAATGTAAAGTAGTGAGTGTACAGCTTGTTTATTATTTATTTTAATAAATAATACTAATTTTAAAATAAAACTAATACATGTATGTGCATACATTTTAGGAAATAATAGTAGGGGATACAAATAATTGTAAGTCATACAAAATCACTTGAATCTATAAAACAGCAAAATCTAAATTTTAAAAAAATTGGATTTTAAATGCACGTTCGCCTCACACCTCCAGGGTGAGGGGATCGATTCCCGCCGGGGCCATGTGTGTGCGGAGTTTGCATGTTCTCCCCGTGCTCCGGTTTCCTCCCCCAGTCCAAAGACATGCATGGTAGGTTGATTGGCAGCTTAGTAAATTGTCCATAGTGTATGAATGGGTGTGTATGTGATTGTGCCCTGCGAAGGACTGGCACCCTGTCAGGGTGTACCCCGCGTTGTGCCCGATGCTTCTGGGGATAGGCTCCAGGTTCCCCGCGACCCTGAAGCAGGAATCAGCGGTTGAAGATGGATGGATGCATGGATGGATTGGCCGTTGGGATTCGCTACAGATTTGGCAACCTCACCTTTCATTTGACCATGCTCGCTTAGGGCACATCATTTTCGCAATTAATAAATAAATAAAACTTTCCATAATTATCAATACACTTATTTATTTGAATGTTTGTTTGTTTTTTGTTTTTTTACTATTTTTAAAAACACGGACTTTTGCGATTTATAGCTGGTATTGTGAAATCGGTGTGCGCATGCGCGTACTGTGGTCGAGGAAACGAAACCTAAGTTGCAGAGGATCCGCGGAAGTCTGTGTACGTGCTCAGTGGTACCTGGTATGAGACTTTAAAAGGTGCTTAGTGTGTTTGTTGCAATGCGACCCGGAGATCGGAAATCTTCTTCTTCAGATCTGCAGTGTATTCTGTGTCCAGTCACAGATGAGACAGAAATCACAGGCCCCCTGTCGTGTAAAGAGGGCATTGCTGCCCACCAGAACTGTCTGGTAAGTTCAGTCCGTTCGCATGTGTTTTCACACCTTCCTGACTACGTTTATTCGTAATAATTAATAAAGAAATCATTTCGGTCCGAGTTAGTTAAACTGTTATTAAGGGTGTAACGCAATGCTGTTACATGTATCTATTTGTATCTATACCTATATGAAAGCACAGATATAGAAATGCCAGTATGGCAGCATGGCACAGTTCCACAGCCTTACCTCCCTCACCTGAATTCATGACTGCTGTCAACTAATGATGTGTATTGAATATTTAACCCTACTTGTGCAGTATTAGTATTTTTGTTTGTACCTGTCAGTGATATTTTCTAAATAGTTTATATGCTTCTGTCTTCCCCAAAATACAAACCACCCAATAGCCTACTTTAAACTACCGTGATCCGGGCAGATACTAAGGATGACTGGACGAACGAACACTGTAAATGCATTCCACAATGGCACAGTGTTCGTGTCGATGAATGTTGTCTTTCTTTGTCCCACAAGATTCATATCTGACAAATAGTACGGATAATATGTCTCTTGTTTGTATCTGTATCTGTACAAACACATGTTATCGATGATGTGTTTTCATTTCTGGGTGTCTGTGTCTCTCAGCTATATGCATCTGGAATCTACTGTAAAAACTCTCCCACCTTTGATGACCTGTTCGGCTTTGACGTGGGTGATGTGAAAGATGAGTACAAACGAGGAAGAAAACTAGTATGTCTCTCTCTCTCTCTCTCTCTCTCTCTCTCTAACACACTTTCTCTCTCTCTCTCTCACTCCCAACAAACACACACCAAACATATTTATTCAGATTATTTATTGAGGAAATTGGATCTTGTAGTTCCCCTCATATTTTTAACAACCCCAGCAATGTTGCTCACTTATATGTGACCTACAGTATACAATAGGTGTACTTAAAAAAGTGGCCCATGAGTACAGACAGATTATATGTTTATATCTATTATAATATCTACATTGTCGTTGAGTTCCTAATATATAAGGTTTTTATTATTTACACAGTCATGTGCCCTCTGTAAAAAGAAAGGAGCTACAGCTGGTTGTGAGGTTAAATCCTGTAAGCGCTCCTACCATTACCCGTGTGCCAAGAAGGCTCGTGCATTACCTGAGGAGGATCAAAGCAACGGCACCTTCACGTAAGTAACCAGGAATCTCATAATGGACGTGCGTGTTGGCTCAATGAAATAATAATCTTGTTTTACTGAAATGATGTGGTCAACTGTAATTTAGAGAGAACTCTTTTATTTCCTTTAGGATATATTGTGAAAAGCATAATCCACATGCCAGCAATGGTGGTAAGTGACTTTTTTGTTTTTAAAGAAAATGTGGATTCTCTTCTGTGCATACAACATGATCACTGTTAAAGCATGTTTTTAATATTCTCCTTTTTAAAGCTTTAGTCAAATATTCATTCAGTTGATGCGATGTGTTATCGACGGAACAATGCCCAAAAGCATGTACAGTGTATTTTGATTTATCACGGGAGGAAAGTTGAGCTGAATTTTATTATCACTTGGCAATAATGTGACGTAAATCATCAAGAAGCATTGCTGTCTACATCCCACAGTCTACTCAAAGAAAGCAGACCAGGCTGTTGTTGGTTTGCTCATATAGCGTCAGTGTATGTGTGTGTGTTATCTATGATGGGACATGTGGGCGATGCCTCTCAACCCTTCTAATGTGTTTTTATTTATTAATTTTCCCTCCCCCTTCATACCTGGTCTTTGTGTGTTTTACGATTGCTTGTGCAAATGTGAAGTAATGAATTATGATGCCACTGATTTCTACATTTTTTTTTTTTTTTTTTTTAGATTCAGAAAAAGGAGATGCTAAAGTATGTCCATCTAGTTCTGGCCGTAAAAGCTTAGAGACAGGTGAACAGGACAACAGTCTTGGGGGATCTGAGGTAGACAATACACACATGCTTTCACATGCTTTTATCTACCCTGTATTACAGATCTGTCACCCTTTGGACAGAAATTAATTAAAGCTTTGCACACAGTTTGTACTTTGAAACATTATATTTTGAGTTACACTGTGTTCACAATAACTGACATTTCTAACTTCACAATCCTTTGAAAAGCATTAATTTTTCATGCCATTCTAAATAGCAGTGAGGGACACAAAACTGAGAGTTAAATCTTACAAATAAATAACAATAATAATACCCATAAAAGTAAATAAAATAATTTTTTGTTTGTTTGTTTTTAATTTCTTTTACACATTCATTAGTTAAGAATAGTTAGCTATATAATGAAGGTAGTGCATTAATACAGAGGACAAACGTCAATTAAAAACACGTAAAAATGTGAAATCCTTTGTAAACATTACTGTAGCCTAATTTGTAACTATATACAGTATATTTTTGGGGGTCATGAGCCACAAAATATACATGAGCCTTAGTGTACTCCTCTGCAAATCATGGACATGGGTCTTTCACTTGATCTTTCAAATGATCTTTCACTTAATATTTCCTGAATTAACATCTTTTCTTCATTTTCAATTAGGAAACTTTTCCCAAATAGGACTTCAACAACAATAATATTTAAATTGTTTCAACATGAGGTGTTATTTCTGCTTGAACTAAATAGATTGAAATCTCTCCACTATTTGTATTTTAGTGTGAAAGTTTGTGTTCAGACAGTTGTTCAGTCCTCGGATATGCATGAAAAAATATTTGCGATTATTTCTTCCTGCAGCTTGCTTCCATCAAATTCCATTTTTTTTCTAATGACAAAAAGGATGACACTGTGGAGTTACAGATTTGATCCTGAGCTTGGGCTACTTTGAGCTCCTCCGGGTTCCCCGGTTTCCTTACATGCCAGTAATTGAATTGGCTGCTGGGTGCCAAACCCATTGCATCCAGCAATTTAAAGTGGAATCTGAAAGTGATCAAGATTCTCCTCCTTTCAGTTTCAATTAGATCTCACCCGACACAATAATTCTGTAATATTTTTCTGTGAAAGGAAAAGTCTCACGCCAGCACGTCTATCTGGAGCTGTCGGGCAACTCCAGATCCTGTGGTGTGAAAAGTGTTGTCACTGGCAGTGATTGCAGCATCAAGCTACAGCCAATGAGAGAGCAAGGCATGGGGTGAGGTCACCATGAGGATGAGAAACCCACAAAGCCGGCTTGTCATTACAAAACATGTCTTTTCCTTTTTGGGGTTTCTTCAGCAGGAATCATTGTGCAAACTGCTTGCACTGCTTGTTTCTGTCCTACATCCATTTTCAAATAAACATCCTGTTACACTCACGGTTCACTTCTTGCATATGTTTTCGTGACAAAACGTTTGGGCACCAGATGGGGTCGGCGACAGGGGGTCACACACTACACGAGCTGACGACTCCAAGTCATGTAGTGTGAACAGCACAGCGATCTGCTGACGTTGAAAGTCATGTAGTCACCTCAATCCATGCCTTGCTCTCTCACTGGCTGTGGCTCACCTTTGCAATCACTGCCAGTGATGACACTTTTCACACCACATGATGTGGAGTCGCTCGACAGCCGCAGATATTTAGCATGCCAAATATCTATGGCGTTGCCAATGCCTCGGTGATGTGTCATTGAGTAGTTGACAATTGACTGCTGATTGGCGAGCGCCGACTGCTTGCCGAGTTGCCTTCAGTCAAAGGGTTTTTGTCGGCGAGCTTGGTGACTTGCAAATCAGGCCTAAAATCGTGTCGTGTGAACTAGGCTCTAGCTACTTTCCATTCACGAGAGTCGGCAGTACTGCCCTGTGAGCATGAGCTCCTGCTTTCCCACCGCAGACATACCTCTCTCTGCGGCTATTCTGTTCAGTGAAGGGCAGAGCGCGGCACATTCATTCACTTCTAGCTTTCTCTCTGAGTGATCATTTTACATATAGTCGAAATCACCGCACAGCCGTTGTAAAGCGCTGACATTAGGCAGAATGCAAGAGACCAATACGACAAGATGACATAATGAATTTGCTGATTAGCGATGACATCATCTAGCGACGTTTAGCAATTTTCCATTGGAAGTTCTTGGCATCAGTGCTTATGTCACTCACCTTGACATTATGGTGAAGATGAAGCAATATCTGGGAAATGGGAAATTTAGTCCAGAATTGACTTATTTATTTATTTTTGGAATTTAAAAAGAAGACATAAAGAATGTTTCTTTCAGTGACATGTCTTATATAATCTTTGAAAACTAATACAAAAAATAGTGCTTGAAAAGCCCTGTTTGATCGAGAGCGAGTTCATTTCCAAATTCAGATAATTGGTAATAATGTTTTGTTCTAAGTAATCTGAGGACCGTTTCCATTTGCTTGATTTCGTTGCTCTAGGGAACAATAGATGAAAAATGTGGCACATTGAATTAGTTTCTTGCTAATTGTATGATTGTTCCAGAGTTTTTCCCAATAGCCAGGTTTGTATGTATTTCTGTAAATTTGGTTCATTTTGTAGATTTGATTTAGGGCTGGGTGGTACAGCTAAAAAATGTTATCATGATATAATGTTTTATATCATTCAATATCGATAATCATTGATACATTTTAATCTTTTTTTAAACAAAGACCAGTAGAAAAAAAGGTTTGAATTTAACCACTGTAATTTTAATTACCCACTTTCTTAAGGCAAACAACAAATAATTTTTGTTTTAACAGTCAAAAACAAAATACAATTTAAACAAATATCTTCTCTTTTATCTTATACGAAGAGTAAATAAGTGTTAAAGAAACTCTTGAACTTAATAAATAAAGGTGTACTGCTGATAAATACCGATAATGTTTCATTGCCCAACCCTAATTTGATTCATGAATTAACTCAATATTGTGTGGTATCCTGATAGTGCTTAGTATCGTGATACTTCAACTGGTTTAGGTTACAATGTGGTCCTTTAAAGCAGTCCAGTAAGAAAGCACAGTTCACAATTTGAATTTATTTAAATAAATGTGAGGCTGGATGGGAGTTGGATGCGCGATGCAAACTCAGTAAAGTTGGCACAGTGTCTGATATTACCATTGACATGATAGGATCTTATTTTTTCTGTGATGCATAGACTGTGAGATTGGTTCCTGTTGTCCAACCTGCCACAGGTTGAAGCAAAATACTTGCATTTTTACCCTCTCCAAGTTTCTGAGGGAGCCAGAAACCCTGACCACATCCCTAACAATGATAAAGCAGTTACTGAAGATGAATTAATTGATGCTGTCCAATAGACAATAATTTATTCATATTTTAAAAATGAAAATGGGGTCAACATTAAGAAAATTCTGCAGTGCCCTTCACTAATATTGGCATTTTATCATCATAGAGATTTAAAATTGAAAAATTACTCTAAAACTGATATATATATATATATATATATATATATATATATATATATATATATATATATATATATATATATATATATATATATATATATATATATATATATCCAGTTTAGAGTGGGAATTTTTTCTGCCCATTTTGTGTATGTATGTATATATATATGTATGTATGTATGTATATATATATATATATATATATATATATATATATATACATATGTGTGTGTATACACTGGCCTAGAGTACTCTGACCCAACCTACTTTTCACTTTGAGTTTGCTTCATTCTCCTGCCTGTCTGCTTTAATATTTTAATAAACCTGCATTTGCTTTGAAACCCTGTGCGATATCTTGACACATGTACAGCCCCGATCAGCCAAATGTGAAATCCAAACAAAACCTAAATATCAACAGGTCACAAAGATATCCTCAAATTTTTATTTTTATTTAAAATGACCCTCACTTGCGCTCAGTGACTCCGACCCTGGCTTCCTCCATGTCCTGTCCATGAATAAAATCTTCTTTCTAGTATTTAGTCTTGGTAGTGTAAAACAGTTGACTTAATAATACTTATTTTAAGATTACTTTAAAAAAGAGAGAGTGATAGTCAAATGTGTTTCTTCAGTTGTTAAGAAGGTCCAGAAAAACTATTTTTTTTAATCTAAACATGACAGCGACAATTAATGTTACGTACTCATTTTAATGACCTATTGATTCAATCCATTTATTCTCTTACATATTAGGAGAGACTTGAAACTGTTGTATAGACAAATGGTGACCAGTTACGCTGCTACAGACAAAGGTTTTCGTCTCCTTCCCAGCAAAGCTGTACCCCCTCTGTCAGCTCATCCCAAGCCAGCTGCTCTATTGTGTCCTCCTTGGCCAAGCTGCAAAGCCCTTCCTTTGTCCTGCTTTTCCCGTTGGTTTGTTTCTTTCTGGTTGTTGTTGCTTTTTTTTTTTTTGGACATGCCAGTATACTTGCTGTATTATATTTCCATCTTGGTTTGCAACATTTCATGTATTGACAAATGATGTCAGGCTGAAATGCGTTCTTGTTTGTTGAAGCTTTACCAATATTGATATTGGGTATTGTTGACATTCCCAGTTTCTATGTTTCTTATCTCATCCAAAGTCACTCTCAGGCTATCCCCTCTGCACTTTGAGAGCAGTCCAGTATCAGCTTTGTTTATCTCAGGATTCTGTTAATATAATGTGTAATCTTGAATATGAATGTGGTCCTGCTGGCCCTAGTAATTATGTGCAATTACCATACATCAACTTTTAGTGCTTTATTGCAGAAGTGAACAACAGCATTGCATTATGAGTTCATTTAAA
This sequence comes from Ameiurus melas, assembly GCA_012411365.1. Lineage (NCBI taxonomy): Eukaryota > Metazoa > Chordata > Actinopteri > Siluriformes > Ictaluridae > Ameiurus > Ameiurus melas. Next base: position 12,644,088 of record CM022758.1, read on the forward strand.
TTAGTTAAATAAATATAAATCTCTGCTGTCTGGGATTTGTCTGGGATTATTTAATAAGCTATTAGAAGTGATGGTGCATTTAATTCAGTTTATTGGGCATGGCAACCTACATTCATTGACCCATTTATCCAGTATATATAACATATAGGTAGGTGTATATACAGTTGTGCCCATAAGTTTGCATACGCCGTACAGAACCCACTAAATCTTAATAATGTTTAGAAAATAAGAGGATCATAAAATTCCCATGTGGTTTTTATTTAGTATTGTCCTGAATAAGCTATTTCACATAACAGATGTTTACATATAGTCCACAAGACAAGATAATAGCTGATTTTATAAAATAAAATAAATAGATAAAAAAGTACCCTGTTCAAAACTTTAATACCCTTGATTCTTAATACTGTGTGTCATTACCTGGTGACTGTTTGACTGTTTTTTTGTTTTGTGATAGTTGTTCATGAGTCCCGTGTTTGTCCTGTGCAGTTAAACTGTCCACTGTTACTCAGAAAAATCCTCCAGCTCCTGCACATTCTTTGTTTTTCCAGAATATTCTGCCAGGAAGATGTAAACTTTTGGATAGCATGATCTTTGTAAATTGTTAGAATTTTGTCTTCTGGGAGACAAAATTTATGGGAGTATAATGTATACTCACTTCTGGGAGTATAATGCAACAGCTACAGTACATGCATGTGTTGGAACAGCACAGAGTACCGCACTCAAAAGTTACAGTAGAGAGTAGTCTGAAGTACACCTACCTGTTTTCCTCCCTGTTTTCGAAGCTTTGGAACCAGTTATAGACAAATCAAACATGTTAGAGGCCTGGCCACAACCTACTTCCTTTTAGTTTACTGAGTGAATTTGCTTGTTCACCTGGCATGATATATTACGTTAAAATGAAAGTATTTCACATGCAATATTTTAATGTGTGACAAAAAAAAAAAGGTTGAATTGTTGGATTTGCTGATCTGGTTTTACTGGTCTATAGGCAGGGTGCAGTGCATAGATGGCCAGCTGTAGATTAGTTTCAAAACAAATACAGAATCTGTTGCATAATCTGTCTTAGAATGAGGCTTTTTGTTTAACCAAACTAAATCTCTTAAGTTCCATGTACTGTCTATATTATGTTTTATCTAAATTGCTCAATATATCACTGAAATTTTTATTACTGTAACCTCTTTCTGATTACAGAGTGACTGGGAAACACCTCTGAGATGGTAAATGTTTGAATCTATTTCTGTTTGTGTTGAGTGTTTTGTTTTTCAGTCTCACATGTTGATCACATCATCCTTCATTTGATTTGCTCATTTTAAGGCCACAGAGTAGGAAAAGGAAATTACCGGAAGCATCTTTTGACTCGGGTAATTTGTCTTTTAGTATTTGCAAATTCAGAATGTTCTTCTAATGCTGATTGTATGATGATTATGCTAATTATAACCGCAGAATCTTTCACTGACCTATCAGTGGTCAATTAATGTACATCAGAAGCATTTTTAAAAGTTTGAGCGAATCAACTGTTTTATTTCTATCAGATGAAACTCAGGGCAACATTGATCCGATTTTTGCACCAATAGAATCAGAGCATGAGGATCGCATAACTCCAGTGCAGAATACGGTAAGAGTCGCGCTACACTATGACAAATTAATTACAAATTAAATTGTCATAGTTGTATTGCAGAAAATAGCCTCAACATTCCCATTGTATGAGCGTAACTAGTTGTCCGAGGTCTTTGGCTATGAAAAGCTATCTGGCCTCAATACAAGAAACTGTATCTTGCTGTGTGATAAGAGTCTATGGTAAATATACATGCTGGAGTTTGGAGTATGTAATATTGTACTAAGAGGTTACAGAGGCACATCGCACATGGCTAGAATATTTACACCAAGGTTATATATGAATATATGTAACATTTAAGAAAGCTTTATAAGTGGACAATATTCAGCCTTGTCATTAGATTTATGTTTATTAAATAGGACTTTCAAGTTTCAGTAGTAGATAACAGATTGATCTGTCAGTGTGAACATATTGTTATGAATAAAATATTTTATTGGTTGAATCACAGTAGTGAAACTGTTTATTGTCTTCTCAGCAGTCAACACATGACTCTGGAGATAGAAGGTAGGAATTAAAATAACTCAAAAATAACTTGATCAAATCCAGATAGTATTTTTGGACAGTTTTGGATTTTCTGATGATAAAATTCTTTTTCATACATTAATCGAAGAATGAACATCTTATCTCTCACAGCAGGGACAATAAGGAGCCTAGAAAAGGTAATTATAGTTTGTGTTTGTGTGAAACAGAAAAGTAGAGGTGGATAATTTTCATGAATGGGCCTCGTTTATCTGTCTTTAATAAAGTTGTGTGTAAATGTTTGAGTAAGCCAAACTGAGCTTAAAATTGTTATACTGATTTTCATTGTGTTTCGTGTTGATGACCTGTAAAGTGCATTTGTGACGGCTCATTTGCTGTGTCCCACTTCTGTGCCAGTAAAATATTGAATAATTTTAATATTAACAATAATAAGCATGCACAAAATTTTTCTAAATCTGAGCGATTTGTTTAGGGCTTTCGGCTGTGTGCAATCAGATCAGCCTGTCCTCAGTTTATAGTAGGGCAGCATTTCTTTTGTCATACTTGAATGATCCATTTTATTTATGGGTTTGTGTTGGTTCATTTTTCTTTCATCATATTCTTAAATTAATCAATAAATAAATAAATAAATAAAACTACTGGTTTTGACTAAATGTTCTCTGGTATTCTTAGTCCCTGCCCTAGCATTCACCTTGCGAATTAGAATGAGGATGTGTTTTTGATCGAGACTACAAAGCTCTTTCATTAAGGGGGTCTGCTAAATGCTATAAATGTCATATAAAAAATAAGAAATGTAGACTCCACAATATAATCTTTTATATAAAAGTGTAGTAATCATACAAATTATATGATTTGAAGTTGATCAGGTCGAGGTTTACATTAGTTAATCTTCTTATGTGTTCATTTACACAAAATGAGCACGAGTAGGATACAAACATTCTTCCAAATTGATATGATGTTCATGAATAACAAATTTCTTATATAAACATGTGTATGAATAATGTACAAATAAATCTACTCCCATCCCGCTTGATAAATGAAGCCCATTGCATGTATTAAAAAATACACATTTTACTCATAGATAGTTTGCATACTATATATTCCTTTTTTGTGCAGGAATTAATTGTGATCTTAGTGGTGATGATGATGAAGTGTATAAAGATTCGGTGAGTGCACCAGAGCAGACTAGAACAATCCCCACGCAGCTTTTAGTAACATGTTCCATATGCTCTGTGTTCTGTGTGTTTTGGCTCTAACAGGTCTCTCTCTCTCTCTCTCTCTCTCACTCAGGATTTTGAGTCCCAGAGTCTGTTAAAAACAGAATACCACCATGACAGTGTGCTATTCACAGTTATTACAGATTCAGGACCTTCCATGGAATCAGGTACAGCTACGCAAATCTGCTTATAATTCTGCTTTGGGTTGTGTTGGTTCTTAACAAGTGTGATTAAAATTATGAATGCTCTAAGTTGCAGACTTCTCTGATTCCTGTTCCCCTGCTGAACCAAGCCCAGCAGAAACTCCTTTGATTAAATTTGATCAGTCTGTCTCTGCCCCTGAGCAGACAGCAGACCTTCACTCCAACATTCCAGAAAACCCACCTGTGCGTGAATGCCTGTCTTTTGACTCCCCTCCATCCAGCGCCACTGGTAAATCTTCCAGTGTCCAAGGATGGTCTCCACACAAGAGTTCAATCAAAGAGGAACATTGTAAATCTCGGGAGATACCACCTTTAATGACAAATGAGCTACCAGGATCTCGTGTAAAGTGCCCTCATGATCATCCACTAGACCTTACAGCACCAGGAGGGTGCTGCATGGCACATGTTGAGTTTTGTGAACGCGTAGACCACGTGGGTGTGTCGGACTCGAGTGCTGCCCTCTTCTGGAGGAGATGTAATGAGGTGGGCTGCACGGAGGACATATTCACAGAGCTCACACGTCAGCTCACCTGCTTGGCTGAAAGGGTGCAGAATCAGCATGCCACACAACAGGGTCAGAACAGATCCTATCTCTTTGGTCTTTTTTTTTTTTTTTTTTTTTTTTTAAATTAGCAACAATAGGGTAGCAGTGGCCACCCCTTGGCTCGACCTTTGCATTCGATATAATAATGCACAATACTCCTCATGCCAATGCAACAGAGAATTGACCGGTGTTACTTTGACTCTGCAGACTACGCTGTCTCTCTCAAGATACTGGAGGCATCGGGGAAGCTTCCTACGATATTCAGACAAGTGGAGCAAGGTTTGCTGTGCACACTTTTAATTATGTATATTGTTTATGATTGTCTAACTCTAAGCAGATTACTTACTGCAGATCATCTCTCTTGCAGACTTGGAACATCAAGAAAGACAGCTGCAGAGAAAGAGAGAGGCATTAAGGGACGTCAAGGCAGTGCTTGATGAGAATAAACTTATCTGATGTCAAATAATAATCATTTTTATCTTCATTTTATTGGTTAATTTCTATCTTCATTGTAGTTTTATAATTTTATACGTTTTATATCAAGCTTGAATCACTACTCTGCATATACTCCTATATGGGTTCAACATGTTTAAATATACATTGCAGCTCTGTGAATGGACTCTTCTAACTCTAATTTTTTTATTTATTTCTTAATTCATTTTGAAATATTATAGCCTTAACTAGCCAGTCAGTATGTCCAGTGACATAAATGAACAAATGGTAAGTTGAGGAATCTGTTATTTTGTAATTGTTTTTATTAAAATTATTTCCAATGTAGTCACCACTGCTATCTTCATTACTAGCCTGTCCATAGCTTCTTGTGTCTGTTGACTGTCATTATCACTCAGCAGAGGAGATGCTACTAGCAAGGAGTGAGTAATTTAGAGTTAAGTACTATGGAACGTCCCTGAGTAACAGTACAAACCATTCTATGAATGTAAGAATTTTCCAGGGTACTAAAAAGTCCGTTGAAGATTCAGTTTTATTTTATATATACATGAACAGAATTCTATTACTGTAGATAAAACAGACTTTACATTAGGGAAAGCACAGGCACAGCCATAAAATAATATTTGCATATATGATATGCTAATAATACATGGAAGTTAAGGCTGTACTCATGTAAAGACTAAGTTGACATTTGCTTAATGTAAGGAGCGTTAGACTTAACCACCATAACACCTGCACACTGGAAGTTCACTTTCTTTAAAGGGCTAGGAACATTGTGACACATGGAAGTGTTTGACATTTTGTGCTATATTGTATGAAGGAGGAGAACTTGAAGAACATCAGGTGATTTTCCAGAAGAAGTCTGGTCCCTTTTTCTGCAGGACAGGGGCTCTTGGAACCATTTCAATCTGTAAGAATACAAGATAAACTTCTTTTTTTTTTTCATGATAGTGTCATACTGCACAGTGCCCAAGATCTTTTCCAAGATCTCAGGTTCCCCCAGGATGTGGATATCTTTGCTCTCTCCAGGTAATAATGAACACTGGATACAAGGTACATGTTTAATAGGAGCTCACTGAGGGAAAATGTGAATCATTTGGGTCCATTGGGCAACAATTCTGTTTGTGTCTGGATGTGAAACCCAGAAAACTATTTCAGTGGACCGAGTACTTGAATAAATACTGAAGCAGAGCTGCAGAAAGGGGAGCATTTTTACAGATATGTACTCAGCAAAGAAAGGAATGTCCTTTCACATTCAACTGCTTATTTCCAGCAAATTCATTGACGTGTAAATATTTGTATTAACATAAAAACAATAAACAACTGAAACATAAACTGAACAAGTTTCACAGACATTTGACGAACAGAAATGGAATATTGAACAGAAATGTAAAATTTGTTCAGGAGTCCCTGAACAAAGGGGAGGGAGGGGTCAATAGAAAAAAAGTAAGAGTCAGTATGTGGTGTCCTCCAGCTGCTTTAAGTACTACAGTGCATCTCATCTTCATGGACTGCACCAGATTTGTCAGTTCTTGCTGTGAGACGTTACTCCACTCTTCCACCAAGGCGTTTGCAAGTTCTTGATTACATCTGGGGGGGACACATGGTTACATGTAATTTTCCACTGCAAGGACGATCAGCTATCCTTCCTGTCTCCCTGTAGCACTGTCGTAATGCGTCTTACATTAGGGACATAGCAGCGTATTGCTCTGGCACATCTGTATGGAGTTAAATTTGTGCCACAAATAAATATAACATTTCGCAAACAAACAGAATCTACTTTGGAAAAGAAACCTCGACTCTCAAACAAACAAAGCGATTTTCTCACAAATGTGTCGGTTTGATTCCCCCCAACCCCCGTGTCTCTGCGCAGATTTTTTCACAAATGCAGCTAAGCAACTTCCTCTTCCACCAATCTCCTGGGAGAAGCATTATGACACACATTACATTACACCACAATAGAGTGCAGTAAATAGTGTTTTTTATTAAATCCTGAAATTAGGTCTGTGATTAACACAAGCTCAAGATATTTTCACGTTTTCTTCCATGACAATAACAACTTCATGTGCCAATTATCTCAATTTTTGTTCACTGAACAAGCAAGAAAAACACTGTTTAAAACCTTTCCAATAAAGATCTGTAAAGCTTATTTGGATTTTACAAAATTATCTTTAAAATACAGCCTCCTGAAAAAGGTATTTAGCACCTTATTACAGAGTATCATCATTATTATTTTTTTTAGCATTTTTGTCATTGCCTTCTTTGAATCAGGACTGGAGACAGGTGGGTAATTGATTTTTTTTTTTTCATCTGGTACTTTTCAAAGTATTGTTTTGGTATCAGTTGTGGTATCGATGCAGGATACCCTTTTGGGTGTGGTTTTCCATCCCCACAGCTTTCCCCAAACAGTGGAGGCTGTTATAGCAGCAAAGGGGGACCAGCTCCATATCAATGCCCATGGTTTTGGAATTGGATGTAAACCATAAACCATATGAGTAAATCCAACAAGAGGTTTTAAATATCGTATTTCACTTACTATCGCCTTTTTATGGTTGTCCGTCCTATGATTCTGCTGCTTTGGGTTCTTTACCTGTTGCTCTCACACACTCACAGTCCTAAATACAAGAGTTACAACAAACTTCAATTATGGAAACTCTCTTCCTCAAAAATGCAGGGGAAAAAATCGATGTACGATGTACGTACAAGTTTATTTTCTTGTTCCTCTTCTGGCTCAGAGGTCATCTGATCTTCATGGATGAAATACCCAACATGTTCTTCAGAGGGATCCAATGAAACAGAGCCTTTAATCCATCCTGAGAAAGAAATATATAGAGAGTGCTTAGAAAGAAAAGAAGGTGAGGAAACTGAAGTGAAAGAGGAGGACATATTGTAGACCATGATGGTAGGTGAAAAAGAAAAGCAATCACTACCAAACCATCACTGTAGCAGTCAGAGATGAGATCATGTGTCAAATATCCCATGTAGCAGACAGAGCATGCAAAAGTGCTGAGTCAGTGACAATATCAATGTGGAGAGAAGCTCTGTGTGGTACACACTATATACAAACCTAAAACCCCATGCTTTCCCAATAGCAGCCCTAAGAGCTTGTGAATGTATACAAGTACCTTTCCTACGATTCTGAAACAGGCTCGATGTACTTAACCACTTGACTCCACTTAAATGGGGGTGTGACCCTGTTTCTGAGAGGAGAATACCCAATCAGAATTGCATCATAGCTTGGCATAGCACACATGCTATTGTTTATTCCCTCTTCAATAATTATGGTACTTGTCACCTTTCATGATCCGAGTTCAAAAACATAATATACATCATTACGGTTCATGATGAAGAACAGGGCACTGATGACAAAACCTCATACATTAGTTCTACCTATTCAGTTTGCTAAGATGAAAAAAGAACCAAGTGTGTGCTTGTTTGGATATGGCACCTAAAGGTGTCGGGTCACTTTTGACATCCTGTCGCTTGGGTTTAGTGTCGGAGCCAGAGAATGAACCTGCAGTCAACAGAAAAAAAACATAACAAATGAAGGAAGGATATAGATCAAACACTTACTTGTTCTTTCATTATCTTTGTACTCACTCATTGCTCTCTCTGGTTTCTTGTGACCTGGGCTGCTAGGTTCATTGCCTCCTTCCTCTTCTGTCCTCTGTTTCTCCACTTCTCCGTTCATATTACTCAGTCCATCTCTCGCTGGTCTACACATTAATGATTAATACAGCATTATAAGGTCAATTGTGTTTGCACTGCCAATTTAATATTATTATATCACATCCTGGTTAAATTTCTGCCTTGTGTCCAGTGTTCCCAGTGTTGGGCTAGGCTCTGGATCCTAGATCAATAATGAATTTCTGAGTGAATGGATTTTACTATGATTAATCTTATTACAGTATAAAAACTATTAGACTAATGTGTCTATATATTTGTGATGCATTCACACTAGTGTGTAATGTGAACATTTCCACTAGGGGCAAAAATCTAAATAATAAACCTTAATAAAAGTCCTGCGTTTCACTGCAGAATGAATGGAGAGCAGAACAAATTTAATACTACTTAGGTTCGAGTATGATATCGAGTACCAATATTGCCAGACAGACAGAGAACAGTATGAATTGAGTTTTAACATTTTATGTACATATAAGAAATCAAAGGGTCGAAGACACGTGGGGAAATTGCACACTTTTTTTTTTAACAGAGAAACAAATAAGTTAACTTTATAATCAGATCCCATCTGTTAAAGTGTCCACAATGTTCTTGTGCCATCAGCTCATCAAAGCGGAGAAGAGTGAATCAACAAACTGAATTAATTAGGCTTATGTCTGTTTCACTATGGCTTGTAACTATCCAAAATCTTGACTACATTGTGAGCAAGACAGAAACTAAGCTAGTATGATTTACACATCTTTTGGCAGACTGGCAGCTTTTTAAAAAAAATTAAAGTAGATAATAAAATAAAGTTGAACCATTTGTCAGTTTACTTAAGGCTGTTTCTTTATTAGACTTTCTAAGATGTAAATATTTAAAGTGAGACTTTTTTTAAGGAAGAAATTGTAATGCACGGTGTTCAAAAATATTTTACTGGCAATGACATGAAATGTGTAAATGTGTGTAAATAGTTGTGTTATCTGTGTGTGTATTCACCTTTCAAGTGAATTGTCCTCTGCAGTTAATTGAGCAGTAGTCTTCTGCTGGCTAGCTTCTGTAAGACAAATAAATGAACTCTTTTCAAATTTATGTGTTCATATACTGACTCAGTGCACTGATCGCACACAATTTCAATTAGGCAAGTATTAAAGAGTGCAGCCCTCTCTGATGATAAAGCTTCCACACAAGCCATTTGAGTTCATAGTACTAATAATTTTAATACCCCTGCAGGCCTCCAGCTGTCCTGTTAGAAGTTTCCGGATTTCTCGTACCCAGACAGTCTTAATCTCTTCCGATGCCGCCTATATAGAGAATGGAAAAATATTGTAGATTTAAGCAGAACATAAGCAGAGTGAATAATGTACAATATAAACACAAACACACCTGTACTGTATATACTTCATCTCTGGAGTTCAACCAGATCTCAAACTTTTTATTGTCTCCTTTGGCATGTTCAGTGATTCCAATGGCACTCATCTAAAAAAAAAAAATAATAATAATAATTCATAAGGTGCCACAGTTACCAAGTCCACTCACTGATTAATTATTTGAAGAACAGATATATTTTTTAATAGTTTAAAACAAAATATCCTTTCTGTAAACAAGAATAGTGAATGATCAAGCCACTCACTATTATCAAAGACTGTAGTATCAAGCTAGAGAGAAATAGTGCTTTACAGACTGGCTTCATATGTTAGAGATAAAACCACAACTAACCACAGGACAAAGTTTTACAGACTTCCTTCCTGTCACAGAGAGGTACAAGCCACAGGCACACACTTACATTCAGCTCCTGTTTGAAGCTGTAGGATGGCGCTTTTTCATATCCTTCGCCATTTTCTTCACGTTTCTTACAGAAGAGCAGAGCTTTCTCATGTAAGAACAGATGTCTCTGCATGGGTTTGAAACGTGCCAGCTCCATCATCTTCACATGGCCACGCTTATGTTCTGCCCACACACTGAATGAACCCTGCATCAGCAGCCGGCCCAGGTCGCCAAGGTTACCCTGCCAGGTATCAAAAATAAATGGCAATATCAGTCTGAACCTGAACCAGTTTTGAAACTGACTGAGAAGAGGATTGGATGGAGTGGAGTTATGCTAAATGTGTGAGTCTGAGTGCTTGTGAATCTTTGTCCCATGTCTCACCTCGTATCCGTTGATTGCAATAAGGTGCATTGAATCATTGACTGCCTTCAGAATGCCCAGTAAAGATGAGAGAGCTGCCTGTAGCTCCACAACACCATCACATCCTTTGCTGTACTTAATCAGCTCCTGTGAACAGACACAAAAACACATTAAGAGTGGTGTTTGTGACATTGTACATTCCCAACTCATTATCCACAGTATACATTATCGTTCAAATCCATTAAATGGAGCCAAACTATAAATACAGCCTACACTGATATTTTCAACTTGGCTTTTGAGAATAAGTGAAGAAATGAAGAAATGTTTCCACTGTGTCCAAATACTTCTTTTGTTTTTTAACATGCTCAAATACTCATTTTCTATTTGTAAACTTGTAGGAAAACTTTATCTCTGTTTTAAAGGCTACGCCAAAAGTTTTACATGAAGCGAAGAATTGAGTCAACATGACACTTCAGGAGCAGAACTTGCCCAAAAGAAAATGCAATCAATTTAATTTCAATACTGAAACAACAACAACAAAAAAAAATGCATAATTTTGAGAGGAGTTAATAATTTTGCTAAAGTGTAATAGGGCTGGTTATTAAATTACCTTTAAATTCCATTGTAAATAAATTAAATATTAACTTGCTAATACATCTTCCTTACAAGTTCCCTGTGTTTCTAGACTTTCTTTATATTTCACCTGGCATCAGTAAACACAGATAAACCTGAAACTATTTGGGATTTCACATCGTTTATACTTGAAAGGTTTTTTGATTAATGCACATGGCTGTTGCTCTCTTCTCCTTGTGCACTTGTATACACACAAACACACACTTAAAAAAACAAATCCACACTAAAGTACCTTCAGTAGGAGTTGGTATTTAGTAATTCTCTGAACAGGCTTCAGTAGGTAAGAGTCCAACCCTAGTTTGTGTTCCAGTTTCTTCTGACATTCCTGTTAGCGCATATCAGATTTGGTTATGGATGCAGTATTTGTGTGTCTACTGTACATTCTCCTATGCTCATGTGTGCATTTCTACATATTTACCTGAAAGAATGCACAATCTGAGCACTGTCTCCATAGGCTCTCAGATCGAGGTTTATTATGGCAGTATTTCTCATAAATCTGCAGGTCTCCCATCTAAAAAATAAAAAATAGCAGGCCCATATTATTCAATTACTAAACCATTGACTGGCTTCATGTCTTCATTTAAATTTGATCTGTTCTTGTTACTTTTTAGGACAAACTCACCCTCTCAAGAAAACAGCGGCCCACAAGTTCAGGGTGATCTGTGTAAGTTTCCAACTCTCTCAGAAATATCCTGAGAGACAGAACCATGGTGGTGTTTTAAAATGTTGCCACAATGTCAAACAAACATCATATAGTTATAAACTAAATGAAACCTCTGCTCCCTTAGGTGGTGCTCACGTATTGTGGAAGAAGTAGATCTCCTGCATGTTACCAAACAGCACATTCTTTTTATTCTGCAGGGCAGCAGGAATGATGGAAGCCATGGCAGGGTTGTCCATCTCTGCGGCATAGCCCTGTATGATACGAAACAGCATATGTTTACCATGTTCTCTATGTGAGTGGAACTGGGAAAGCAGGAACACACTAAAGGGGTAAGACGAAGTCATTGTCTGTAATTACATTTACAGAATATTTAAAAAGAAAGAAATGAAAAGAAAAGAAAAGAAAAACCAAACATTGCCTCAGAGATATGATCTGAAGACAGAGTTGCAATTGGCATGGATCTGCCACTCATAATCCCTTCCCCCCAGAATAATCCAGGACTTCTTTGTTTTGTTGTTCATAATAAATTATTTGTCTGTGAAACATTATGCATTTATATATCCATCCATCCATCTTCTACCGCTTACTCCTTCTTCAAGGTCACGGGGAAGCCTGGAGCCTATCCCAGGGAGCATCGAGCACAAGGCAGGGTACACCCTGGACAGGGTGTCAGTCCATCACAAGGCACAATGACATACACACTCACATTCATACACTACGGAGATTTACCATGCATGTCTTTGGACTGGGGGAGGAAACCGGAGTACCCGGAGGAAACCCCCACAGCATGGGGAGAACATGCAAACTCCGCACACACATTGCCCCGGCGGGACTCGAACCCCGGATTTATATATTAGCATAATTTGTAACTCTCTGTGCTGCTGTGATATGTGAATTTCCCTCTTGGATGAATCCATCCATCCATTGCTCCTTCCCTCCCTCAATTATTTAATTCATTCGTTCATTCATTCATTCATTCATTTGCTGTTTATGATTAGCTGGTAAGATGAATTACCTGTAGAACACACAGAAGTTCTTCTACATATGCTCTTTCTGTTTCCAGCAGCTCATTCATTACATGCCTGAAACCACAAGCAAATTCATACAAAACTGCAAACCATCTTGGAAAATATCAAATCTTTGTTAAATATGGATAACTCTCCCTTCTTTTTAATCCCTGACAGACCTGCGGAGTACAGCCAGGTTTTCCTCCTCGTCCGACACTGAGACAGTACGGCTGCCCCCAGTATTTTGCTCAGAAGACACCTACACACAGAATTGCATGATTTCTCAAAGAAGCTCACAATTAGTTAAGTGTTCCATGCAGTGGACAGATAACAGTTTTGCAGGTCTGAAGGTCTTTTTAAAATACTTCTTCCAACCATAGAAAATGAATGATTTATTTTAGTTTTATTTAGATTACAGATATACTGTATTTTGTTTTGCCACATACTGTATTTTTCATGCAAAAATGATGAAGTGAAGAAATATACATTTCAAGCATAGGAGCTGATTAAGTGTCCACCACTTGGTCAGAAAGAAATGCAAGATTCTTGTATGGCTGAACAATGAAATGTGATTATAAAAATATCTTACTTCGTTAAAGTCACTCTGGGGATCTATACTAGCATGGCTCTTCCCACAGTCTCTAAGATCTGAAAGAGAATACAGACCTTTTAGTTTAAGCATTTCAGCAGTGGTCTAGTAGCAGCAATAAGTGAAGGAGATAGGACATTAGACATTCAGCATAGCCTGGATGACTGAAAAGTCCCATAGACATTTCAGACATTTCAAATAAAGACTTTGACAGAGTGAAAGAGAGAGAGAGAGAGAGAGAGAGAGAGAGAGAGAGAGAGAGAGAGAGAAAGAAAGAAATAGGTCTCTTCTCTTGATTGAATGAACACAAATTAAAGAGAAGATACCAGACAATGACCTGGTGAGGAAGGAGGCGATTTAATGGCTTCAGGCGTAGGGGCTACAGGCTGGACTGGGCGTGTCTGTTTGGCTGCTAGCTTCTTTAGACTGACCCTCCGTTTCTCAAACATCTCCTGTAGCAAAACCCTCTTTTCAAACACTCGCTCTACTTGTTCCTGTAAAACACACACACACACACACACACACACAAACACACACACACACACACACACACACACGAGAAGACACATTTCTGACACGTTTGAAAAGTATATCAGCCATTATTGGTGGGGTAGTGGTGGCTTGACGGTTAAGGCTCTGGGTTACTGATTGGAAGGTCGGGGGTTCAAGCCACAGCATTGCCAAGCTACCACTATTTGGTACCACCCTTGAGCAAGGCCCTTAACCCTCTCTGTTCAGGTGGTGCAAACCACAATATGGACACTTTTATGATCTTATCACTCAAAATAATTCCTTCAAAAGGTTTTAATCAAACATATGTTATGAGTAAACAATGTTGTGAGTGCTCCTCACCTTCATCTCTTCGTTTAACACACTTTCATACTCGCTGCAGAACACACACACATCCCACTGCTGTAGCTCATTGCCTGTCTCCATGTAACCCTCCAGCTCCTGCAGTGCACACTCCGCCCCCTCCTGTGACTGACATTTGTCAAGCTGCTGAGATGCCAGTATGTAAATACCATCATCACACCATTTACACACCTAAAAGGAGAGAGAGAGAGAGAGAGAGAGAGAGAGAGAGAGAGAGAGAGAGAGGGAGAGAGAGTTAAACAGTGACACAGACAAATGTATAAGAAGATCCAGGAAAAAAATAAATATATATTAAATGTTTCTTTGAGATTGATTTTATAGCATATTCTAAAAGACAACTTTGCACTTTCATGAACTTAATTCCATCCTTATTATGGAATTTGTCCTATAAAACATCAGTATGTATCAACAGATGTTAATGTGCAGTAGTAGGGGAATAATTTAATATTTATGTATATTAAAAATGCATGCATATTAACAATAAAAATCATCCGACACCAAAACGTCATGACCCGTGTACTGTATATATCTGCCTATCAGTAAGTACTGTATATATGTATAAAGATATTAAGGTAGATGGTAGGTCTATATTTGTGTGTGGCGTTTGTGTGTTCTCACACTCTGCAATTTCTGATGGAGCTCGATGGCCTGTAGCAGCAGACCTCTTTTGGTTTTGAGCCTCTGTAAGAGATTCTCTTTGGCATTTTGCAGGTCAGCACACTTCATCTTGACATTATCATTACTATTTTCATAGCTGTCAGTGAAACGTTGGCCTTCAATAATCAGGGCTTCCATCCTGTCCACAAGTTCCTGTAGGGAAGAAGAAGAGAGGTAAATGACAGAGATAAAAAAAAAAAAAGATTGATGAGAACCAGGCCTCTATAATATAATCATATCATCAATATAATATCACAGACTATAGATGTGTAATCATTTGATGTAGAACAGGTGTGTGTTATAACTGCATGTATGTTGGGCAAAAAGACTTACAAAGGACTTGTCTTCCTGGTCAGTCAGTTCTCTGAGGAGATGTTCTGTGTAGGTTTGGCTTATTCCTACATGTGAGAAAGCAGCCAGTCTATCAGTCACTAGCTTCAGCTCTGCTGTCACCTATAAAATGAAGATCATAACAAGATTATTCTGACACAGCCAACCATCTCCTATTACTACATGGGTAGTGATGATGCTTTATTTTTGACTTAATGTTGAAGTATGTGACCTCCTGAAAGTTGTGCTCAAACTGGCAGAGTTGCAAGCACTGTTCCAGCTTATTCTGATGCTGTAGCCAGAAATCATCAAATGCTGTCGAACTCTCATTTAACTGAGACAATAGCCTGAGAAAACAATGGGAAGAAATGGTTATGAATTATGAATTATGAAATTGTAGATGAAATTGGTCATCCATTCTACATACAACTGATGTAGTTTCAGGTTCTGGGCTCTAGATTCACCTGTGCACAGTGGCCAAGTTCTCCAGCTGGTCTGGGTTCAGAGTGCTGTCTGGGTCCCTGCGCACTGGCTCACGGATGTTCCCCAAGATCTTACGCCCTTGTCCCAGAGCTCCCGCCAGCTCCTCCTTTAGCAAGCAATTCAATTCAAATCAGGTCTCGCTACCCCTTCGGCAGAATAGACAAACCTAAATATACATTTTAGCTTATTGTACCTTCATGCTATCTTTCTTGCTGCTGTGTGTTTTGAGCAGATTGCTGGTTGCTAGAGTGGTGTTGGGTAGCTCAGTCTCTGCCAGCTCCCTACCAAATACCTGCAGTCTTTGTGTCATCCTCTTTACTAAGACAGCAAAGCATTCTATGTCCTATACACACATGGAAAGACAGCAAGGGTTAAAGTTAAGTGAGAATAAAACCTCAAGTAAAAATGGAATCTTTTGGTGCTGTGTGGAATTACTTTAGATTGTGTGTATATTAAACTTGGATGTAGATTCTGAAGCAGTACTGTAGGAATGATTTGCATATTATTTCTTTGATATTGTTTTTGTTTACATGGTGTCACTATGTTACTGCTGTGATACAGTTGTGTTATGATTAGGGCTGGGTACCAAAAATCTGTACCCAAAAGGCACCAACTACAACAATTCATCACTATTTAGTATCATATTTTCAATACAGAAGAAGACCACATTGGAATCCACTCCTGTCAGTTAAAAACAGGAATACAATGCTGTGGTGGGTAACTGGACAACTGAAGATTGGGAAAACTTTGCTTGTTCCAATCTTTAATTGCCCAGTTTGGGTGAAACTGTCCACTGTAGCCTCAGATTCATACTCTCATATGCTATTCTTGGAAGACAGAAGTGAAGCCCGATGTGATCATCTGACGTTGTAACCCATCCACCTCAAAATTCAATGTCTTGTGCATTCTGAGATGCTTTTCTGTTCTCAACAGGGCCATGGTTAAAATCAATATGATGACATATTTTACTTATTCTGATGATCGATGTGAACATTAATTGAAACTCTTGACATGTATATGTTATGCCACATGATATATACATATACACACACAGCTATGAAGAAACTGTAATGCTGCAGCATACAAAGACATCCTATACAATTGCGTGCTTCCGACACTGTGCCAACAGATTGAGAAGACCCATACATGGGTCTGTGATGGTCAGATGTCTACAAACCTGTACATATAGTGTGTGTGTGTGTGTGTGTATATATATATATATATATATATATATATATATATATATATATATATAGGCTAAACAGTTTGATCGGCAGTGGTTACAATAGTGTGTGTTTTGTTTGTCACAGTTTGTCACAGATTGGTATCTGTATCAAAACATTGAATAGCTCTGATTATGACTATGATGTACAGTATTTCTGTTTTGGGTCCATTATGTTATTGAGTTTTGATACAGTTGTATTTTTCCTTCGGTACAGTTTGTTATGGCTGAGTTGTGTTACTGTGTTATGACTGTGATATAATTATATTTAAAATGTTTTAGGATTGATATACGGTTGTGTTATGGTTGTGTAATGGTTGTGTTGTGCTACTGTATTTTAAATGATATACAGTCATATTATGGCTGTATTATGACTGTGATAGAACCATGATATAGCTTTGTTGTAACTGTGATCCAGTTGTGTTTTGGCTGCATTGTTCTACTGTAGTATGGAAACAATATTTGTATATATTTAAACATATTTATTATGGGTGGAGTTTCTTACTGTGCGGTGGGAGATCCAGGTGTTATGGCAATATTGCTGAGTCCCACCAAGTTCTTGGGTCAGCTGACTTCGCTCTATATATGAATGTAACTCAGCCACTGAGCTCAGCATGATAACCTACTTACACAAATACACACAACATTTTCAACATATTCTTTGCACATCGTATGTGTAATGTCTATAGAAACGCCAACAGTTAAAAATTTGCTTACTCACCGGCACTTTCATCTTGAAATCGTCTCCATGGAATTTGAAGAAAATGTCTGAAAGAGTGCGCTGGAGGAGTGTGTGGGGCCGCAGCACCAGGACCAGCCGTAGGTTTCCTGGGAAGCCACTCTGGAAATATATAACAAAATGGCATTCTCATAATCCTATCCTATTTTTGCAATCACATGATCATTACCAACTTTCCTATTTTTAAACATGTTCATGGAGAAATATCCTAATACAATAAATATATTGGTCCTCCTATGACTGATTATGTCTTCTTAGTGTCCTGTCATATAATTAACGTGCTCTCACACACTTACCGAGATACGGAGTAATGTCCCTTTCACACATGCCCAGCGATCCTGGCGCCTGTCAATCACTAAGATGAAGCCCACCCCTGCTGCACTCAAACTGTAACATACGTTATTGTCACCGCCAGAATTATTAGTACCATTCAGGAGAACAGGCAAAAAATTATGATATTAAATGAGCATTATGGTCTTATACACAAATTATAGAAATGACTTATTTCTATTGTAACTTAAATCAACCTTAAAAAATGAGGATGAGAGAACAATTACTAATATAACAGACTTGTTGTAGAAATCAGGGATGAACAGAATAATTTTAATGAATTCTATTTAATGCTGTCTTTACCTGGGAACACTTGTCAGATAGGTGAGAACATTGTGAAACTCTTGATCACTGATCTCACCAAATGATGTGAATTCTGGGAAGATAATGATAGGACTGCCGTCCTGCCCTCTGCCACCTAAAGTAAATTCAAAACAGACATTATTGAAGAAAAGATCTCAACCAGCAGGGGGCAATCAGGGACAAATTTACTACCCCAATTCCGAAAACGTTAAAATGCTAAAATGTTAAATGTACTTGACTTGTATTTAAACAAAAGGTATTTGATGTTTTACCTAATCTACTACATAGTTTTTTGAAGATTTAGAAATGTTTATTATGAAATTGATGCATGCAATACATTCAACACATGGGACAGGGGAAATTTAGGACTAATTGCAATGTGCCAAGTTGAAATAAGAAGGTGATGTGAAACAGGTGAGACAATCATCTAATTATAGTAAATAAGGAGCCTCCAAAAAAGGCCTAGTCCTTAAAGAGAAAGGATGGGTTGAGGTTCGCTAACACATGCGTCAATGAATAACACAACACTTTGAGAAAAACAATCCCCAAAGACAAATCGGTAGGATTTTGGGCATTTTACCTTCTACAGTGCAAAATATAATTAAAAGATTCAAATAATCCCGTAAAATCTCAGTGTGTAAATGGCAATACTGAAAACCACTTCTGAATGCCCATGATTTCCACTACCTCAGACGTCACTGTCTTAAAAACCGTCATGAGTCTTTAATGGATATCAATGAATGGCTCGGGAATACTTTGGTAAACCTTTGTCATCCAACACCATTCGCCGCTGCATCCACAGATGCAAGTTAAGGCTTTACTATGAAAAGCAGAAGCCATACATCAACACTGTCCAGAAGCACATTCTCTGACTTCTCTGGGCTTGGTCTCATCTGAGATGGACAGTAGCACAGTGGAATCATGTTTTGCGGTCAGACGAGTCAACATTTCAAATAGTTTTTTGACAAAACAGTCGTTGTGTTCTCTGGGCCAAAGTGGAAAAGGAGCAACCAAGCTGTTATATTGGAGGTGTGTCAGTGCCCATGGCATGGGTAACTTGCACATTTGTGAGGGCATTCATGTAGAAAGATATGAACAACATTTTAGAGTAACATATATGCTGCATCCAGAGCAGAACAAAGCCAAATTACAGTCTACCCAGATTACAAGCACATGGCTGGGTAAGCAGGTAGTGCGGATGCTAGTATGGCCTGCCTGCTTTTCTGACCTGTCTCCAATTGTGAATGTGTGGCGCATTATGAAGTACGGCAAGGCAACGAAGGCCCTGTACAGTAGAGCAGCTGAAGAAATGAATAATGGATGATTGGAGGACAATTCCGCTTGCCAAACTTAACCACCTGGTGTCTTTAGTACCAAAACGCTTAATAAGTGTTATTAAAAGAAAAGGTGATGTTACACTGTGGTAAACAGTCGACTGTCGCATATTTTTTGGAGTGTGTTGCAGTCATCAGATTTTAAAAGAGTGTGCATTTTCAAAAATAAATTGAAAACATCAAATACATAAAATATGTTAATAATGTTTTCCTTATAGTACAGGGTGAATTGACTTTTCAAATGACTCTTTTTGTTTGTTTGTTTTTGCATTTTCCATACTGTCCCAACTTTTTCAGAATTGGGGTTGCATTTTGAGCTTCTATAGTAATGGCACTGACTCTTTTACACACATGCAAATGACTGAAATGCTGTGATATACTTGGATCCGTCAGCTGATAAGCCGATACTGATACTGTATGTATCTGCTTTTATGTATGAATAAAAACATTCCAGACAATCAATGTGGATATGAGACAGAGACACACTAAACTGTGATGTCACCAATCCTCCCAGATAAGAAATAGATCACTGGTCTATATAATGACTCAATCTTGTGTACTGTGTGTTTCATGAAAACCATTTTCTCAGGTGTTTGGCTATCTAGGGAAAAGAAGTGCGAGGAGGCATGGTGACAGAGAGAGAGAGAGAGAGAGAGAGAGAGAGAGAGAGAGAGAGCTGGGCAAATGTCCCCAAGTCTGCCACGTGATCAAAATATTAATCTGGCTAGTCATGCCTATTCTTCCTGTCTCCGTGACAACAGGGTAGAGCCTACACAGTCACCGTTTAGCTCAGTGTGCTTCATTTAAAAGGACATATCGGTCATCAGCTACTATTTTTCTCAATCTCATGCACATGTGCTCAGGTGACCCTCTGCCGTGTGTCGGCATTTAATTTTAACAATACTTCAGAAAAATCATCATGTGCAATATTGGCTTCAAGTGAATCTGGCCAGTTTCTTCATATCAAGCTTTTGTTTACATTTTTCAGGCCAGGAATGATCTCCATCTTGAACAAGGCTGCTCAGCTCTGCAATTATCCTCCAAAAGGCAATCCGGAAGACATATGTATTTTTGCGCAGAGTGGATGAGGTGTTTATATTGTAATTGCAATTCACCACACAGGCAGCAGAGGTTAAAAGAAGAATGTGTTTTTCTAATATATTTTTTTCCTTATGTGTTCAAAACCTGAAATCTTGTGTACACTTATCTCTACACCAACTGTTTTCAGAGTTCATACTGTACATGCTCCTTCTGTTTGCAAGATTGTGAGAAACCATGGGTGTGACATGCAGTGTTAGTTGTAAAACCTGTTACATTTGTACTTCATCTAGCATCAGGTCCTCTCAGGCTATTAAGAACAGCAAAAGGTATCAACACTAAGACAGAAAACATGCCCACTAATATTTGTGCACTTAACAATTCATTTCAATGGATGCAAAGTGCATATCTTTTTTAATAGAATAATAGAATTATAGTTAAACCACAATCTCCATATGCTTTACTATAGTAATCATGGCTACTATGATATAAGAAAAAAATAAAATGGAATTAAAAATATATATATATATACTGTATATTAAAAAAAAAAAAAAAGAATGCCATTTTTATAAGCTCTGCGTCCTCAATCAATTACAGTACATGTTAAAATGAGTGATAGTTTTTTGTGTTTCTCCATACAGTATGTGCACAATGGAGCACTGAACACTTTGGGAACCAACCACTTTGGTACCAACAACAACCTGCTGTTGGTACCAAATTCTGACCGTATGTATCTCATTCATTCATCAGACCAGGCAATGTTTCTCCAGCTTTCAATTATCTATTACACATTTTGGAGACATAGCCTCATGACGATTTTGGCATGCTTACCTTTGGATTTGTTTGCACGTTGTTCGAGAACGGTTTGGTTCTCAAAAAGAGCCAATCAAAAAGTTTATGTTTGGTTTATCAAAAAGGTTTTGATAGTTGTTTGCTAGCATAGTCTGAAGATGATGTCTTTTTCAAATTTTGTGAAAATCGGATGAATGGTTTAGGAGGAGTTCAAAAAAGTAGGTTTTTTTGGAAAATTCAAAATGGCAGAAAATCTAGTCATGCATGAAACCATGGGGTCCATTCCTCTCAGCATGAGCCAAGGAATCGGGTTGAAGAAAGAATTTGTTTCTAGCACGTACGGTTCAAAAGTTACTAGCATAAACGTGAGTGCAACTTTGAGCTGTTGGTGGATCTAGAAGGTTTGAGATAGAGATTCCAAAACTGCTCTGACAAATGTTTGGGACTGTCCTTTATGTGTGCCAAATTTCATAACATTCTCGCAAGTTCTTCTATGGGCTGCCATAGACTCATGAGCGGAAGCAGAAAAATAAGTGGAAGGATAATAATAAAGAACATTAATGAAAACAATGGATTCTAAGCAAAGGATGCTATAAGATTAAATAAAAGTCCCAAATAATTAATAAATAAAATAAATTGTACCCGACAGGAAGGCAAAGTTCTTCTTCAGTTCAGTGATAATGTCAGCAGCACAGATTGGACTTGTCTCCTTTTGCATAATCTCATCTGTAAAGACACAGAGTTATTTTTCAGTGAATAGACACACATAGCAGTAGATATGTAGATGACCATATCAAATTAAAGGTTATTTCCTTTTACAGAGCTTTGCATGACTAATACATTCATGTTTGATAAACTAGACTTCAGAAAGCTTCAAATGTATGTGGGAAAGTACGCTTTCTTACGTTTATTTTTCTTTAGGTAGAATTTAAGTGTATAGCAATGAATTAAAGAGCGTATTTTGCCGAGGGGGGCTCCCACGCACAGTCTCAGACAACAAGTAAAGGTGGGACAGAGTACACCTAAAGATCACCACCCTGAGGACAGTAACACACATGCATTCATAGAGATGTGGTATGACTTAAAAGACACCACAATGGTTTCTGAATATTTACTACAAAGGTGTAATTAAGAAACAAGAGAACAGTGGTAGGATTTCAGAGTCTGGTTCATGCCCTTGGGAAGTTCACACAGTCTCACACACACACACACACACACACACACACACACACACACACTCAAAGGGGCTCGGAATTTTCATTCAGCTACTGTTACAGTGGACATTAGAACCAGTTAACTGCCATGAGTAAGTGAGTCTCACAGGCATATCCCTTTTCCCATTCACTTACACACACACACACACACACACACACACACACACACACACACACACACACAAAATTTTCATTATACCAGAGTTAAAAACTCTAAATGGACTTTTTACAAGAGTTTTGTGTCAAGTTAATCTTTTTTTCTCTGTAATACTAACTACACCTTAATAGTATAAAGATCAAAATAGCATGAACAAATTTGGACGACATTCATGTAACAAAATAATGACAAAAACAATTTTGAAAATGTGGTCAAAAAATATTTCAGGCCCACTCGCAATAGACAGAAAGTCTGAAAAAGTGAGATTAAGTACATAAATATAATTTTTACAAAGTACATGGAAAATAAATACATAAAGTAAATAAAACAATGAACACGTTAATTAAATACAAACAAAGTAAGTACAATTAAACATTAAAAAATGTACATTTAAAGGCATCATTGCATGCAGCATTGTGTCTACACAGAGCTTTTTATATGTGTGCAGGCTTGTAAAACCTGCTCATAGGATGTTTTTTCTCTTCCAACACACACTAACATACTTTGCTTCATTATAAGATCATGTGATCAGAAGCTTCTTTTGCAAATGAGACCAAATTGTCTATTTTTCCTTCTATAACTTACTGTAGAGATGACGACAGCAGAGGGTCAACCGGTGATATTTTTCTGCCTCTTTCAGTGGAATGATTATGCATCGTCGTCTGTTTTGTACATCCATCTCTTCTGACTGTCCGCCACCTGAAAGCTACTCTCCCATGGTCTAATATGAGACAGCTCTTAGCCACATCCAGCTTGTGTGGGAACTCGCTACCTGAGACTTGAATCAATTAACATCTCTCTCTCTCTCTCTCTCTCTCTCTCTCTCTCTCTCTCTCTCTCTCTCTCTCTCTCTCTCTGTTTCTCTTTCTAACACAGTTTCAGTAAATCCTACACCCCTATCATAAGAAACCCTTTCTCTTACTCCTGACAGTCATTAATGAATAGATGTCTGTGTGTGTGTGTGTGTGTGTGTGTGTGTGTGTGTGTGTGTGTGTGTGTGAGAGAGTTTGATGTTATCAGGCCAAGTGGTATAACAAAGGCTGGATTCAGGCCATTCAAATGATGCTGTGTGCTATCTGTGGACGCCATGATGAAAGTTACAGACTGTAGACTCTTAAACACTCATTCATGTAGCTACATTTCTATTTATTTGTACAAAGATAAAAGCATCGTAATGTTACATTTATAAACGTGTGCAGCTTCCCTCTTACCACAAATTTAGTCAATCAACCATGTTCAGGTTTGCACTAGACCCATGAGACTAAGGTGGCTAATAAGTCAGCGAAGTTGCTTTCTTCAGTTGAATTATTTTTATACATAGAAATCACTTCTACTCTTAAATTCGACCAGCAAACTTTGGACCAAACTCCTATAACCTTAGTTGATGCTGGAACCAAGTGACACAAGTACTGTACTGTATGTGTGAGGTGATTTCTGTTATTAGCTGCAAATAGCTACAAACATAACATGCTAAACAACCTATAATGATTTGAATATGTGATGATTTCCCCTCTCTTCCTCAGATAGTATAAGAGACCACTTTCCTAACATTTAACACTTTTAGTAGAGCTTCTCATTTTGTGGCTTTCAATTTCTTGTCACCAAGTCACCATGTCATGTGACCACTTGACTTCTATAACTTCCCTCTGACCGGCTTATTTATAGATTTTAAAGAATACACCATTTATTATTTCATTATATAAAGAGGAAAAAAAATTATCCCATGCACTAGACATAGACTAGTTTCATCTCAACGTGGCTTGAGGTGATGATTTTATATGTATAACTATAAACTTCCCATTATTATTAGCTGTGTAGCATCAGTGCAAAAATAAAGAAGGAATCCTCGGACATCAAACATTCCTGTTTGATTGACTACATTTAGTGTAAGGGAAAATCATGTCAAATTTATTTTTGGTCAAACTGACCCTTTAGGACTTGATAATGATAAAAACAGAGGACAAACAGAGGAAGATAAGAGATGAAGAACGAAAGAGAGAGAAAAATAACAGAAAAATAACATTTGTCCAACTGATGTAGAGCAACAGCTAATGTTGTGCCAAATTACTTGAATATAGACCAATAATTTTTAAAACAATAAGTTAATAAAAATAATTGTAAGAAATATTCAAATGCACACATCAATAATCATTGATATAGTGACCATCTTCACTCTTGTTAGACCCGTTTTTATACATTAACCATGCACCAGTAGTACATTTGAAAGTTGTCTGAATTTTAGAAGGTAGTAAATAGGAAACAAAAATACATTTTAATCACACTCACCCCGACCCCGTGTCAGTGTCATAAGGGGAAACTGTCCTGCTTCGCTCCCCCATTTGACGCACCGCTTCCTGGGCTTCCTTAACATGTTGTTGCTCAGCTCTTCTGCCTAGACCCCATTGCTAATAGCACAACTGGTACACACTGTAAAAATGCAGCTATACTCCTATAATAATAATCTATTAAGCCAGTAGCTGTGTGTCTACAGGCTCACCATCTCCACCACTGAACTTACTGAACTATTACTGTGGAAAAGCCTCGGCTTTGTTTGCATTGCTTGTGATGTCTGGTTTTGTACTCAAGTCCGGCTACACACACACACGCACACACACACACACACACACACACAGCAGGGATTCCACAGGAAGCTATATATCGTACGTAGTTCTTTCCCTTCTCTGCCTCAGACAAGGGATCAATGGTAATAAATAATCAATATGCAATTATTTGGCACTTTCCAAAGTTTTAACACTTTTAGTAGACCTCCTCATTTTATTTTATGATCATAGTTGGCTTTTTTATGCGGCCTTTCTGAAAGTCACCAAGTAATGACCATTTCCTGTTTCATAAATTCCTGCAGACAGGCATTATTTATATTCACTTCCATTTCATCAGCACTATTAACATTAGCCCTTGTCACACAGCAGCTTTACATAATCTGGATGAAGATATAGGAGATTTTCATCACTTCTGCTGCTAAAGTCCTGCAGTTTCTTGTGCCTTGGGCCTCCTGTATAGAGGAATGGTCTCAGATCCCTTGCCATGTATTCTCCAACCTCATCAGACTTTATAGGAGAAGACTCAGAGCTGTTATCTTGGCAAAGGGAGGTAGCACAAAGTATTAATTTAAAACTAAACTAAAAAGGTAGCAATAATTGTTGCACACCAATATTTAACAAATATATTGTTGGCAATTGTTTGCTATCCACAAGAGCATTTTTGTGACAAAAGATCAAAAGGTTACAATTTCACAGGCTTCTTTGCTCATATTTACCAAGGGTGCCAATATTAGTGGAGGGCACTGTATATTACTGTATATAACCCAATAGAAATAAAGGGATCAATGTGCAAAAGCATGTGTCAACAAATTCTGTAAAGTTTAAAAATTTATGGCAAACATGCCATAAAATGAAGTAAATTAAATAAGACAGTCATTTAAAATAATGAAATGACAAATAATGAAAATAATAATAATAATAATGAAATGACACTGTAATAAACTGTTTATAAACATTTTTGACACGACCACCCTTTGCCTCGGGCCTCTTTATGGTCATGCAGACTTATGAGAAAATTAGCTGTAAATTTTTTCTTGAATTTGTTTCTGCAGCCTTCGCTACTTTTGTTAACTTTGAATATACAAATACCTAAAGGAAGCTGGGCTATTCAGAGGAAATTATTATTTTTCACTATAATAAATAACTTCCTTGTGACAGTCATATACTGTGTCTAATCAGCAACAAGCATGTGCTGTTCAGTAAGGACCTTCAGTTTCAATTTTGAGTTAATGTTGCTTGTTTTTTTGGTTTTGTTTTATTGTTACGTTTTCTGATTTGATGTTGTGTTTTTTGGGTTGTTAATGCGTTTTGCACTCTGGCAGTGTTTTAAGCACTACATATATACATGCACACATTTATAGCCTACACACAGTGGGGTCCAAAAGTATGAGAGCACTAAAGAAAATGCTTCTATTTGCAAATTTTATTATTGACAACAACTTCATTGAAAAGTTGAATCTCTTTTAAATGAATTTCAGCGTTTCTTAGTATGTCTCCCTTTTTGGTTTAATGACAGTGTGCACTCAAGCTGGCATGGACTTCACAAATATTTTCAAAAACCTCCGATCCATTTTAGATCAAATCCATCGTCTGAACACATACTGCACTAGAAAAGATTAGACATGAGGAAAATCTGACCTTTTGAACAAAGCAGTTAGCATGTTCAATAACACACATTTACTTACATTTAAATAGGTACCTAGAAATAGTGCAGAATCTTGAATAGAAAATATTCATGATATTGAACATGTACTTTCTTTGTTTTAAATATTTCAGCATTTTAAAACCTTATGTTTACTTCTTATTTTAAAATAATAATAATAATAATAATAATAATAATAATAATAATAATAATAATAATAATCCCAGATATTCAATGTGGTCTCAGACTTTAGGTCCCCACTGTACATATTGATGATCAATCCAGTGTAACAGTGTAACAGTGCTCACCCAGACTATTGTTATAGTAAATATTATAGTAAATATCAAAGCAATAAGTTTACACTGAAAAGATGAAATGCGATTATGTCGATTATGTAAATATGACTCGCAAATGTGGAGGCCACATGATGATGCCACACACTTCATTTAGAGACACCCACCTCTAAATCACTCTGTCACTAGACATCCTTCAGTTACTCCATGACCTAAAAAATCTTCCCATCTGAATTTGTAATTAGGACATTATTGAAAGATTATTATAGGTATAGAAATGCTTCACAAATCTTACAAAAACTATTCTGTATTTCAATATACTGTACAGGCAACAGTTCAATGTAAACTGGACAAATGGACAAACTGTCTCTAATGACCATTATCTAATTAGAATTTGTACTGATCTAATATAAAAGTCTAATTGTGTGAATCTCACAGTGAGCTTGATTGCCTGCCCTCTCACTGGCAGACACCTACACATAAACAGAATATAAAAGAAACCCACTTATAGTCAGTGAACATCAATTGTCTCTAGCCACAAAACACACAACACTGGGGAAATGGAATAAATTCAAGGGTTTGTCCTTTTTTCCCAGGAATGTTTTATTTTTAAATTTTATTTATTTAAAAAATGATTTAATATTGTATGCCATGATATAACAAGTGCAATATACATGTATGTTTCTCTGTACAAAATTTTAAACCTTATCTTTGCCCTTGAATTCATGAACAGAGCACTGGATGAATACCTAACAGAGACAGATGTACATCACAAAAATGGTAAGAAAACACAAAAAAATATGATGTTTACTCCCACGTATACACAGACTCCTTACCAATGTTATGACTGATATAGCTCAGTCTACGCAGCAGCTCTTGCACAACCCCCTTCTTAGTGTTCACCCAGACCATCGCCATCCTCCAGCCGTGAGCGGCAGAAAGAGATGAGAGAGGAGGGTGGGATGCAGAGGGAAGAGGAAAGCAGAGCAAAATGCAGCCTGTTGTACCTTAATTGTTGGCAATGCAGTCTTGCATAAGCTATGCACAGAAAAATCTAACAAGAGCGCAAGGAAGAGAGGAGACAGTATGATTGTGTGTCTGTGTATGAGAAAGATGGGTCATCTACACACAGAGTCCATAGGAACAGACACGCATGTGCATAAAACCTGAAGAGCTCAACCTGTGATATGGTGCCACCTTCAGTACCATAGCTGTTCCTACACCCTGTTTCTGGAAGAAAAAGGAGAAAAAAAAAAAAAAGAAAGGAAAATTCAGTTCCAAAATGTTCAGGTCCAAAATGTAATCAAGTTGGGCTTGACATAACAAGTCATGTGTGAGAAAAAGCTAGAATTTTACAATCAATCATAAATAGATTAGATGATATTATATTCAACTTTGTTGTCATTGCACACAGTAAAAGAGTAGAAGTGCAGCACAAGCAGATAAATAAACAGATAAATGGAATTGCAAGGAAAATAGTACACTCCTGAGCATAATAATAATAATAATAATAATAATAATAATAATAATAATAATAAAGCTTGTAATGGTCTTAACAACAAATCACTGGTCAGGATATTAGCAAGAATTAAACAAATAGATAATATATAGACAAAACTTAGTATGGGATAGCTGTTAGTTTCTTTAAAAGTTTAAGGCTTATGGGTAACAGCTTTTTATTTATTTAATTAAAATTTTATTCACTTTATTTTTGCCTTGTTGCAATTTTGTACACCCAGACTTGTGTACGTTTGAATTTTACATCAAACGTTTTAATAATTATCAAGTTTTTATCTTTGCTTATAAGACTATATAAGTACATTTCCTCATTTCTAGCTTTTCCCCCAAACAGTTCACTTCATCAAAATTAAACGAGCAAATGGTGGCACAGGATTTCTCAGGAGTACATTTGTTTAATTGTTGCTAATTGTCTGACCAATGATTTTATGTTCAAATGAATAAAAGCTTTGATTTTTGCCATTTGGGGCTTGGCTACTACTCACCAGTAGTTCATATTTAAGTACGTATTAATTCGGGTATTAGTACATGATATTCATGTACTGTTATTGTAATGTGTTAACAACAAAATTAAGGTTTCATTTGACTTGCCCTCATATAATCACCATCTGATGTTAGTAAGAAAAGGATGGGTTCCCTGTTGAGTCTGGTTGCTCTCATTGTTTATTTTGTTTTTGTTTTTTGCCCAGGAATGTATATGTACATTGTGTTTCTTATATACAGTTTATAGGAGCCATATGTGTAAATAAGCTTATGATCATGTTCACTTGTATTTTTTTATTATATATTTTACTGTTTAATTTGTTTAATTCATATGGTTTATGCCAATTTATTTGTACTCGAAAATAGATAAAGGTATGCGCACCGCAATGTTCTTCCTGTGCTTCAGGGGGTTCCTCTGGGTACTCCAGTTTCCTCCCAAGTACAAAGATATGCATTGTAGGCTGATTGGCATCTCTAAATTGCCCGTAGTGTGTAAATAGATGTGTGAATGTGTGGGTGATTGTGCCCTGCGATGGGTTGGCACCACAGGATAGGCCCTGGGACAGGCTCCAGGCTCCCTGCGACCCTGTGTAGGATAAGCGGGGATAGATGGGGATGCTAGTGGCAGCTCATAAAGTGTTTGTGGCACAATGTGATGGAACGTATTTTTGTGGGGGTCTGTGAATCATAACCGGGGGAAATGACAGCTCAAGTTTATCAAAAGTTATGATATTTATTATAGCGTTCTTACAGCCTGTTGAACAAGTCACTTGAATGGGTTTAATTCAAACATCAGTCACTTAAAAACACGTAGGCCTAACAATGTAACCTCATTTCGACTTGGACCTAATGTGTTCCATGAGAGTTCAGGAATCAAATGTTCTGTTTAATAAACCCAAACATTATTGTACACATTTGAATAATGAGCCTAATCCATCCATCCATCCATCTTCTACCACTTTCTCCCTCTTCAGGGTCACGGGGAACCTGGAGCCTATCCCAGGGAGCATCGGGCACAAGGCGGGGTACCCCTGGACCAGGTGCCAGTCCATCGCAGGGACCAATCACACACACACACACACACACACACACACACACACACACACACACACTCAATGAGCCTAATCACTTTTAAAATGAATGTTTGCTGAAAGGAGGTCCGTGGAGTTTACTTGCACGTCACGCGAGCGCTTGAGATCGGGTTTGACTACATTTCCCAGAATGCATCGCGGGCTCTTATTGCGTCTACCGTCTCGCGGGCTTTGTTTTGTTATGGCGGTTCGTTTCGAAACCGGGACGCGGAGTTTACCCGTCAGCTTCTGAGCACTTTAAATATCCGACAGCCGCTCAAGGTAAGCGCGAGGATCGTCCTAGACTACGCTTTGATCCGTAGACCGTCGTTAACTGAAGAGTTGTTGTGTAAGCGAAACGTTGTAACGTTGTGGTTTGTGTTTCACCAGCCAACGGGTTGGTTTCCTAGCCAACTAGTTACCGTAAAGTCAGGTCGCTGACATGTACGTTAAATATCCGCGTGTCACTCAGCTACGCACTACAGGGTTATTCTTTACTCTAGGAACGTAAGCTAAGAAAGATATGATCGTATGGTCCGTTTGTATGATTGTACTGTGAATGTTTCAGGAGCATGAGCTCTCCAGCTGGACCGCAGTCTCCGTTCCTGTGGCGCTGGATGGCGAGCAGCTCTCGGGCCGGGGTGTTCCTGAACGCCTCTCCAGGAGAACTTGGCTCTGTCAGGAGCAGCTGTAGGTCTCCTGAGAAGGACGGGTCGTTAGAGGACTCCTTCAGCGCCCAATTCGCCCCCTTACCCATGTCCCGCAGCAGTAGCTGCCTGAGTGTAGACTCCGTCTGTCCTTCACAGTCCAGCATGGCCCCGGTCTCTGAAGTGGACATGGGTCGCCCTGCTCCGAGGAACCCCCAAGCGCTCATCGACCGGCTCCAAGAAGTAAGTCAGGGTAGCATCGCTTCTGAAAGAGCCCCTGAAATCAACATCGGTGTTTCTTGAGCTTTTTCTACCTGTCCCATAGTGTTCCAGACATCGCATGTAGTCGTCTCATACACCCTGGAACGGTCAGCGTAGGTTTGTTTGTACGTGCGCAAGTACATGCAAGTGTACAAACGGGCTTAAACTCACAAGGAGTTTTCTGTAAGCAGTCAAGAGGTGTTGGAATAAAGAAAAACGCCCAAACGCTTATCGACCAGCTCCAAGAAGTGATCACAGAAGCTCGTAATTAACATCCTTACAACACATTTTGGACGGTTGGACCTTAAATGTTGTAGAAGAGTAGTGATTTATGTCCAATTAAAGTCTTCAAAGTGCGACATAAAGTAGCACCTGAAGATCTTTCTTTGTTCTTCTTCTTCTAGAGGAACCTGAGCAACAAAAATGAGTGTGTGGAGAAATGATACACTTTTGTCACCCCTCTTTGCAGTCAACGATGCGAAAAAAGAAAACGTAAATAAACATTTTACAATAACGGTACATGAATAATCATGCACTAATAACCGAGTTAATACTTACTTAAGTATGAGCTAACGATGAGTTAAGGTGTGTACTAATCACACACTAATGAAGAGCTACGGGGTTAGTCATATGAATACACGTGTGAATAACGACCTCCTTAAAGTACACGCTAGTAGATGTTTGTTGGTTAATGTATTCATTAACACGTAGGGGTAAACTCAATCGGACATGCTCTATCAGAACGAATATGAATTAAATGTGCATCATTTCAAATTGTTCATTGAATTTGCCGTATGCAGCTGTGTACACAAACGTCACAGGATGGTGTTGAGATGAAATTATTGGTGTTTGTTGTTAGTGCGTCTATACAGTGGTGTGAAAAAGTGTTTGCCCCCTTCCTCATTTCCTGTTCCTTTGCATGTTTGTCACACTTAAGTGTTTCGGAACATCAAACCAATTTAAACAATAGTCAAGGACAACACAAGTAAACACAAAATGCAATTTGTAAATGAAGGTGTTTATTATTAAAGGTGAAAAAAAATCCAAACCATCATGGCCCTGTGTGAAAAAGTGAAACAGGAAATGAGGAAGGGGGCAAACACTTTTTCACACCACTGTACGTTCGGTAACCCTACGTGTTAATACATTAACTACAAACATGTTCTAACGTGCTTAAGGTGGTCGTTATTGAGGCATGAATTCATAAGATTCACGCCATAGTTAAAGTTAGCTCTTCATTAGTTTGCGATTAATACATGCCTTAACAGTTATTTCATATTTAAGTAAGTATTGATTCAGATATTAGTGCATGATTGTTCATGTACTGTTATTTTTAAATCTTACCAACAAAATCTGGTCCCGGAGGATTGTGGAATTTCAACGATTGTTGAAATTAATGCAAAATCAAGCATACTCCGCAATATTCGGAGCAGTTTGCGGTTTAGTTTTTTTTTTTCTTCTCAAAATTACAGCAGATTTTCCACAGATTTGCTCCAAGAAGCATCATGTGACATCACAACGCCCCATGTGACATCATAGCAACACTCATTCAGTCAAAGTCCTTTTCGATTCACGTGTGTCGAACACGAGTACAGCTAAAAGGTCTCATTTACTAACAAACATCACCGTGAAAGACCGTGCAAAATAATTTCGTGCTATTGCGCCAAAGAAAAATTGAGCATTCTGTGCCACGACAATCACCAAAACACTCAGCGAAATCCTGTATGGACTTTAAGGTTTGATTTGACTCACCCTCATTTAATCCCACTACCTGGTGGTGTTCCCTTTTGAGTCTGGTTCTTCTCATTGTCTGTGTGATTGATGATTGGCCCATGCCAGTGAAATTTATCTCTTATTTGAATAAAGTTAAGATCTTCCCAACATTTCTGCACTCTTGTAACTTCTTCTGTGCAGCTCTTTCTCCCATAAGCCTCTGTGTGGCATTTATGCACGTCTAAGAAAATTTATGGGAAGCAGGACAAAAAATGCTTTACAGCAAAAAGCTTTCCTATGCCAATGCAGCGCTGACTTTCTCATTATGGATCTAAATATAAAACTACATCCGTATTTTTGTAAAGTTGCTTTGTGAAAATATATATTGTTAAGTGTTATGCAAATTGAATTGAATGGTTTGTAAAATCATTTGTGCAGTTGTCAGTAAATAGACATGAAACCACAAAAAGTGGATAGAAAAAGGCTGAATGAAAAGGAAAAAATGACGAGTCTGGTCTACTGATCAGAAGGTTGCGAGTTCAAATCCATGTTTGTCCAATTCTGATGTACAGTTTTGATTTGATTTGCTATTAATATTTTAACCTGCATTTTGTTATTATGCCTCCACCACTGGGAGGTGGAGGCATGTTTTCAAGCTGTCTTGTTCATCATCCAAGATTATCATTAATGTGATATCAGGAACAAGTGTTTGAATGTTTGTTGGATTTCTGTGAAATTATCATTGTATCCCTCAGATGAACTGAATAGAATTTGGAATGAATCCAAACAGGGTCAAATGTCTGAAATATGTATTTAAATATCATCCTTCCTGTTTTAAGTACATTTTAAAGGTATTTGAGGCATACAAAAAAGGGGAGGCCTACACTTGGTGGGGGTGGAGGCATCCCCATCAGTGCCTTTGTCAAGTTCTATTTGTTTCTTACTAGTACTTTTTGATGTTTTCTTACAAAATAGGGGGGATTTGCAAATAACACATACATTGTAAGAGTGAAATGTGGGTTACATGTTTCTTTAGCTGAAGCAGCTGCAGCAGTGCATGCAAGAGCAACTAAAAGTCCACCAACAGGAGCAGCTGAAAAAACTGCAGAATGAACAATCACAGATTTTGGGAATGGTTCAGGCTGTCACAGGTATAATGCACTGCTATATTTCAATGTACAATTTAATAGCAATTCTGTTCTTGTATTTTATGTATACCTGACTGAGTCCATTTTTGCATTTTAACAGAGTATGACAATATAAAACAGCCATGCCTCAAAACTACTGAACAGTCGGGATCAAAGTCCTCACACACAAGACCCAGAGTTTCACCAGTTCCACATGAACAACAGCAAACCAAAGAAGTGGAAAGGACACTTGGTAAAGTATTGTTTACTTTCTCAGTCTGTTTGCTGTGTAATTAAGAAAACATACCTCAGTATTTTTCAGTTCAGTGAAGTACCACCAACCTGCACATTTTAGTGCTTTCCCTCCTGTTGAAACCTAGTTCAACCCCAGGCTTGTTAATTAGCTGAAAAGTTGGGCGCAAGGGAAAATATCTCTGAGCTGTCAATTTACTAATCAAACAGTGCCAAGCGTGTGGAATCAAGAGCCAAAAGTGGACCAGGCAAGTTCTGGACATCACACTGATGAAGATTATGATCACGAAGAAGAGTCGCTGCATTCTGAGGACAAATGCATGTGGCGAAAAGACAATGAAACGGAGGCACATGACAGGTAGGTATCATCAGTGTTGGACCAAGCATGAAATCGCAATATAATAGTGTGATTGTGATGTCATGTCGTGTCTCCAGGCCGATCAGATCAGGGAAGACTTTTGAGGAGATGCTGGAAGAGCAGCTCAAGCTGGAGAATGAGAAGCTAAGCAAGATATCGGTAGGACATAATTTACACTTCTAGTCTAGTTTATCATATGTTAAAAGAATATTCAAGTGTTCTTTCCGACCTAATCCAACAAGAATTTCTTTCAGTTTCTCCTTCCCAATATGGTGCATGTGCATGGTGCAGTTAAGAGTGGGGGCTATACAGTGTGATGTGGTTAGACTAACCACTAATCATAGGCATGGCATGTACCAAGAATAGCTCATTCAACTAGAATAGGAGACAGTATGATTGTGTGTCTGTGTGTGAGATAGAGGCAGAGAGGTCTACAAAAATTCTGCTGGTGGTATTTGTCTCTTATTTGAACATTTATGTGCTCTCGTTGCCTCTTCTGCGCCATTCATGCTCCCTTACGCCTCTGAGGAAGCCTCTGAGTAAGATGGTCCCCATTCCTTCCGGAGTGAATTCTCCCATCTTGCAGCCAGTGTTACACTTTTAAGTTGTTACTGGAGATAAATTTCAAATATATTTTGCACAAGTGTTCAACTTCCCCCAACAACAGCCTTTATTCTTCCATTATCTGTTCTTTTTTCATTACAGGCAAATGTGTCTATTCT
The DNA here is from genome assembly GCA_012411365.1 of Ameiurus melas. Taxonomy (NCBI): domain Eukaryota; kingdom Metazoa; phylum Chordata; class Actinopteri; order Siluriformes; family Ictaluridae; genus Ameiurus; species Ameiurus melas. The sequence continues at coordinate 12,679,397 of CM022758.1, forward strand.
TGCACCTTTTCACTTGATGCAGTAGATAGAGATTAGGATAAAACGCTGGAGTATGCCTTTAAGCAATGGCTAGATTAGTTTTTTTGGCTTAGCAAACAAAAGCTGAATTAATATTGGAGAAAAAATATTTGTCTGTCTTTGAAGAAGTAGTTTTTCAATTACAGTAGTGCTTGAAAGTTTGTGAACCCTTTTGAATTTTCTATGTATCTGCATATAAATGACCTAAAACATATAAGATATTTTTTTCCTAAAATAATGTTTTAAAATGGCCAAGTCAAAGTCCTGACCTTAATGCAATAGAAATCTTGTGGAAGGAAAGTTTGATACAAGAAGTTCATGTGAGGAAACCCATAAGCAACATCCCAGAGTCGAAGCTGTTCTGTACTCTGGGCTGAAAGTCCTCCAAGCCGACATACAGGATGGATCAACGGTTATTGGAAACGTTTCATTGTAGTCATTGCTGCCCAACGGGGTCACACCAGATACTCAAAGGTTCACATACTTTTGCCACTCATGAATATGTAATTTTGGATCGTTTTCCTCAAAAATTAAATGACCAAGTGTAATATTTATATCTCATTTGTTTAATTGGGTTCTCTTTGTCTACGTTTTGGAAAAGCGGATGATGATTTAGGTCATATTTATGCTGAGACGCAAACTTTCAAGCACCACTGTAGTGAAATACATTAAGTCTGTAAAAATTGTCTACATTTTCCTATGTAGGGTGCTCCTGCTGATGCAGCAAAGGTGAAGAGGCCATTTCTGAGGCGAGGGGAAGGCTTGTCGAGATTCACTAGAGGCAAAACCACTAGATCATTCAGAGACAGGGCAACAAGTTCAGACACCAAACCCACACCAGGAATCAATCCTTTAGCCTTTCAGGGCCCGACCATCAGATCCCACCAGAGCTCCGAGCCAAAACGAACTCCTCAAAACTCTATAAGTGCAACAAACTGTGTGACACAGCGTAAGACTGCTGTACTGAACAAAACTAACTTTCCTCAGAAGACTTCAGCACCAGTAACCAAGGCTTTTGCAAAAGCTCAAGTTCATGGAGGCCACCAGAATGTCAGGGTAGAAGAGCAGAATGGCAGCTCTGGACCTCTCCAACACCAGAGTAAGAGTAATAATAAGCCTGAAGGTCAGAAGGTCTTCTCAGATATCATGGTTGATATGAGTAAGGGGACATCAAAAAAGTTTCACAGTATGGATGAGCAAACTGCTCGAATTGCAGAGAATTCATTTGAGGTGTGGCTCAAAGAACGTGGTGAACACTGGGAAAGAGATCAGCACCTTGAGTGTGTGGAGCTTGGTGAGTTTGAGCTGCTAGAGAGAGCGGCAGATGAGTTCTCTTTTTCCAGTAACTCCTCTTTCATCAACACTCTTTTGCGGAGGGATGGCAGACGCCTTTCCTCTACTCCTGTCAAACCGCCCCCAAAATCCTCATTTCCTGACCATTGTCTCGATGACCGTACTGGCCTCAGCAGGGCTCACAGTCCACCAGTACCACTCGTAGGCAGTGTGGAAGTGATAGAAGGGGCAAACACACAAACAGATGAAGTGATGACCAACTGTTCTGGAGATGTGGAAGTGGAAGAGTCTTATTCCTCACAATGTAGCGACACGGTTTTTCACCAGCCTGCTACAGTGCCAAACCTGCAAGAACCTTTCAACTTCCAAGTTTCAGCACCGCCCTATGATAAGCGATCTTATCAAGACCGAGACGGAGCCGGAAGTCCAGAAGGAGATGAGGAGAGCCACAGAGACTCAACTCTGGTGGATGTCAGAGGTCAGGTCGAGTTTGATGATGATGACACATGGAACGAGCCCGAGTCTTCAAATTGCAGTCCTGCAAAGAGGGGTGATCTGCCAGACAGGGTACTGAAGAGGAAGATTGCAATCTCAAAGGGAGCAGAGCTTGATCATTGCTCTAACAGCCCATTAGACCGTGAGCCAGAGCCACCACGGACGTGTCAGTTGGTAGCGAAGTTGTTTCCATCTTTGAAGCCGAAACCGTGTCCTCCTCCAACAGAACTACCAGATTCAGATGGGCACAGTGAACAAGGAGCAGGTGAGAACAGTCTTTTAGTATTTAGAGACTGTTGTTCTGATATTCATGGTCATTTATTTATTCATGGTCATAATAAATATCATTTATCGTCAGAGGTGAACAGTGATATGCTTGACTCGGGTAAGTTATATCAGCATGCTGTTGTGGTTCACTCTAAAATCTGCAATTTCTCTAATCCAGCCAGATCAACGTTACTCCGTGAGCGCTTGGTGGAGCTAGAGACCGAGATTGAGCGCTTCAGGAAAGAAAATGCAGCATTGAACCGACTCAGGCAGGAAAACCAGGAGTTTCAAGAGAACCTGCGGTATGGAACAGCACGAATACATAAATTTCACACTTATTTGTTTGTTTGCTTGGTCTGTAGCTAAATTTCTACTTTTAGTTTAGTTTGGTTTCACATTAAACATAAATAACAAACCAAAAAAAAGCTGGTAGAGCGGTATGTAGGCCTGTAAACACATATTTAAATTGGTCAGAAATAAGGCGACAGGTAAAGGTAAGCAAAACTGAGTATGGAAGACGCAGTGGTCAGCACAAAAAAAAACGAGTAGAAATAATCATTTATTATTAATAACTAGTTTTTCCAAATTTACCACATTCATGAATACCACAGTTCTTGCGTAAATGCTCCTGTGAATGGTTTACAGATAAATCTATTCATTTTCAGATTGATAAATGAGGCTCACTGTGTTCGCCCCTGTCTAAACAATCCACACTGAACAGGGTAAATGCTGCATATGTGAAAGTACCCTAGCACTTCATTTGTGCTGGTGTCAACTCTCTCTCTCTCTCTCTCTCTCTCTCATATATATATATATATATATATATATATATATATATATATATATATATATATATATATATACACACTCACTGAGCACTTCATTAGGAACACTATACTAATACTGGTAAGGCCTCCCATTGCTTTCAAAATAGCCCAAATTTTTCATTGCATGGATTCTACAAGATGTTGAAACATTCTTTAGAGATTCTGGTCCATGTTGACATGATTGTATCATGCAATCCCTGTAGATTTTTCAGGTGCACTTTTATGCTGCAAATCACCTGCTCTACCACACCCCAAAGGTGTTATTGGATTCAGATCTGGTGACTGGGAAGACTACTGAAGGACACTGAACTCATTGTCATGTACATAAAACCTGCTGGAGACTACTTTCTTTGTGATATGGTGCATTAACATGCTGGATGTAGCCATTAGAACCTGGGTAAATTGCAGTGTCATGGCAATATTGCACAACACATCTTTAATACAGAAAAACAAAAGAATTTGGTTCACGAGTTTTAATTCATTTGGGGTTTTCTGTAATCAACACAGGATCAAGGGTCAAAAATATACATACACTTAGATTATTAATTTAGTGCTGCTGAAAGTTCCAAAATGTCCTTTAATTTGCCAAGACCAAGGGCTCTTAATTTCCTGTTCGTGGTCATGATTGACTACTGCTGACAGCTTCTCTGTGCCAGGATAAAAAGTGTGCGTTTGACAGTACTCATTGGATTAACCAACACACGGTACTATGGGAAAGTTCAAGGAGTACAGTGCAGATCTGAAAAAGAGCATGGTGGATTTACACAAGTCATGAATGTCTCTTGGAGCCATTTCTAAACAATTGCAGATTCCAAGATCATAAGTTCAAACACAAAGTTCTTGGGATGTGTAGCCACTTTGCCACTTCTTCCAGTTTTGGTCTGGAAGAAGACACAGGGAGGGGAGAGTGTTCACAGTAAACTTATCACCCAGACAAAAGAACAGTTCAAAGAAATTACTCAAAGCCCAATATTGCCATGACATTCATGTTTATGGTGAGTATATGTAAGCTTCCAACTGCAACTGTACATGGTCAGCAACAATAATCAAATGGGCTGTGGCATTCAAGCGGTGATTGATTCTTATTAAGAGACCCAAAGTGTGCCAAAAGAAATTCCAACACACCATTACACCACATCCTCCAGCCTGGATTGTTGACACAAGGTAGGTTGGGTCCATGGATTCATGCTGTTGGTGCCAAATTCTGACTCTACCATCTGTGTGTGTCAGTAGTAATCAAGATTTATCAGAGCAGGCTGTTTCTTTTTCCAATCTTCACCTGTCCAGTTTTGGTGAGCCTGTGCCCACTGTAGCCTCAAATTTCTGTTCTTGGCTGACATTGTGATATTTTACTGTTGTAGCCCATCTGCCTCAAGGTTTGACGTGTGCATTGTAAGATCACCACAGTTGTACAGAGAGTGGCTATATGAGTTATTGAAGCCTTTCTATTGGCTTGGTCAGTCTGGCCGTTCTCGACTGACCTCTCTGATAAAGAAGCCATTTCTGTCAACAGAACTGACACTTACTAGATGTTTTATTGTTTTTGCTCTATTGCACCATTCTTAGTAAACTCTAGAGACTGGTGTGTGAAAATCCCTGGAGGTCAACAGTCTGCCACCAACAATCATGCCACAGTCAAAATCACTAAGATTACATTCCCCATTATTTCCCATTTTGATGGTTGATGTGAATACAACCTGAATCAGCTTTCCCGTGCTGCCACACGATTGGCCGATTGAGCCCAAAAGTTTGCATACCCTTTGCAGAATCTGCTAAATCTTAATATTGTTAACCAAGGCTCTAGAGTGCTAGCATTTCACTCGTATTTGTGACTGAAAAGTACTTTGTGCCACTGAAAAAATATTTAGTCGTACCTGTGCGAGTGACCTGTTCAGAATTGAATAATAAAATCGGAATAAAAACTACAGGATGTCCAAAATGCGAAACAGTTACTTTCGGACTGCTTTTCATCATCTGTCAACCGAACAAGTGTGTAAATACTGTAAAGAAGCCATTATGATGACGAATAACACTGAACATCATCATCATCATCAAGTTTGCCAATCTCACAAGCTGCCATCTTTTATTGATCCCCCAAAATGGCCTGAACCTGCGACTGACCTGCTCGAGCAGCATCTGGTGCAAGTAATTTAATAATGATGCTAACGCTACAAGGTGGATTTAATTCAAACTTCTTTATTAAATAATTCCGCACCCACCATAATCAAGAGTAGCAACTGTTCAGTCTGTAAACATACAGTACGCTGCCGCTGTCCCTTCACCAACAGTGCATTCACTTCATTTAAGCTCATGGTTGCCAGATCACTAGAAAAATCGAAACCAGTTTTCAGGTTTCGATTTAATTCCCCCCAAAACTGAAATATTATCAGCAGACATGGCAACATTGTACTGGGGAACCCATCTAAAATTAACAACTGATAAACAAAAAAGCTAATAAAAAACAGAAATAAAGACAGAAAATGTGTTTAGTTATAAATAAATAATTTTATATAAAAAATACATTATAATAAATTTAACAAATATAAATAAAATGAGAAAGTAAATAATGTTTAATTACTATGGGTTGCATTTAATATCAATTTTAATAGAATATTTTAGTAGGCTATTTCTTTAGAAGGCTATTAGACTTATTTTTCCTGATACAGATCATGCTTGTGTTGGTCTATTTTTAATTAGGACTCTGTATAAGATATTTAAAAATAAATATGTTCTGCATGTTTATTTATAATTTAACCAACAGTATTTCTCATTGCTATTATTTTTATTCAATTAACAGTGACAGACCTCCAGATTAAAGCTTAAGCAGAAATAAAGATTTGTATCTGGATCAGTTTTGGTCGATCAAGATGACAAGAAATCGGTATCGGCTGTAAAAATCCTGATCTGAGCATCTCTAATGAACACCATTAAACTAAAGCGCTTTGCATCTGGTGGATAAATAAACTCACCCAATCACATCCTATATGAGATTATTCAGATATATACGCAGAGCAGTTCGAGAATTGGTTTGGAGAATTTGGAAAATGTCTAATAGTGTACTTTAAATACATCTAAGTCATAAAGTTTTTTATTTGTTTACAAGGTGGAAAGGCTAGCAGTTGTTTTTTTTCATACAGTCTGTAAAATTAAATGAAAATATTCAATTTAGTTTATCAGAAGGAAAATTAATGTGTCATGGCTCAAACTATGCTCCTAAATTCTGTCATAATTAACAAGCTCAAGTTTTCTTATGCCTACTTGTGCATTATGTTGTGGCACATTAACGTTACCTTCTCTTTAAATATAACTAAACTTCAACCATGCTCCTAAATTTTTGACTGAATTTTTGTAATTAGGAGCAAAAAAAAAATTGTTACCGTAGAGCCCTGATAACAAAATATGAGGGATCATAAAAATTACATGTTGTTTTTTATTTTGTACTGTCCTGAGTCAGCTATTTCACATAACAGATGTTTACATATAGTCCACAAGACAAGATAATAGCTGAATTTATAAATAATAATAATACCCTGTTCAAAAGTTTACATACCCTTGATTCTTAATACTTTGTCATTATCTGGCTGAATCATGACACTTTTTTTGTGTTGTGATAGTTGTTCCTGAGTCCCTTGTTTGTCATGAGCAGTTAAACTGCCCACTGTTCTTCAGAAAAATCCTCCAGGTCTTGCGCATTCTTTATTTTTCCAGCATATTCTACATATTTGACTCCTTTCCAGTGGCTGTATGATGTTGACATCCATCTTTTCACACTGAGAACAACTGAGGGACTCGTACACGACTATTACAGAAGGTGCAAACATTCACTGATGCTCAAGAAGGCTACACGATACATTAAGAGCCAGGAGAATATAAACTTTTGAAGAGGATGATTGGTGTAAATTGTTAGTATTTTGTTTTGTGGAAGACATGTAACGATCTTATTTAGTGTCTGAAGGGTAGTATTAAATGGGAAAAAAAATCTATAAACAAAATAAGAATTTACATTGACCAAATGTTTACATCCCCGTGGCTCTTAATCAGGCATGCATCATACAGGTAACGACACACAGTCGTAACAATTAAGGGTATGTAAACTTTTGAACAGGTTAATTTTTATAAATTCAGCTAAAATAGCTTATTCAGGACAGTACAAAATAAAATAAAAAAATGTGGGGTTTGTATAACCCCTCTTATTCTGTTAACAATATTAAGATTGAGTAGATTCTGCAAGGGGTATGCAAACTTTGGGGCACAACTGTAATTGCATGAATGAATCAGTGTAGAGGTGTTCCTAATAAAGTACTTAGTGTGTGTATTTCACGGTTTAATTTCAGTTCACCAGTTAATTACCTTGCAAAGTGGGTATGAACATACCAGGCAGGGAAAATACAACATTGTGCTGGACTCTGGCCTTCTAGGACTGGAATTGAGTACAAACCATGGGTTCAACTGTAATTATTGTTTAGCGTATATCCACATGCATATGTATCAGTGAAATTTAGGGTTGAGTGATCCATTTAGTTTGCTGTTATTTGGTGACATTGTTTTTATATAGGATGGAGAGAGCAGAGTTTAAACAGAACATGGCTGATGAACTTGTCAAATGGGAGGAGTTTAAGTTTGAAGAAGGCCGGAAGCTCCAACGTGAGAAGAAGCAGTTTGAGAAATATGCAGCAGCTGCAAGAGCAAGACCTGACAAACAGGAACGAGATGAGATACAGGTTTTCATCTCCACCATCTATTTCATTCCTAATGGTTTTTAATGTGCTTATGCACAGCACAAGTCAGTGTACTCTTGAGTTTTAATTGTGTGTGTGTGTGTGTGTGTGTGTGTCAGTCTTTAAAACAGCAGCTAAACAGTCTGCAGGAGGATTTAAGAAAACGAGAGGCTCGCTGGACCAGCACGCACAGCCGTCTCAGGCAGCAGATAGACACCCTCAGTGCAGAGAATGCTACTCTACGAGACCAGGTCCGCACACTGGAAAAACTTCGCCTCAGTACCTGGAAAAATGCTGAATCTGAACGTGAGAAAGCAAGAGAGAGCTCCACTGCATCCAGCAATAGCACTAACACAAGGACTGCAAAATCCAAGGTGCAGAATGAAAGTCCATCATTTGAAATAGTCTGTTAGAGAAAAGACAGCTGTTCATTTAGATTTTCCTGTATTCCTAGAGCCCCTCATCCAGTGTTAAAAGCAGCCCACTTGAGAACAGCAAGAAGATGGAAAGCCTAGAGGTTCAGAATCCTCCCAAAATTCCAGCCAAGGCCTCAAGTACCACATTCTCCACAGGTTTGAAAGGATTTTTTTCTGTTTCCCCCTGCCATGCTTTAAGGAGGAGGAGGTGCTATTAAAGTAAATAACGATATGATGCACTGCCACAGTCTGGATTTCATCATAGCATGGTTATTGGTGATGAGCCCAAAAACAGTTAATCAGAAACATTAAAGATGAACAGCTTAGATAATTAATAGAAATTTTGTAAAACTTGCATGAAGTTTAAAATGTACTATAAACTGTTTACTGTTACGTTGCAGACAGCTCTACTAAAGCAAATAGCGTTTTTCACACTTTCGGGTTTTTACTGTCCAGATAAACGACGCAGCGTGTGTCTTTTGTCATGACATCAATAAATGACCACCTGCATGTATGAATTATGGGGAAATATTTAAAAATATAAAGATATTCAAAACAGTCTGTACATACAGTATCTCACAAAAGTGAGTTTACCCCTCACATTTTTGTGAATATTTGATTATATCTTTTCATGTGACAACACTGAAGAAATGACACTTTGCTACAATGTAAAGTAGTGAGTGTACAGCTTGTGTAACAGTGTAAATTTGCTTCCCCTCAAAATAACTCAACACACAGCCATTAATGTCTAAACCGCTGGCAACAAAAGTGAGTACACCCCTAAGTGAAAATGTCCAAATTGGGCGCAAAGTGTCAATATTTTGTGTGGCCACCATTATTTTCCAGCACTGCCTTAACCCTCTTGGGTATGGAGTTCACCAGAGATTCACAGGTTGCCACTGGAAGTCCTCTTCCACTCCTCCATGATGACATCACTGAGCTGGTGGATGTTAGAGACCTTGTGCTCCTCCACCTTCCGTTTGAGGATGCCCCACAAGATGCTCAATTGGGTTTAGGTCTGGAGACATGCTTGGCCAGTCCATCACCTTCACCCTCAGGTTCTTTAGCAAGGTAGTGGTCGTCTTGGAGGTGTGTTTGGGGTTGTTATCCTGCTGGAATACTGCCCTGTGACCCAGTCTCCGAAGGGGATCATGCTCTGCTTCAGTATGTCACAGTACATGTTGGCATTCATGGTTCCCTCAGTGAACTGTACCTCCCCAGTGCCCGCAGCACGAATGCAGCCACAGACCATGACACTCCCACCACCATGCTTGACTGTAGGCAAAACACTCTTGTCTTTGTACTCTTCACCTGGTTGCCGCCATACACGCTTGATACCAAATAAGTTTATCTTGGTCTCACCAGACCACTGGACAAGGTTCCAGTAATCCATGTCCTTAGTCTGCTTGTCTTCAGCAAACTGTTTGTGGGCTTTCTTGTGCATCATCTTTAGAAGTGGCTTCCTTCTGGGACGACAGCCATGCAGACCAATTTGATGCAGTGTGCGGCGTATGGTCTGAGCACTGACCCCCCACCCCTTCAACCTCTGCAGCAATGCAGGCAGCACTCATGCGTCTATTTCCCAAAGACAATCTCTGGATATGACGCTGAGCACTTCTTTGGTTGACCATGTAGTGGAACCTGTCCTGTTAAACTGCTGTATGGTCTTGGCCATCGTGCTGCAGCTCAGTTTCAGGGTCTTGGCAATCTTCTTATAGCCTAGGCCATCTTTGTGTAGAGCAACAATTCTTTTTTTCAGATCTTCAGAGTGTTCTTTTCCATGAGGTGCCATGTTGAACTTCCAGTGACCAGTATGAGGGAGTGTGAGAGCGATGACACCAAATTTAACACACATGCTCCCCATTCACACCTGAGACCTTGTAACACTAACAAGTCACATGACACCAGGGACGGAAAATGGATAATTGGGCCCAATTTGGACATTTTCACTTAGGGGTGTACTCACTTTTGTTGCCAGTGGTTTAGACATTAATGGCTGTGTGTTGAGTTATTTTGAGGGGAAGCAAATTTACACTTACACAAGCTGTACACTCACTACTTTACATTGTAGCAAAGTGTCATTTCTTCAGTGTTGTCACATGAAAAGATATAAAAAAATATTTACAAAAATGTGAGGGGTGTACTCACTTTTGTGAGATACTGTATATCAAATTAAATGGGCATAGACAGATCAACAGCATTTAGCCAGCTAGCTATCTGCATTTCAGGGTGAAGTCAAACAACAGTGCACAGCTAACAGATGCCAGCTAGACTGCCTAATTGCACTTCAAAATATGTTTAACTTAATTATGGCTTAATAATGTTTGGCCAAGTTTGCTAACTTAACCTGCACTTCAAAATTCAGAAATTACATAAAATAATTATAAATGTTGATGATGCAAAGAGAAGTCTTGGGTTCTTCTTTCTTTTTTTTCTGAACTATGCTTTAGAGGGTTTGTATGTCTTCATCCCACTATCTTCAATAGTTTGTTCTACCTTTCCAATGCACACATTTGTTTGATGTAACCATTTTGCTTGTATCGTGGTTGTTGCTTTTTTTGGATTGCAATTACTATTTTTTTATTTAGGAACAGGAAAGATTTGATGTATTGTAATAATGTTCCATTTAATGCCTCTGATATAAATGTGCATGCCTGATTTTCTTCTAGGTTGGCAAAAGGCCCTGCCTTGCCCAGTGGCTGGTGCATGCCACATCTCTGATCATTTAATTGTATCTGAGATAAAGAGCCATGATCCTCAGCTAATCAAAAACTCCACCAACTCAGTCTTAGTGAGTACAGGCATTTTTTTAAACCACAGAAGGATTTTACACCATGATTTGAAATGTTTAATATTCCATCTCAGACTTATTCATATTTGTCTTCCATGTGCTGTTTTTTTCAGGAAGTGGACAGTCCCAGGGACGTCCCAGGAATATCTGACATTGGACAGGAAGAGATCACACACATGGATGGAAAGGTAAAAATTAATTCAGATAAATTGACTTGAGTGAGCCGATTTTGCAGAAGTGTGCAAACTTATTAGTGCAGTTATTTTGCGGCAAAATATTTTCAAAGAAATTAAGAGCTGTTCCGTTCAGTGGCAGTATGTCATAAAAGCCAGTCATGCTCCAGCATGCAAATAGCACATTAACCAAAGGAGGAGGGTTTGGTGTACAGCATATGAAGTGCTTCTAATCAGCTTCCTTGAAATGTGTGCTTCTATATTTTTTGTTGTTGTTGTTTGATAGAATTTTGTGCAACGGCCATGCCAAACAATTTAAAATTCAAAATATAGTCCTTAAAACAACTTTCAGGTTATGCTTGGTTTGGTTTTTTTGTGTGTACCTGTATCAGATTGAAAGGATGTTTCCTGATGGAGGACGACTCACAGTCTTCCCCAATGGCACAAGGAAAGAAGTGTCTGCTGACGGACTGTCAGTCAGAGTCGCTTTTTTCAATGGGGACATCAAGCAGATAATGCCAGATCAAAGAGTGGTGAGGCACAGTTATTTCAACAAAGCTTAATAAAGTAAGCGCTCCTTTAGTTATTCTAGGCTTTAAAAATTAAAGTGCAATTAAATAGAACGAATAGCACCACTTTAATGGGCTCTTTGAGTCGGAACAACTTGGCAAGGGAATGTGTTATAGGATTATTATAGCATTGTAGAGTATAGCGATTCTATATTGTAGTATTGAACAGTCAATTTGGTGGTTTAGTAGTGCTTTGTTCTATTATTCTCATGGATGTTTACTCCAGGGCTTACTCTGTATTACCTGGAAGTCTAACCATGTCCTAATGAATTGCAGATTTATTATTATGCAGAAGCTCAAACCACACACACCACCTACCCTGATGGTATGGAAGTACTCCAGTTCCCAAACAACCAGATAGGTAAATCTTAATTTCTTTAGCAAACCGATGAATTAATATGATGGTAAAGTTGCATTTCTAGAAGCTTAAGTCCTGCTGGTTCTCCATTTCAGAAAAACATTTTACAGATGGTCATAAGGAGATCATATTTCCTGATCAGACTGTTAAGAATCTCTATCCTGATGGGCGAGAAGAGAGTGTGCTCGTAGATGGTACAATAATACAGCAAAACCCGTAAGCACGTGTTCTTTTAAATAACCTTAAAAAAAGTCTTAATAGAGCAGACCGTACCGATCATTAAAGGGAGCTTCCCTCATTTTCAGGGTCTGCTACTGTAACCAAAATTTTGAAATAATGTCTGTTCATGGTCATTTCTTAGGGACGGCACTAAGCAGATCCAGTTCAACACGGGTCAGCGAGAGCTCCATACTGCAGAATTCAAGAGACGAGAATACCCTGACGGCACCGTCAAAACCGTTTACTCTGATGGAAGACAGGAGACCCGCTACCCCACTGGCCGCGTCCGGCTCAAAAATCAAGAAGGACATGTCATCATGGACACCAAAACCTAAGAGAACTCAAACATTTTTACTTAAATGCTGAAACATTGAAGTTTGGTTTGCAGGAAAGGCAAAACAAGAAGTTTGTGTGTGAGATAGATTAATAGCAGTTAATTTATTTGTAGTGTACATTTTTGTATTATTTTTTTTTTTTTTTTTTTTTTTTTTTTTTTTTTAAAAAAAAAAAAAAGAAAAAACAAAACAAAAAAAAAAAAAAAATAAGTTTTTAAAGAGGACACTATTTTGTTTTTGTCCTTGCTAATGAAAAAAATTGGGCTCCCACAGTACCCACAATTTATTGGATGCATTGACCAAGCTCGTATTAAGTTCGCAATAAGAAGGCAGCTCCATTATAGAAGTTCTGTAAGTAATGTATACTTGACAGGTATCTCATATTGCCTCATACATATTGCCACTGCCTCAAACAGCCTTATAACAGTTAAGAGCACTTTACAAAACACTCCATACACTTATTTCATCATAATTATTTGCAGGTACAAATACAGTAAATTCAGTGATTATCCCTTGATATTTGCAAAACTGCACTATGAATATACTCCAAAATACTAAGCACTAGCCATAATCTCCATATACAAAGAAGGTAAAGCATTGAAAATAAAATGTACATTTTCTGTTTTTATACTTATTGTACAAAATGAGAATTTAAAAAAAAACTCCAAATACACAAATGGGGCTTGTGTTCACGTTTCCATCATCTTGTGGCCATGTTAACCTGCACTCTGTATTCAAAATGCTAAATCCTATTAGCTTCTAGTAATCTAGTAGGTTGTACAGGATGCACTAGAAATGCAAGGTACATACCAGCAATCTCTATCAATGTAATAATCAGAATAATAAACTAATTGGTCTCATTAAAACTTTCATACTTGCTAATTAATAAAACTGGTCCCTGATTGTATTAAATATGCTGACCAAGCTGTTTTTGTTATAATGGATTTCATAGGGTCTCCCTATTTAGTTGAGAATTTTAATTAGAAATGAAAACAGCAAGCTTTCAAACATGGCACACATGGAGGATGGCCAACAATAGAAACTATATAAATAGTTCTCATAACAAAATAAGTTCCAAGATGCAATTGGGAATAACATCACAGGGTTTGTTCTGTAGTTTATTCTGTCTCCCTGATGTGTGAACGTGTTTGTAATCAAGGTGAGATTGCATACACACAGCGAGAGATCAATGAGAGAGGAGGGAGATTCACGGTCATGTGTGGGAAATACCTGTTTAACAGAACTAAACTGTTTGCAAAGCTGTCCCAAAGCTGTTTGCAGCTTACAATACTCGGTACACTAAAATGTAACTGCAAAAATGGATTTGTGTATTAAAACTACATGTATTATAATATACATATTTAATTAAATTTAAACTTAAATATCAAATAGTCAATGGAAATCAGTGGAATTTCATGAAGGTTTTCTGATTTAAAGAAAGACCTGAGCTTAATTAGAATTTTAGTAGCAAGTTGCCATGGTGTCTGTTTTCACGCAGTTCTGGATCTAGCTATCATGATATCCTGGCTAGGCACAAACTGTTCAGCTCCATTATTGAGACCCAAGATAACCTTTGGCCGTGTAGAGCTCCGAAGAATGAAGCTGGTCCTCATTCCGACATCCAGGGTCACTTTACTATCAAGATTTTGGTTACTGAGGGTAACAAAATTATTGAGTGAATTAAGTTGAAATATTGTATCTGCATTTCTATTTCTATAATACACTATAGTTCAAAATCCTAAACTCACAGAACTCAAATTCATTTCATTCATAGGCCTTGATATGTGAATGAGAAAACATTTTTTTTTTAATACTAAAATTATGATCCCTTTTATACAAGTGTGTTGACCAACAAGTCCATGAAGCCCTTGAAGTAGATCTGCTGGATGGTTTTGGTAGGTCAAAATTTACAGCGTGAGATATTTTCTTTTATTTATTTATTTTATTGCAATTTCATCAACAAGAATTATGATATTTTAAACAGGAATTGAAGTGACCTTATGTCGGTGTAGTCAAAAGCAAGCAGGAAGTTGATCCCAAAAAAATTAAGCTAGAAATTAAATTTGACTATTTTTTTTTACGAGGTCATGACAATTTGTATATATTTATCAAGACAAATATACCACATATGTATCATGAATATATGTATCAGCTGTACTTCTGTAAAGTTAGTTAAAATCATATTCAGATGTTTAATTGAATCATTTTCAAGCTGTCCAAAATTCCCAAATATAATTAGATAATTCTAGCTAGCATGGTTGAGGTACATTGGGTGTCACGTATAAAGGTTGAGGCAGAAGAAATCGCAGATTATAACATTTATTAAACAAACATACAACAAAACAAAGACAACTTGGGATAACACCGTGGCATGAAACAAAATACCATGACATAGAAGACAGAAGTCTAAGACAACGAAAGAGTGCAGACAATGGCTATATATACACAGAAGAATGCTCATTAACAGAACGTGACTCAGGTACAGGTGGTCATGTGAGATGTAGTGCACTGCAGTGGCTGATGGGAACTGGAGTACAGAGTTTCCTGATACATGACAATGCCGTCGTTACATAATATAAATATAATACAAAACTGTTTTAGTGCTTTTAATGAAAGAAATGTTTTTGGAACAGTGTGTGGTGTTTCTTTAAGATATGAGATTATATTTTAATGGACTTAAATATTGAGTAGTTGGATTTCAGAGTTGGATTTATTGCAGATAAAATATTTAGCCTGTAGAGGCCACTCTTTCTTTTCTTTTCTTACCTTTAAAAAAAATCCACATGGAGAGTAAAACGTCATTAATGCAACCATTAATACAATTATAAATGTGTTTTATGTGCTTTTGTTTCTGTTGTCTTATTATGTTGTATAAAATGCCTATGTCCTTATAACAACCAATAATGTTTATATCACTTTTTAGGTCACAGGTTTCCAACCCTGGTTCTAGAGAGCCCCATGTCCTGCACATTTGAGTGTTTTTCAAGATATAACACACCAAGTGTGCATAGAGCCCTGTGATGGACTGATATCACATCCAAGGTGTATTCTCACAAAATGGACAGTGTTTCAGGGAGAGGTTCCTGATTCCCTCGTAACAACACCAACTGCTGCACCGCCATGCTGCCTGCTTTACTGCTGCAGTTAAAGTTCATGACTGCTAACATCATGAAATTACATAGAATGACAGACATTATATGTCTTAATGTTCTTTGAATTTTTTTTTAACAATTATTGCAACTGTATTTGCAAATGTATTGCTATCGAATGTTACGTTCTGAACTTCTGAACATTCTTACCAAGCTTGTGTATATCATCTACAGCAGCACATCAGCTGCTGAGTGTGAAAACAGGAAGCCGTCTGGCAATATTATTTGCATTGTTAATTTACATATATACATACAGCTTTATTTAGTCACTTTTATATGAATTTTTCATGAAATCTTTCATAATATTTTAGCAAAATGGAAATTAGCACATTACAAGCATCCAGAGCCCACATAAAGCTTCCTTGTAAATAATATTTATATTGAGTAGTCCTTGATGATGAAAATAAATGTAAATGTTTATGAATCATGGATCTGCTGTTGAGATTAGTATAACTGGAATTGATTTGTCCTTCAGCAGTAAATTTTTGGCATAGCTGGCACTGTATTGTGTCTTATTCAAGAGGCTGTTCAGGCTGAAATATGCTGAACAAACAGTTAAGTTTGGCGCAAAGGCCTCAAAGAACGAAATTTAGCCACTTCGTTCTGATGACTAGGTACTTTGGGAAATGCAGAAATACTTGGTTCCTGACAGAAACAGCAATTCTTCTCACTTCAGCTGCTGCTGGGGACCGTATGAGCATATTTGTTTATGGTAGTGAAATCAGAGCCAAGAGGAATTCAAAATATGCCGTTTAAGCACAGCTGTATAAACTTTACACAGCACATCAAATTCTTCAAAGCCTTATCAAATAAACAAGGACAAGAACCATCCCATGATAAGGGCCATTTAGGCAGAAATGCAGCAATGTAATTGCTTTTGGAATGGTGAATATCAGTATTGTAGTTGTATCATCATCATCATCATCATCATCAGTCATAAAGATGGATGTTTTTAGTGCACAGATTAAAAAAATATCTTTCAAATTAAATCACCTGATTCTCATAAAAAGTAAATCAAATGAATATATGACCATGAACCAGCCAAAGGTTCATGCTAACATTAAGCAGAAGTGCAGCATTGTATTTTCTTTAGATTGTGATGCCTTAGATGAATAAACCTAAATAAGGACATGTCCGTTATTAATACATATGAATCACAGTTTCTAATAGAGTGCCAGCAGTTCCCATTAACACCTACTTATATATTCAAATTCAGTTTCATAAAAAAAAAAAATAAAAAAAAAAGAAGATTTTGCAGAGGAGAATGAGGTGATGATCAGAGAGGTGTCCCTTTAACATCCTTACTAAGAAAAAAAACAATGGAAATTGTTTTCTTTGCATTTTTTATTTCCTTGGGGCATTAAATAAACAACAAACAATGTTTCTTATTTAAAAGGCCCCACGTTGTTTGTTTGTTTTTTTAGTATACTCAAGTCACTTCCTGGTAAAAGTATAAGTACTTTTACCTAATACAAAAAAGAAAGTTAAATAAAACCCAGAGGCAGATGTCTGGAGTGAGTTTCTTGTTGCTAACTTCCTGTAAGAAGGCAAATTGAAAAGGCACACTATTTCAAGACACAGCAACATTTAGTGAATGTTTATGTGTATGTTATTAACATAAACCTAAACTAAGTGGTAGAGATTGCTCAATCAGGCTGTACAATAAGATGTAGTGACTCAAAATGCGCTCAGTTGAGAAGAAGGTTAAAGACATGAAAGTGATGTCATATGAAATTGAGTTTATCTGAATCAAAAGATCTGATCTGATCTGATGATCCACAAGTTTGCATAAAAACAAATCAGACAAGTACATGGACAAACAATGATGAACACAACCCCAGTCTGCTTTCATGAGGTGTGATGTGATGGCAGCCTTGTTGCAGTTTCTTAACTCAAATTATTATTGTCACCACTATATCTGTGCTGAAATAACTGCAGATTTATTTAGTCATTTGTTGCTGTTCTGCTAAATTTCTTGTTATCTGCTCTGTTTTGTTGATGATTGACAGTGCATGTGCATCACTGACATTTTACAGACTGAAAAGTTGATCAAATTGTGAGAAAAGCTCAATTAGCTAGCAAGACTGACTGCATTAACTGCTGTGTTTGTTAAACTGGCTCCTTAGTCACTTATCTTTCCAGGCAGGAAGCCAAGACAATGTTAGAAAGTACTCTAAATAAAATCATTTTCATGTCGTTTTAGTGAATTATATTTATGTTTTCTTAGAGTAAAGAAATTTACTATGTCATGTCAGTGGATCTGTGTTCATTGTAGGACTTTAGCATTGCACTTGGGTGATTGTCTTTCAAAATGTAATGGTAATGTAATACCATTAAAATAAATGGTAAATAATGAATAATACCAATAAATAACGCAACTGTAGTGGTGCACAGTTGTACAGCTTAGGAAGTAATAAGAAGGGCACGTGGAGAGTCTTCAAAATGGTAGAGTATTAGGATAAGGGTAAGAGGAAATGAGGCAGGTAGCTGCCAGGGTCTTTTCAGAAGTATTCTTGCTTTGGCAGCAAACAGTTCATTGATAGCACCACTAATTTGCTCAGCATGGCCAGTCATTGCAATGATTTGTTTGAATTAGGAGAAGAAGAAGGGAATCATACTGTAATAGAACCCGTATTGGCTGAGATACATTGAGATACCCCTCTGATGTGCCTCTTTTAACAAGGAAGCAGACCTTCTGTTCTCACTTGAAGATGCCTGTAATAGTGGAGCTATTATTAGAGCCACAACAGTGTTTACGTTGATTGAGAAAGGTGTGTATGTTGATTGCAGAAGTCTCAACAGTTTTTATTGTATTCATGTCTTGGTTGTCAGGTTGTGAATCCCAGCATGGGATCTGACAACTTCTACTATATTACAAAGCAAAAAAAATGAATGTAAATCTACTTCACAGTTGTTCAGGAAAAAGTTGTCGGGTAAATAACGTAAATGTAATATAACTACTAAAACGTCTTTAAGAAATTTAATATCCTGCAGATAACTGGTGTGATTCAACTAATAATGTATACTGTTTCTGCTGCTAGACTGATTCATTAATGATCATTTATTAGAAATAATTTATACATTTTTTATTCTAATATTTTGAGATAATGGATTTTTTTTATTTATTTCCATGAGCTGTAAGCCATAATCATCAAGATTAAAACAAAATAAAACAAAAAGGCTTGAAATATTTCACTTTATGCGTAATAAAGAATATATGAAAATTCCACTTTTTGAATTAATTACAGAAATAAATGAACTTTCCCATGATATATATATATTTTTTTTCATTTGAATATTGTGCACCTATATTAATTTCTAAACCTAACAGTTTACTTATAGTTTTAAAATTGGTATATTGAGTATATTGGTGTGTGTTGTATGAAAAATTAGTCACTCAACTAAATTGTCTCATGTTGTGTCGTGAGCCATAACTGGGCTGTAATTGCCTCATTTTTCAAGCACTGCATTGGATATTTGAGTAGAATTATGTCTATGCCTGGATCCCCTTTGAAATGTCTGGAAAATGTGGGGGTTGTGTGTGTAATACAAAAAAAAATTATTAGTTAAGAATCTATTCTAAATCTAAAGGTCCCCCCCTCCCCCACATAAAAGCAAATCCTTAGTGATACTGGGTGATAGATGAATCCATTGCAGAATGATAGATGTACATCAAAGTTTTTATCTGTGTCCAGAACAATATGTCTATGTATGTTTAATTAGGATTTTACTTTTCCAAATGACCAGAGGAATTATTATGATTTTTCACCAGACTGTAATTAAAAGGAAATGTCTTTGGCAGGTATGATTGGGGTTTCTCATTGTTTTCTCATCTCATAAAGCATTACTACATTTGTCTATTAAACATTCAGATCTACCGACCCTACTACATTTGTCTATTAAACATTCAGATCTACCGACCCTCTAAGATATTTAATTATATTTAAGAAATCACAGCGATCTGTACTGTGATATAGAATGTAATATCATCACAATTAACTGTATACCTGAACATTGCTGTTGTCTGATAAACACTGATCTATTCAAATTTCTAATTATTTCCTTTCTTGTGATTTTTCTATGCAATTTTCTCTCACACGCAGTGCACCAGAATTGTATCTATTTATTTATTTTTGTCTACACCTATACAATTATAGTAAGTCTGCAATCAAATATTACATGATTTATTTACAGGAGCAAATATTTCATTCATTTATTCATCATTAATATAATGTTGTCCTTGTCAGAGTCAGAACACGGGATTCAGAGCCTATCCCAGGAACACTGGGTGCGAGGCAGGAATACACACCCTGGATGAGATTCATAGTAGGACACCACAGCTGCAAATGTGATGATATCACACACTTCAAAGATTTCTGCTATAAAACTGTCCACTAGAGTGCAGCGCTCAGTCATGTAGTTTGTTGAGTGTGATTCCATCTTATATTTGGAAGAAGAAGAAACGTTCTTTCACAGCCTTGAAACAACAAAGGGGAAGACTGAACATAACAATATGTAAAGACATGTTCAATACACCTGTACTAAAATGTAAACTTTTCAGCTACAATTACAGAGATGGTAGTGTGTGTGTGTGTGTGTGTGTGTGTGTGTGTGGGGGTGAGTGTTAAAGGTGAATCAACGCTATGTTCACATTTTCCCATTTGCAATGCACTACACAGACTTATGGTATGACTTTTACTGTTCAAAGTATCTTCTGGTGGGAAAATGAACTGAAAAGGAGTGTTTGCGTGTTTACATACAGGAGTGTGGACGTGCATACCATAGTCCTTCCTCCATTCTGTTTTGCAAAAGCCAACTAATTACAGATTATGCAAAATATTAATAATAAAAAATTAAATAGGAGGGATAAGTAAAATTGCATTTGCTTTTATTTACTGCCCTGAATAAGCTATTTCACATCAGAGCTCACAAAACACAATAATGACTGAATTTACACAAATGAACTTGTTCAAAAGTTTACATACCTTTTGTTCTTAATACTGTGAGTTGTTACCTGGATGATCAATGTCTGTTTTCATGTTTTGTGACAGTTGTTTATGAGTCCCTTTTTTGTCCTGAGCAGTTAAACTGTTCACTGTTCCTCAGAAAAATCCACAAGATGCTCAGGAAAGCAGCACGATACATTAAGAGCCAGTGGGATGTAAACTTTTGAACAGGATGATTGGTGTAAATTGTTATTATTTCCTCTTCTGGGAAACATGTAAATATCTTATGTAGCTTCTAAAGGCCAGTACTAAATAAAAAATAAAGATCATTAAACAAAATAATAACAAATGGCACCGAACATCCTGTTCAAAAGTTTAAAGAATGTTCTCTGCATAGTTTTGTGATGCAGCAGGTAGTGTTGTCGCCTCATAGCTTAGTACTGACTGTCACCCAGGGTTCCCGAGATCCACCGTTACTCGGACCAGGATTAAGCAGCTTCTGAAGGTGAGTGAGTGAGTAAAATAGCGAGAGACAGAATAATCTCTGTCAGATGATGAAATAAAATGTGTTTTGGAAACACATCATAGATATGAAATGCCAAAGCTAATGCATTACAACTAGACACAGTGATTAAGGATTCATGAATCCTCAGCTCCCCTTAGCCTTAGCTCCCCCATGGCTAATGCTGTTACAGTCAGAGAGTTTGCATAATTTGGTTGTTGCTGATTTGCGTCATTCTTTCTTTGAATTCTTCTATTATATCAATTCAAATCTGCCACTTTCAGTGATTCTCTTCTGGAGATTAATTTTACATCACAAAGAGAAGGAGATCTGCTAACCGTTTGTGTACCACATATTGTGCTGCTGCTTGTCGTGGCCAGGACAGTCTTGCAAAAAAGATTTTTAATCTCATTGAGACTTTTTCTGGTTAAATAAAGGTTCAAATAAATAAATAAAAACCACAAGACACAGACAGACAACATTTTATGTATAAATGTATTTGAATGGTTTGATCATCATTATTGCTAGGGACAATTCAGTAGTCACTGGATATTTGTAGGGGCATATCCCTAGAGTCCCTACTAAATTTGATGCCCCTGCAAATGAGTATAAAAGCCAACTGTATCCAACTTATGTTTTGACTAACACTAAGATTAAGAAACGTTGTAGTGCCCAGGCTGTCTTTATGCACATAATAAACCATCCCTATGACTGTACCCTGGCTCTTGGTCTACTGATTATGCAAGCATCTTACCTCTGGTGAAGCTCAACCATTTTGATTATCCAGAAAAGATTTACATCACACGAAACTAAGCAACATGTTCTATTTACATTCACAATTTATGATTTCTATCAAACATGTACATGGCTTCTGTTCTTCCATGTGTATCCCATCATTTTGCATATGAAATTCATTACATGCTTTGATGAGCAATGCCTAAGGTATGAAGGAAGATGCTGTACACATGAAAGGACCTAGTGAATAAAAATTACTCTGAAATAGCACATGGAGGTTGCTGTTGGAGAGAGATGGCTTTTATTTCAAACAAATATGTTTCAGATCAATTGAGTTCTAACACAGCTTCATTTCTTTAGCACAAAAATAACTCAAAAGACAGTTTGCTAATACCAAGCACATTTGTGGACATCTAATAACTTACATTCTTTATCATTCTGAAACATATATTCTATACGAATGTAGTAATAAATGTTTCAAATGCACTTGAGCTTCTACATCAACAATATTTTTTTATGTACCACCATTTTCATTATAAATAAATCTACATTACTTGTTTAACTGGTGTTTTTATTGCCTTGGTTTGTCTTACTTGTTTATTGAATTGTTTTCTGCTTTGTTGCATCATGTGGTGCCAGTATAGTAACATATATCACATTCCTATAAATCAGTGGTCTCAGAATGTTTTTTTTTTCTCTGTTCTGCTATCTTTTCAGAATCTTATCTAGATCTCTTTCCCCACCCACATATTTTCCTTTATTTTTTTTTTTTTTTTTTTGGCTCATTGAATGAAATGTCAGTCATAGTACCGCTACTGCTTGGTTGCTCCATCTTAGGAGTGCCAACATCACAGGGGACATAATTAGGTCCATCTGTTAAAACAATTACAGAATAGATAAACAATTGTGGTGCCACAGGAAAAAAATATGCTTCTCCAAGCTCCCAGAGGACATTGTGCTTTTGGTATGAGTGCAGCCATCCAAATTATTCAATATCAACTTGGTTTTGGTCCAGATCAAAACCAAGTTGGTTTTTCCACCCCACCCGATATTGATATGCATTGACACCAAATGCAAACCTCAGGAACTTCCTGTGACTGGGCAATATTTCTATGTAGAAATATGCACCTTTTAGATCTATAATCACATAGCAGTCCTCAAATTGAATCTATGCAAAGATAAGTTTGTGCATCAGCATCTTGAACCTGTATGTCCGAAGAGTACAGTTCAGATGAAGCAGATCTAAAATTGGCTGCATACTCTCCTCTTTTTTGCGGACCAGGAAATAACGGCTGTAAAATCCTCCCTCCCTAAGGGAATGGGGTACATGTTCTATGTTCCCTTTCTCCAAGAGGGATCTTACTTCATTTGCGGACTACGGTGGTGAGTACACCGCTGAACTAGGGGGTTGAGCTCTGAACTGGACCTAGTAACCCTTTTCCATGGTAGAAAGAACCCATGGAGACACATTTGGCAGTATTTTCCACACTGCCAGATGGTATTTTAAATGTTACCTTTTCCACATTCTATTGGAGGGAAAGCATCAGATTTCTGTTGCCCTGTGACAGCTCGCTGACAAGAGAATACTGAAAACTTAGGACAACCTTGGCTAGCGGAGGCCCTACAGTAGTACTGGGGGACCTTGGCTAGCGGAGGCTCTATAGTAGTACTGGGGGCTAACTGCCCTTACAACCTCATGTCCCCTGATACAGTCCCTCAGGACCGCTCCTCCTTTGTCTGCTTGGCCTTTATGACTATTCTTAGATGTAGTAGCAGGCCGCAACTGTGGCTGCCTGGTTCCCCTGGCTATCTGCGGGGGGAGGCGGTCTGCTGTCCTCACCTTCTGTGTCTCCCTCACACTAGTGCTGGCACAGGCTCCACTCATGGATGCCTGGGTGAACTCGACACAACAGGGAAGGAACTGGCTGAATGTTGATGTATGTTGAACTCACTCAGTAGGTCTGCTTGGTAGGCCGCAACACTGCCATTGTCTGCAGTGACCCACAAGCAAGACCCACTACTGCATAGGCCTTGCCCACCAATGCAACAGTAGCCTTACATGGCTTGGATAGCAAAGCCGGGCCCCCTAAATTACCTGCCGTCAATGGAGAGAAGTAGATTGTAAGCGCCTCCTCCACCTTCAGCATAACTAAATAGCCCTGCCATTCATTCCCCAGGATGGCTAAATAATCAGACATCGTGGGGTTATAAATACAGCTTATGCATGGTTTTCCCCCAGAAGTGTGATATTTTGTCATGTAATTCTGGAAAAAAGGGGAGTTTTCTGCAGTGTGAGGGATTTATTTTCACCAGGGAGAAAAAAGCTCATCCAGCCTTAGTAATTACTTCAAGCAGCTCTTTATATGCTGCTCTCAGTTTTTAAGCACCCCCTTCTGGCTCCTCAGAGTCAGCGAGGAATTTTTTTGTGTGCATGCGTGTGTATATTTGGGTCTTTTGGGGTTTTTTTTGCCTTTCCATAGCGGAAGGAGGGGTCATGATGCGAGCTCCAAAATCCAGCAGAGAGCCGGACCCAGAAGACAGAGCAAGAGATAGAGCAGCGATAGTCTCCGGCTCCTCTTACAGATCCATACAAGATTCCCAGGACCTGAGGCTCTGAAACCCATGAGTCATAAGCGGAGCTGCCTAATTGTAAAGCATTCACAATGTACACAGTCAGACCTCTTGAGGGCTAAATTTTCTCACTCATACTTTTCTCCTTTTTCCTTCAGTCTCAAATTGCCATTGCCAAATCCATATTCCTTCCCATATTCATACCATACATGATGCAAATCTGCATCATGAAACTGGTTGGCAGTTGGAGATACTCCCCATCACTTATCCCCACACTACTCTTAAATGTATGTTCTACATTAAATCCCGTTGACGTTTTCCAAATCAGAAGCATCAACACCACCACCAAGATTCCCTACCCAGTAACTGTATATCTTCCTGCTTTTAGGCCCTACTACTGTTCTGTTTTACCAGTCTTTTTTCCCCATGATCACATTCCCTCTTCCTACAAAATGGCAACTGTCAATCTTAAATAAACTGGTCTGAACCAAAGAAAGTGCATCCCCATCTTCCTTATAAATCCTTGCAGCATGTTCTTACCAATCATCATGTATCTTAATATAGTAAGCAATTTGATCCTCCTCAGACCCCTCCACAGTACAGAAACTGTCTTTCTTAGAAACAAACATTTGCATCTGATGACTCTCATTCTCATACTGTCAGATCTTAGAATAGCTTTTGTTGCATCACTGTTCTCTTCCTAATGGCTTTTGGAATAAACTGTACAGGCTCACCTCTTAACAGACAAAAAACTTAATTACCCTTGCAGGCCACACTTCAACAGTCATACAAGGCACCCAAGGCTCCCTCAAGGCAGGCTGCTCTTCATTATCTACATGCCCACTCTAGTGTATTATATATTTTAGATTTAACTGCTTAAATTCAGTGAAAATCTTAAACTCAGCCAGATCTGCTGCTGAATATAATGAATCAAAAAATCTACTTCTGACTCATTATGAAGTCTTCATATTATAAAATCAAAACCTGGATGGTGAATGACTTTCTATTGAGGAGAGAACCAAGCTATTCAGAATCAAAGTTGAACAAAACTGGACCATAACACTTCATACTAAAGGTAGTTGTGTATTTGCTTGTTTGAACAGAACTTTAGTTTTCAGGACTCCACCACTTTACAGAAATATCTAGTAAAATCTGGCTGCTGAATCTAGTATACTTGCTTTTCCAGTTATCTGACTACTGCAGTCCACACAGCCTCTATGACTTTCAGATTTTCCAGACCTCAGCATCCTATCTGTTCACCAACATGCAATTAAGGCAGCATATCACAACTTCACAATCTCCTCTTCCTCAATAATCTTGCTCCTTCTTGCTCCATTTTTCTGATCACAGAGACACTTTACTTACCTTCTCATTATCCCTCTCTTCATAACCCCGGTGGCCAGGGATTCTCAGGAATAACCACTTATTCTCACAGGAGCAAAAAAAGGAGAGAAAAAAGGGTTAATGTAGTTCCAATGTCTTATTAATTTAATTGAAAGGTCTGGCCACAGTAGAGGTTCAATTACAAGAAGCTAGATTTAACATTGCTAGTGGTTAATGTGAAAAAAGCAAAGCAAAAGTCAAAACATAGATAGATAGATAGATACAGTGGTGTGAAAAAGTGTTTGCCCCCTTCCTCATTTCCTGTTCCTTTGCATGTTTGTCACACTTAAGTGTTTCGGAACATCAAACCAATTTAAACAATAGTCAAGGACAACACAAGTAAACACAAAATGCAATTTGTAAATGAAGGTGTTTATTATTAAAGGTGAAAAAAAATCCAAACCATCATGGCCTTGTGTGAAAAAGTTATTGCCCCCCTTGTTAAAACATACTATAACTGTGGTTGTCCACACCTGAGTTCAATTTCTCTAGCCACACCCAGGCCTGATTATTGCCACACCTGTTCACAATCAAGGCATCACTTAAATAGGAGCTGCTGGACACAGTAAGGTCCACCAGAAGATCCTTAAAAGCTACACATCATGCCGAGACCCAAAGAAATTCAGGAACAATTGAGAAAGAAAGTAATTGAGATCTATCAGTCTGGAAAGGGTTATAAAGCCATTTCCAAAGCTTTGGGAATCCAGCGAACCACAGTGAGAGCCATTATCCACAAATGGCGAAGACATGGAACAGTGGTGAACCTTCCCAGGAGTGGCCGGCCGCCCAAAATTACCCCAAGAGCGCAGCGACGACTCATCCAAGAGGTCACAAAAGACCCCACAACAACGCCAAAGAACTGCAGGCCTCACTTGCCTCAGTTAAGGTCAGCGTTCATGCCTCCACCATCAGGAAAAGACTGGGCAAAAATGGCCTGCATGGCAGAGTTCCAAGGTGAAACCACTGCTGAGCAAAAAGAACATCAAAGCTCGTCTCAACACATCTTGTTGATCCCCAAGACTTTTGGGACAACATTCTGTGGACCGATGAGACAAAAGTGGAACTCTTTGGAAGGTGTGTGTCCAAGTATATCTGGCGTAGAAGGAACACTGCATTTCATAAAAAGAACATTATACCAACAGTAAAATATGGTGGTGGTAGTGTGATGGTCTGGGGCTGTTTTGCTGCTTCAGGACCTGGAAGACTTGCCGTGATAAAAGGAACTATGAATTCTGCTGTCTACCAAGAGATCCTGAAGGAGATTGTCCGACCATCTGTTCATGTACTCAAGCTGAAACGAACTTGGGTTCTGCAGCAGGACAATGATCCTAAACACACCAGCAAGTCCACCACCGAATGGCTGAAGAAAAACAAAATGATGACTTTGGAGTGGCCTAGCCAATGTCCTGACCTGAATCCTATTGAGATGTTGTATTATGACCTTAAAAAGGCCGTTCATGCTCGAAAACCCTCTAATGTAACTGAATTAGGACAATTCTGCAAAGATGAGTGGGCCAAAATTCCTCCAGGACGCTGTAAAAGCCTCATTGCACGTTATCGCAAACGCTTGGTTGCAGTTGTTGCTGCTAAGGGTGGCCCAACCAGTTATTAGGTTTAGGGGGCAATCACTTTTTCACACAGGGCCATGATGGTTTGGATTTTTTTTCACCTTTAATAATAAACACCTTCATTTACAAATTGCATTTTGTGTTTACTTGTGTTGTCCTTGACTATTGTTTAAATTGGTTTAATGTTCCGAAATACTTAAGTGTTACAAACATGCAAAGGAACAGGAAATGAGGAAGGGGGCAAACACTTTTTCACACCACTGTAGATAGATAGATAGATAGATAGATAGATAGATAGATAGATAGATAGATAGATAGATAGATAGATAATTTATTGGTGCTCAAATCCACCGTGGATTTGTAGAAAAGCATAAATATAAACAATCATAAACAATATATATATATATATATATATTTTTTTTTTTTAATTCTTTATTCTTTATTCTTTTTTTTGCACTCGGCCTTCCAGCTCTACAGAATTTGAATTCTTATTCTTATTATAGATATTGTTGGTGCATTATTACTTCATCTACAATTTGTGGACTCATGCCTTTTAAATCTACTTCTGTATTAATGTGCTTCTCTGTTTTGATGCTCTGACTTGGTTAGAGTTTATTTCATTTTATTAGTTATTTTATTTATTTTTTTAAATTATATTATTATTATTTTAATATGCTACACTGTGTAATATTATTAGTTATAAGTCTTTAAAAGGTAAGGACATTATATTTGTTAAAGTGCGCAGGGACGACAGCCATGCAGACCAATTTGATGCAGTGTGCGGCGTATGGTCTGAGCACTGACAGGCTGACCCCCCACCCCTTCAACCTCTGCAGCAATGGTGGCAGCACTCATACATCTATTTCCCAAAGACAATCTCTGGATATGATGCTGAGCACGTGCACTCGACTTCTTTGGTCGACCATGGCGAGGCCTGTTCTGAATGGAACCTGTCCTGTTAAACCGCTGTATGGTCTTTGCCACGGTGCAACAGCTCAGTGTCAGGGTCTTGGCAATCTTCTTATAGCCTAGGCCATCTTTATGTAGAGCAACAATTCTTTTTTTCAGATCCTCAGAGAGTTCTTTTCCATGAGGTGCCATATTGAACTTCCAGTGACCAGTATGAGGGAGTGTGAGAGCAATGACGCCAAATTTAACACACCTGCTCCCCATTCACACCTGAGACCTTGTAACACTAACAAGTCACATGACACCGAGGAGGGAAAATGGCTAATTGGGCCCAATTTGTGTACTCACTTTTGTTGCCAGCGGTTTAGACATTAATGGCTGTGTGTTGAGTTATTTTGACAAAAATGTGACTCACATTTGTGAGATATTGTAATTGTCTCAACGGACTGTGAAGAGGATGGTTTGATTGGCCAAATATCCAGATATCTGGATATAAATTGCAGAAGTTAGTTGCATCTTGGGGTCAGAAATTCTCCAAATCTACAATCCAAAGTCACCTATTTCACCACAAGTTGTTTGGAAGGGTTTCAAGAAAAAAGCCTCTACTCTCATTCAAAAACAAACTCAAGCATCTTCAGTTTGCCAAACACTACTGGAACTTCAAAATGGATCAGTTTCTATGGTCAGATTAAACTAAAATAGAGTATTTTGGCAATAAACACCAGAGGTGGTTTTGCCGCATGCAGAGAGGTGGACATATGGAAAAGTACCTCATGCCCACAGTTAAATATAGTGGTGGCTCTTTAATGTTGTCGGGTTGTTTTTCTTCCAGAGGACCTGACCATTTTGTTAGGATACATTGCATCATGGACTCAAATATCAACAGATATTAAACGAAAATTTGTAGAGATTCTGTATGGAGGAATGGTCACAGATCCCTTGCCATGTATTCTCCAACCTCATCAGGCATTATCGGAGAAGTCTCAGAGCTGTTATCTTGGCAAATGGAGGTGGTACAAAGTATTGACTAAAAGGGTGCAATATTTGTTGCACACCTATATTTAACAAAGATTTTTTTTATATAAGCATGTGTTTTATTTGTAGTTGTTAAGATCTATTAGAGCAGAGTATTTTTGTGAATCTGAACAAAAGATCAAAATGTTAAAGAATAAAGACAATTTTTCACAGTCTTTTTGCTCATATTTACCATGGGTGCCAATATTAGTGGAGGGCACTGTAGTTGAATCAAATAATGCTAGCTGTCCAGTTCCTGAGGCAGTGAAGCAAGCCCAAACCATAACATTTCCGCCACTGTGCTTCCCATTGGTATAAGGTGCTTTTCGTGAAAAAGTTGTTTTTGGTCTGCACCATACATGTCAGCTGTTACTGCACCAAACAACTCTATCATTGATTCGTCTGTCCAGAGCATATTAGTCCAAAAACCTGGTCTTGACCTATATGCTCATTGGCAAACTGTAGTTTTACAAAATCTATTTCTGGCACGGCCCCCATGCAGGCCAAATTTGTACAATTTCTTTCTGTTTGTAGATGCATGCACTTTTACACCAACAGTTGCAAGACTTACTAGCAGTAAGTTTTTTGGGGTTCTTCTTTTTGCATCAAACGGTTGGCAAATTGGCAGTTGTTTGAAATCTGTGCCACTTGTAAATGATTTTCCTTACAGTGGAAAGTGGAATGATGTATTTCAAATTATTTGGAGTTATTTTTAAATACCTTGCCAGACTCATTGGCATCGACAACCTTTTTTCTGAGGGCCTTACAGAACTCTTTAGATCTTGGCATGATGACAACACACACCTCAATAACAAAGGGAACACCAGACACTAGATGTGAGAGGTTTAAATAAGACAGGTTCACAATCACTGGCACACAATCTTGAACATCTGATTCTAATTTTATGGATTTCCATGTGATCCATTTTTTGTTTATTTACGTTGTGAAAATTACTAAGCATTACTAAGTTATTAATAGGCACGGTTTTTAAGAGGATCTA
This sequence comes from Ameiurus melas, assembly GCA_012411365.1. Lineage (NCBI taxonomy): Eukaryota > Metazoa > Chordata > Actinopteri > Siluriformes > Ictaluridae > Ameiurus > Ameiurus melas. The sequence goes on from CM022758.1 coordinate 12,709,653, forward strand.
ATGTTTGTTTGTAAAAAAAAATAATATATATATATATATATATATATATATATATATATATATATATATATATATATATATATATATATATATATATATATATGTATGTATATATATGCAGTGGCCTGCCCTGTTCTCCACAAGGGGATGTCACCCATACATGACTGGCCTGTCGGCAAACTATCATGCCCTCATGGTATGCAAGATACAAAACCAGGAACCCCAAGGCCCCCAGAGACTGTGGCCCCCTCATCAACCCTTACCGGCTTACTCTGTGATGGACCCTGAGAAACAGGAACATTAGGAGCTGGCCCCCGATTTACCAGCCAGAGGGGTCTCTGGTACCAACATCAGGAGATCAACATCCTCTGATACTTCTACTGACAGCACCTCTTCCCCAAAAACAGGGGGATGTGTCGAGATGGGACCCAGACTATCCTTCTGGATCCGGGTCTTCAAGGCAGAGCAATGAACATAGCTAACGTTGCCCATGTCATTCACTGGTGCAATGGTGTATACTACACCACCCGTCTTGGGTGCCTTTACAACCTGATACACCTCTGGGTTCCACAGGACTTGAATTTTATGATGTCCTCTAGCGCCATACTCACGTAAATAAACTAACTGGCCCTCATCCAGTGGTGCATCACGGACATGGACGTCATGTTGTGCCTTCTGGCGACCAGTAGCTGCTTCCAGTCGTTTCCGTGCTCCCTCAAACGCTACCTGTTGCCTAGCCTGATGTTTCCTCATCCACTCATGCACACTATCAACACTGACCACCTAGAATCGACCTAAAATGAAGTCCACTGGAAGGCATGGCTCCTGCCTGAAGATTAGAAAATATGGAGATTGACCAGTCACCTGATGAGGGATGGTATTGTAGCAAGACATAATGCCCAATCACCCTTCCAGGACACAGGTAGGGCACATAGGTGGTTATGCAGAGTCCTATTAAAACGCTCACACTGACCATTACCCGCTGGATGGTAAGGGGTAGTGTGATACTTTTCAACATTATACAGAGCACAAAGCTGCCGTACCAGGGAGGACTCAAAGTTACGGCCGTGGTCAGAATGGATACGACCAGGAACACCAAACTAATAAAACTATTCCACCACCAAAACTTGGGCCACTGTTTCCATCCGTTGGTCCCACGTAGGCATCGGCAAAGTGTACTTGGTGAAAATGTCCGTCATAACCAGAATATTCTCCAACCCTGTGAGTTTGCTCCAACACCATGAAGTCTAGTGCCAATATTTCATTTGGCCGAGAGGCCAATAGATGGCCCATGAAGCTACTAGGAAAAGGCTGTGTGTCCTTGGCCAGGTCTGACATCCGATGTGGCAGAATGGTGTCGAGAGTGTGACCGGTGTCAGGTGGCCAAGGACACACAGCCTTTTCCTAGTAGCTTCATGGACCATCTAATGGCCACACCAACTCAGTGGTGCTCTCAACTTTTTGGTGCCCATTCTCATGGTGTAACTGCGTTAAAACTTCAATCTGCAATAGCGATGGCAGCACCGGATGAAGTCCTTCTTCGCCCCCATCAGAGCAAAACACCCGATGATGTAATACTCTGAAATGGGAGAAATACATCAGTTACTAATGTTGTCCTGTAAGAATATCAGCAGCCAGCATATGTTTTATTAGTGCTTTGAAGTCTTTGTAGTGACAAATTGCTGCTGTTGAATGATCAGGAATACATTAAAGCATGAAAGTACACTGTTGGGGACACAAGGATGTTATTGTTCTTCAAATCCTTGAAATGTGTCCTGCAGTTGTTTACAGCACAGTTAATACATTCAGAGCTTTGACCCCATTATTGCCTCAGTGCCAAAAGCCTAACTTACTTTGAGAGTTTCTGCATATACTGCATCTAACCTTCACTGAACTATTAGGCTTCATGTGTACCAACTTGTGCTAAAAATACTTGAAATGTTTTCTTGCTGTCACTGCTTTCAATCTAGCCCTGAGCTAATTTTTGTGTACTGCACGTGCATTTTATGATCAATTTAATGATAAATTAAAGGTAAACTATGTAAGGAATAAAACACTGCTGGACGTGTGAATCATAGATAACCTCTATGAAGCAGAAAAATCCACACCAAAGTTGATTATTTTCTTATAATATCACATTCCAAAGTGTATTATTCTATGTATACAACAACAATTTTCCAATTGTTAATTTTTTTTTAGCAAATTACATTTATAATACATTGCAATTAGTGTTATATAACATTCATGACACAAGTTAGTTCCTGTTATTACTTATATTACTTATACTTATATACTTCTAAAAGCTAAATACAGACAAAAACGCTTGTCTTGTTTCAAAGAAGGCAAAAACCACTTTCCAGTGCCAGAAAAAGTTAGTGGCCATTACAAAGCACTGACACTGGATACTCCTTCCATAAATGTTTTTGTAAATAACAGAAATGTGTTGTTGTTTTTTAAAATCTGTGTATTAGTTGGATTAAATGATGTGGAGCACCATACAATGAGCTGTTTCTATATAAATTATAATTTATTTGAGCAAGCTTATTAATATAAACCTATCAGTTATGTTACAGCTAGAACTACTGTCAGTCATGCTATGACAGAAAATTAATCCACACCTTCAGATTCTAGAATTCAATAGCACTTATATATAAAATGCTATTATTTCCAACAAAAGTGGTTGTTCTAACTGTTTATTTTAAAATATAATCCAGATAAGGAAAAAAAATTATGACCGTAGAGATATTGCAAAGCATGAAACCATAACATGATCACTAACCCTATATAATCCTTACTAACCTCTGTAGTTCAAAAATACCTCCTCAGCACTGTGCTGTGAAATGGAAACTAACAGGTCAGATCAATAAAAACACAAGCTCCTAGGAGCACACATTTTATGTGATTGACTGATAACTTATAATAATATTGTAATATAAGTCACTACTCATTAATGCCACATGATATACTGCACAACATTAAGAATTAATAATGACCTAGGTAAGGACATTATATTTGTTAATGTGCACAGACAATTTATTCGATTTGAAGTCAGTAGGGAACTTTTCTCGTGTCCAGGTCCACTTTGTGGACAACCCTAGGTGTGAAACACTGCTGTCTCCCTTGTTTTATTTAGACTTTGGGTGAGTGTCCCTCTTCGGCTCCAATTGGCTATTTATATTCCTATGTTTACTTTATTTAAATGGTGCCTGTTCTTGGATTTTATAATTTTTATATAACCAGCAACAGTTAATGAGTAGCCATGATGAGCTGGTGGAGGGCGGGGGGATTTAATTTTTTTTCTTCTTCTTCTTCTTCTTCTCAACGAAATATTTGGGAAAGGGAATGGATGGGAGAAAAGGTAAATGAATCACATGAAAATGAATTACATGAAAATGAATCACATGAAAATTAATCACATGCATGAATATGAATCACATGAAAATTAATCATATGTAAATGAATTACATGTAAATGAATCATATGAAAATGAATAAATAAACAAAGGCAAAAAAAGAGTTAATAATGACCTGTGAATAATTATAAATCAACTGTAATATTAATAAACAACTATTAAAAACAAGTCATCATTGCATTGCATTAAAATGTCATCATAGCATGCTTCAAAACAAAAGACACAAATTTAGCAGATTCACCTCTCTCCACAATTAAGTTGCATACATACAGTATATATGTATTTGACATTTGTGTGGAAAAAAACCCATAATCTTTGTAATGTATCATCATTCATTTTATATTGAATGTGTCTCTATGATTAATGATTATTAAAAACATTATAAATTCTTAAAATATCACTGAGTGCTTCAGCTTCATTTGAAGTAAGCTGTAAGACAATATTAACTTTACTTTTGTAATCATAGCACTTTGATCTGATTGTTCACTGATTGATTTCAAATTTGCTTGTATTTCCTCATTTGTACATCTCTTTGGATAAATGTGTCTAAATGAATAAATGTAAATGAATACATGTTTAAAATACTAAAATCAGTGCTTTACTTTCAGCATCAGCTAAAGACAGAGATTAAATTTGTCCTTCTTCTTAGACATACAAAACATTCATAGTTCCCATAGTTTATATATATATATATATATATATATATATATATATATATATATATATATATATATATATATATATATATATATATATATATATATATATATATATATATATATATATATATATATATATATATATATATATATATATACTATCAATTCTATATTTTAGACAAATTTTAGACTTCTAATTTTAGTTTTTCATGTTAACCCTGTGAGGGTTTCATCCATGTTTTTAAGTTTCCTCTCACCTCCCAAAAACATGTCGGTAGGTGATTTGGCTACACTAAATTGCCCATGTGGTAGGTCTGAATGCCCATGTGCCCATGTGGTATTTGCCCATGTGGTAGGTGTGAATGGGTGTATGAATCTTTGTTCTTTTGTTCATATCAATTAGTTGTTGTTAGATTTTTTGTTTGTTTTGTTTGACTAATAAATATAACATATGGACATGAGTCCTGTCCTTAACCTAATCCTTATGCTTTGTAACAAATTCAATATGGAAAATAATTTGTGTAGGTCCATGCTATGGATTTGCCATATAACTGTTATATAAATTACTGTATATTACGCCAGGTGCGCTAGTCAAAATGTGGGATAAACACATTGTGCTTATGTCACTGGTGGCACACTGTAAAATAATAATAATAATAATAAAAATACTGACAATTTTGCAGTAATTTACTGGCAACCCAGGTACTGTAAAAGTAACAATAAGCAACTGTAAAACCAATTTACAGAAATATTTTAAATGGTTTCAAATAACACATAATCCAGTAAATTTCTCATTTAGCTGATGCAGGTTAGAACTGAGTGATACTGGGATTTGAACGGACAACTTTCTGGACTGACAATCAAAGCCTTAACCACTGAGCTACCACAACCAAACAGCCATGGTTGGGTCCTAGAGCCTTTAGCTCAGTTGTATCCTGAATTGAGGAAATGTACTGGATTATGTGTTATCTTATACAATGTTATAGTACTTTGCCTCAAATGATTTGAACTCAGGCCAGTAAATTACTATAACATTTACAGCATTTTTTACTATACAGTTGGGGATTTTAAAACCAATCCCAGACACCATTATCATCCTCATCCTCATCCTCATCATTCCCTGTGGCACATTATGGGGCACAATGATAATACGTGTGCTGTCTTTGCTCACTAAGTGTGACAGCATGACAAAGGCACCAAACAGTGTATGAATATAAAAAACTCACTCATGCTGTGTGCTGGCTCATCAGTACTGTGCCAAAGCCTTAGCTAGGGTAAATGTCTCCCTGTAGTGAGTGAGGAGATGTGGAGCACTAGGAATTATTCATGCCTGAGGCAGTATGCTTTATTCTCCTCATAACCTTCCCCTCCTTAACCCATACCTCAAAAGAACTTTGTTCAGTATACCCCTGTGCATTTCTTTTGTGTAATTTTATGTCAGCTAATCTTCTCATGTTGAAGAGAGTATTCCTGTTGTATTGTGGCATTGGGCACTTTTTGCATTTGCATAGTGCTGATGGGGAGATTACTTTTACTACAATGTCTAAGAGCACTGACTTTTCTAATTTCTCTAATCTGATATGTGATCTGTTTTCCTTCACAGTTTGCTGTATGTTCTACTGGCTTGGTGCTTTTAAGTTGTCTTTAAAGAAAAAACATCATCATCTTACATCCGACTTTCTAGGACTTTGCAATTCCGACAACGTAAAAAGGTTACTTCACAATTTGTTAAATATTTTATTTCATGCCTTTGGATGGAAATGTGCATTGAATTTAGCTCTAATATTATAAGCATCCTCTAACATGTTTGAGACCTTTTGAGAACTTAAATTAGTGGCTGGAGCTGGCTATTTTAGAATTCATGAAAAGTTTAAATTGTAGTCTGCTTTCTGAGAATGTCCCTAAGCAATCAAACTAAATTAAATGCACACGAATACAGATATAAATTTCCCAGTGAAGAGTATTCACTTGTTTATTTCTCTATTTTTATGTGTTTACATTTATTTTCATTTGGCAGACTTTTTTTTGTACACTTGAGCAGTTGATGGTTAAGTGACTCAATCAGTGATTTCTCTGGCTGACCTCAGAGTTTGAATTCATAATGTTCTTATCATTTACAAGGAAAGACACACTCCACTCCAACAGATGTTTCCATGAGTCTGCACAATATTTGGTGTTTTGTTTAGAGAATGACATTTTAAAGTGTCATGATAAATCAGTGATTATTTAAAAACCAATCATTGGGGTAAAATTAATATGTGGGAAAAGGAGCACAGCCTGTCAAATGTTTTTCTTGAGTAAATCCCTAGAGAACATTTTGTTTGTACGACAGTTATTTATTTGACCCTTACAGCATTGTGATAACACTAATTTATAGACAGTCCACAATTCCTGGCTAGACTTTAGGATTCAAATTATGCCTATCACGATCATGACTGTTTATTTACATAGCCGGGACTTACTCTTTGTCACTTTTCTGCGATGCATGTCCATGTCTAGATGTTAGATTTACAGTAACGTAAACATCTCACCTAAAATATTATTCCCAATGGAATATCTTCACAAATGCTGGAAATATTATTACTGAGCTGCTGAGTATCATTTTTCTTTCCTGTCTACAATATCAATGACATTTTTCTATATTGTTGAATGCTGTTGAATGAATGCTATGAAGAGTGCATAAGAGTGTCATGGTCATACACGGGGAAGGATCAATTTCAATGGGCTCCAATCAAGTATTCAGTTTAGCTCCTATTTGGTTAAATTAAAGGCTGCAGCCACACTAGAGAGAGAAATGGTTTGTATGTTTTGTTAAACCTTATTATGACAGTTCTATCAATAATCAATTTGATGTTGACATGTCTAGGTCAAAAGGTCATCACCAATCATCCTTAACTTGACCGGTGTAGGTCAAAGATAAATAATGTAATGTGTTCTTTCACATAGATCAATCAAATCAGCCATTGATCTTGACTGATGAAGGTTAAAGCTAAATAATGTTACATGTTCTTTCACATAGACCAATCAAATAAACCTTTGAAGGTTCTAGATAAATAATGTTAGGTTTCTTCCTTCACATAGATCAACCATCTTGACATATGAAGGTTATAAATAATGTTAAGTTTGTTGTAATCTGTTATGTTCCCACACATCTGATAAATACTTAGGTCATTGCTAAATGATTATTGTCAGTAAACTTTAAATCCAGTTCTGGTGCATTCCCCCACACACATACATAAGGCTAATTAAATAATAAACAAATGATTAATAATGAATTTCCATTCACATCTACCCAAAAATATGACACAAACAGAAGATACTCCTTGACCAATCAGAACAAAGAAATTTAAATGCTCCATCCAGAAAGTGGCCATATATACAACCTAAGATTTTAGATGAAGAAGAAGAAGACTACACCAACCCTCTTGATTTTAAATACTCTGTACACACCACATTCCAGCCTGAAACCTACGTCACGGCTAACCATGTTATGCTCATGCCAGTGTCTGTTAACACGAACAACCAAGTTCTCCTCATGCCTGAAACCGACATTACGAACAACCAAGTTCTTCTCACGATTGAGTCTGCTTATACAGACAAACAAGTTCTGCTCATGCCTGAGTCTGCTGACATGGATAACCAAGTTCTGCTCATGACCGAGTCTGTTGACATAGAAAACCAAGCTCTGCTCACACCCAAGTCTGCAGACAGCCAATCACGTTCAGCTCACGCCTGAGTCTGTTGATACAGCCAACCAAGTTCAGCCTGCAGAGTTGATGGAGGATGATGCTCCACCTTCCTGTTCGGCTGAGGATGCCGCTCAGTCTCCCTTTTCAGCTGAAGACATTTTGCCCAAAGGGCCAGGACCGCCAAGGGAGGGGAGTGTGTTCTGGCAAGGGAGGAGTGCCCCTGATGGAGGGGGGGTTCTGTCATGATTTCCCCTCGAGCTAGCACTGTAGCATACAGTACGGAGACCCAAAGTGCGAGTTCGATGCACGAGCTCTTACCGAATGCACACTTTTTGATCTTCAGTGACATTGTCTTTGTTTACTTTGGACATATGCTTTTGTTGTGGTTTATTTTGGCTTTTGTCACCTGTACTGTCATTGTTTGTTTCCCCGCATGTGGCATCATTGTTTTCAGTTGTCTTGTGTTTCACCCCTGATTACGTTTGTCATTTAAACCCCTCATGTCTCTTTGTACTTCGAGTAATATTGAGTGTTATCTTCTTACCAAGTGGTTGTTCCTTGTTTATCATTTTTGATTCATGTTTATTGACCTTGTTTCTTAATTCTCGTTCTTGATTCTAGCCTTGCCCTTTTTATGCCTGTTTGTAGATTGCCTGACTCATTGCCTGTTTTTGACCATGCTCTTGTCTCATGATTTGGATTTGTCTGCCTGTCTCTTTCAAACAAAAGTCTTTAACTGCACTTGCATCCGTCCTAACCTCCATTATGTACAATACGTAACAATGTGAAGGAACAAACCTAACATTATTTATCTACAACCTTCAAAGGTTGTTTTAATTGATCTATGTGAAAGAACACATTACATTATTTATCTTTGACCTACAAATGTCAAGATAAGCATGATTGGTGATGACCTTTTGACCTAGACATGTCAACATCATATTGATTTATAATAACCTTTGACCTAGACCTGTCAAGATAAGGTACCATTCGCAAGTTCGCCTCACACCTCCAGGGTCCGTGGTTCGAGTCCCGAAGGAGCCGTGTGTGTGGAGTTTGCATGTTCTCCTTGTGCAGTGGGGGTTTCCTCCGGGTACTCCGGTTTCCTCCCCAGTCCAAAGACATGCATGGTAGGCTGATTGGCTTGTCTAAAGTGTCCATAGTGTTTGAATCGGTGTGCGAATGTGTATGTGATTGTACCCTGCAATGGATTGGCACCCTGTCCATGCCTGTCCTGTAAAAAAAACTCCACACAGACAGTAACCTGAGCTCAGGAACAAACTGCATAAAATAGCTATAAATGCAAAATGAACAATTTACAAAATGCAATTTACTGTGCAATACACATACAAGAACTATAACAAAGTTTTCACTTCTTTTTATCAAGTTTTAATTTCAATCTCTAAAATATATGGATTTATTTCCTCTATTAAATAAAGTCTCAAAATTATTGTTGTAGCATCCCTTCTACAGTCTACTGCTTATAAATAAATGATAATGCCATAAAAGTTTGATCATTTTAATCTGGCCTTTTTTTACAATTGGAAATTTGTAATTGATGGCATTTTCCACAATTTTATTCATTATGAATATTGTTTTGGCTCTGAAAATGTCTATAAAAATTAGTTTGTGCATGGCAGTTTATTTGAATTACAAATTAATCTAACCACATGCATATCTTATTCACATAAAATGAGACAATAATCCAGTGTTCATACAGCTACAATGGGCACTTGCAAAAATGAAATAAAAAATAAAATAAATTCACACGATTCTAAAACTCTTTAGTTATGCTTTCTTTTTCTTAGTCTCTTAGTGCTCTTAGTCTGCTGAGCTGGTCTGTCTTCTATAAGAATAAAGAATAAATTATTTGCTTTTATATAGGTTTTCATTCAGATATATATTTTGCTGTATATTTTGGTAATAATTCATACAGCATGCATTATTAAACCTATTCTCAGGTCCTGTTGGTCTTCTAATTAAAAGACATGATTAAAAAAGACTGAGACATAACTCAGGGCAGAGCTGTCTGCTAAAGTAAATAATGTCTTATGAGATTGAGCTGGGCCCACTGTGGAAGGTGAATAATGAAAGGGCATTGCTGATCCAATTTATCTCCTATACATAAGCCTACTTTCATTGTGTGCTCTTTTGTTTTCGTTTAAAAAAAATGTAGACAGAAAGCACATCAATGTAACCAAACCTATTCCTTACACTGGAACATTGGGAGCACTACGAAGAACACAATTGGAATCTTTCCCACACTACATTACAAAGATATTCATTCTGTGACAATAATCTACTTCCATCTCATAAGAAGGCACATTATATAACTCGTTATCCATTTGCTATTATGATCAAAAGTGAGGTCTATAAAGTAACCGAGCCGACTATAAACTGCACACTATAAAAATGACAAAACAATCTGCTCCTTTCATTTGTAAAAAGTTAGGGGAGAAGTAAGAAGGGATGTTGCCATAGTAACTAGCTCAATTTCTCAGACCAAATGAAGAGAAATAGAGGATATTTTTTGGTTTTTATGTGGCTGTTAGGGTATCATTTGTATACTACCTATTGTGGTGGATTATGAGATTAAAGCAGTATACTGGATACTCTCCACTACACTTTCAGGCAGCGCAATAAAAAGGCAGAACCCAAAAATAGTGAATTACATGCCACAGTTTTGGACAGAGCTTTAGTCTTACGCAGCATTGTCCTCTGACATCATTTATAACCTTTAACATAAGTAATGCAAGTGTCTTTCTGTTGCTGCATGATTTGTATTGGTTTAGTGGATTTTCACTCATTTTCTTTCCTATAATCTGTCTTTTTTCTTTTCTTTTCTTTAAAGACAAGTGCAGGACAAATGCAAACTACATTGCTAAGGCTACATTCCTAAGACAGCTCTTAAGGCCAAAGGCCCATCAATGTCAGGCTCAAAAAGCACTAGGTTCTCTCTGGGTCTTGAATCCATTTTAAATGATTTCATAACATACACATGAATAATAAAGATTTGACCCCTGAAATTTTACATGAACTCTGTAGCATGCTTAGGAGATATACACACACACACACACACACACACACACACACACACACACACACACACACACACACATACGTACATACATATACATTCATCATACATCATATATACATTCAGTATGTGAATATCCAAAGCTTACCAAACTAAGTTTCTAAAATACTTTTTTAAATAAATTTCAGTCACTTCACACTCATGCTTCTCAGCTCAAATGACAGCCAAGGTGATCTCTCGAACGCATTTCTATAATTCTTTAGTACAGTAAGACCATATACCACATTTACATGTATACCACAGCAATGTTGTTTCCTTGAATCTTTGCTTGTATTTCCTCATTTGAAGTCGATTTGGATAAAAGCGTCTGCTAAATGAATAAATGTAAATGTAAATGAATCCGAGTAGGTGTTGATAAATAACAGTATAGTTCCATTACATTACATTAATGTGTTTGCTCTAATGTTATATTGTCTGTAGTAACAGCTCATACACAGGGGCTTGTATTGCAGAAACTATACATGAACAAATTAAAAGAACATGTGTAATGTTGATAGGGTGAAGTTTTCAGTGAGGAAATGTTTATTTAGGTAGGTGTTATACACTTTTTTAAAAAGACATATTAAAACATTTTTGTTTTGTTTTGTTATCTTCTAAACACAGACAAAATAGGCTGATGATGGAACCGCTGAACATAAGTGATAACAGGAACTAACTTATTAGTTATTCTGCTGTTATTGGAAAACAATAAACTTTTTGGTCATGCCAGGCCACATCATGCCATACAACTGTTTGTACTTTGATATGACAGCGTGCCATTTTCTAATGACGAGTTCTGTTTGTTTCAATAATAATTTCATTGTAAGTCAAAAGAGGACTGACTTCGATCAAAGGCTGCAGGATATTTGTTTGTACCTCAAATAGTGAAGGCTACAGCAGGGGGAAGAGCTTTCTCTTACAAAGCACAACAATTATGGAACATGGAATGATTTTATGGAGGTGCCAGTGAACTCTCATCAACTGGAGGCTACATTCTGCCACTGAGGATGACCTCAAGCAGTGCAACCTCTGCAGATTGCTGAGGATGGTGCCACTTAAAGAACCATGGAAATGGTTTTCAACCTCAATTCCATATGGACATACTTTCTGTGGTTGCTGGGACTACAGTTGCTGCTGTGACCTTAGGTCTGCAATTACCACACAGTTTTGCTCTCAGGTCTCCTTTAATGAACAGTGGACTAGTTCAACAAACAGACTTCATATAAAAACCATAATGAACTTCCCTTTACTTTCACACTATCCGTTGTTACTCAGATGAGGATGCGTTCCCTTCTGAGTCTGGTTCCTCTCAAGGTTTCTTCTTCATATCATGTAAGGGAGCTTTTCCTTGCCACCACTGCTACCGGCTATCCTCATTAAGGATAAATTCACACATTTAAAATCTGTATCATGTATTTATATGTTTCTGTAAACTTGCTTTGAGACAGTATTGACAAGAATGTCCATTGTTAAAAGTGTTATACAAATAAAATTTAATTGAACTGAATTGAACTATTAAATCTAGATACTTTGCTTACTTTTTTTTTTTTTTTACTTTTATGTAGCAAAAAACACATATGTCATGATAGAAAACTGCTTAATGTTCTTTAATATCTACATCTATATATAGATGATAGAGGAGGGAAAATTAAACTGAATTAAACAATGGCAAATGTTTCTGCTGTAGAGTACTTGCCTTGCACATCTGAATGCATGGTTGTGAAACCTATGCATCCTATAAGTGGATTATCAATTCTGACTGAAATGTTTCATATAGAATATATGAAAGTATAGATACTCTACACACTTTTTTTTTTAAACACCACTTTTTGAAAACAAAAAATCCAACAGGGTCCTGACTGTCAAGTTTGTGGAAGTGAATATATATATATATATATATATATATATATATATATATATATATATATATATATATATATATATATATATATATTGTATAAACATCAAGAAACTTAGCTGTACTATAGATTGATATGATTACTGATAAATGTGTGTGCATACTAATATAACATATCTCACCTAATCAGATGGAATGATCAGTTTAAAGATGAATAATTTTGATCAATAACTCTACCATTTTGAAATATGTATTATATTTGAGTAGTGTTATGTTTGCTTCAGAGACAGAGGGCCACCTTGAAATGGATGTCTTTGGTGAAATAAAAGCTCACCTCTCAGTAAATTGTAAATTAATAATGTTCATGTGTAGTAAATGCATGGACAGTTTCTCCTCCTGCTTATTTATTCATGTACCACTTTGCTTGTCAGGAGATTATCATGGGTTTCTTTCATTCATTCTCCACCACACTATTTATTTATTGACTTAATAAATAATTATAATTCCCCCTTCCCAAAAATAGTTTTGCAGTTTCTTTTTAATCTAGCAATATGAAATTCTTCAGTGACACTCAATAACACAACATAACCCTTTTTTTAATTCAACATTAATATTTATCATTTATTTATTATTACTATTTTATATACTACAATAGTTTCTACTACTACTACTACTACTACTACTACTACTACTACTACTACTACTACTAATACCACTACTACTATTAAGTCACAGCAACTGTTAAAACTTTCATGTTAAATTTGATAGAAAAGTACTTGGCTAGTTTTCGTCCTGTGATTGACATGCATATTTAACACTATTGCTCCACTGGAAAACTTTTTGCGTTCACATTACTAATTCATTTTCCTCAACTGAAGAAATCGCTGAAATATTTCTCAGGAATTCAATAATAAATGAGATTTATACCATCCAGGCTGCTACTGTATTACTGTCACTCTCTGCCACACAGCACAGGAATTGGCATGCTAATTAATTCATCCTGCTGTGATTGACAGCTGACAATAAGCATTATTGTCATGGAAATATTTCTATAATTTCAAAAGAGATCAACATCATTTAAATATGACCCCTAAGCTTCTATTCAGAATAATCTATAAAGCAGTATTGTACGTCCATGATGCCTCTCAGCATTTAGATTTTTTTTCTTTCTTTCTTTTTTCTTTTTAGCATGGTAGTAAGACAGCTCCAGGAACCATTTTATACTCTTATAATTTTTTTTCATGTTTACTGTGCATGAGTCCAGCAGACATTCTGTCCTTCCTTGTGTCTGTGCAGATAGAGTGGAATTATAGCAGGTGGAGCTTTTCTAATCCTTTCTATTAAAGTAATATCCTTGAGAGGCACAGTGAAAAGAGACACAAGGCCAGATTTTCTGAGCTCTGTTGTTCACATAAAAGGATCTTCACTCTTTCACGATTCACTGCTGCTATTATTGATTAAATGCAGTTCATGTGAATCATAGCATATAAAGAAATGCTGAATAAAGTAAAAAATCTATTTGCAGTTTGCGCCAATTTTTAAGATTTAATTTGAAATGTGCATTATGGCTATGAAATTTGGCCAGTTCTATATCTCTCTCTATTTATTATTATTTTTTTTAGATCTGGTGTTTCAGTGGGTTCTCCCACTGACTACTTACTGTGTGCCAGTAGAACAAAACTGTGTTTCTAAAGCTTCATTTGCATTTTGCTTAACTCTGAAGTTCATAACATTGCTCACTCTTGCTATTTTTTAAATTAGTTCTTCCTCTCAATTTGGTATTTTGTGTTCTGCACTGATCCTTTTTAGTGGTCCATAACAGATAGCAGATGGGATTTAAGAACTGAGGTTGGTATATTGTATTCTGACTGAGTAGTGATATGATGATTCCCAGAATGGCTAAAGACATTTTTATCCTAGGTCTTCAGCTGTATGATTCAGTGCTGTGAATGTTTTCCAGGGAAGCTGCATTTCATTTTGATTGTGCTAAAAAAAAACTAAAAAAAAAAAAAAACACCTAAAAAAAAAAAGACCCTACCCTGAATTTCTAGAATTCTGTGTCATTAAAATATGAATAATAGGCTATTAGAAGTTTTTAAAATAGTAAATTTTACCCATTTTTGCTCCAGCTGTATCACCAAAAATGCTTAAATTTTAGTAAATTTTAGTATTTTAGCAAAATGCTTAAAAATCCATTGAGTTTTATTCTAGTTTATAATCTGAGCACCAGATTCTTATTTTTTTATTGGACGGTACTACATTATGGTAATGCCAAATTTTCTATTACTTTATATAATAAATACAGTGGTACAAATCTGACCACAGAAATGTTTCCAGCCCTTTTATGAATGCCATCTAGCACATTCCGTAAATCAGGAAATTACTGAAGCACTGTTAAAATTCTTACACTGTCCTCTAGGTGGCACAGAAATAGCAATCCATCCTTCAACTGTAGGCTGTCAGCTGTAGGGTATGGCAAGAGTGATGTCATTGACACTAACAGTGTCAGTGCTTCCCAGACTAGATGTTTATGTTTGTTGTTAGTAGGCTAATAAACTAATTATTGTTACTGCCCTTTATTCCAGCAAAGGCTGTTTTACTAAAGCACCCACATTTATTAAGCCTATTAGAATATACTATTTATGCAGATTTAAACTCCAATCTAGCCAGGATAATTGTGTTTAGGTACAAAAAAAAGAAAAGAAATAAGATGCTCAATAGTTGTGAGCTAAAACAATAATTGTGAATAATTATGGCCACCGAGAATCGTTTAAGAAGCCAGCAGTAGAACTATGCCATTGCTTAATGATGGGTATGAGATAAGTATTATGAGTAATGGCAGCATTTTAAGGTGTTAAATCCTTGTTTATTGATAAACATATTTCAATTTTGGATTTCTCAGTCCTCAGTTGAGTAATAGAAATGCATTATTTAAACTTACCAGTTTCATACATATGCAGCCAGGAGTGTGTGCAAATTGCTGGTGTTGTTTATATTCTATGCAAGTGACCGCTTTTTTGACACTACTACTGAAATATTTGGCAGAGAAATATATTTGCTCTAAATTTTGTCCACCACATTGTTATTTCTACCACTAAAAATCAATATGAAATCTGTAAATGAAAAGTTATATTTTATGACATTAAAAAGCATCACCGAAAAACCCATATTTTCCTGTGAAACACAAACATATTGTTAGTTTTCATTCCTTCTACTAAAATAACATATTACTTGTTTGGTTGCTCTGTCCATGTTGGCTATTGGTGTAATTTAGCCTCTGTGGGGGACTTAGAGAGTAACTGTGTGACAACAAGCGTCTGTTACAACCAGTCCCTGTGACAGTCCTGGCGCAGCCAAGTGTCCCCTCAGAGGAATCACAAAAGTCCTTCGGGGCACACTTGGCCAAAACATTTCACAATCTGACAGCTAACTACTGGAAGAGGATTATGGATAGCCATAACAAACTGACTTCCCTTATATTTTATTTAAAAATAAATTACTATGTACACTTTTGGAATTGTATTTTACTTACTGAATATTTTTACTGAATTGCTCATTATGTGGGGAAAAGGTCTGTTTCCCATTTTTTGCTTCATTCTTTTTCTGTGCAAAATGCATATATACCAGCACCACACACTCCTATGCCAGTGTCACTGCTATGCTGAAGATTATCCACAACCCAAATACTATGTGGCCAGCAGTGGTCCATTTTCATTGATGGCTGTAACAGATAAAGTGTAGATGGCTGTGATCAGGTAGGTGTACACAAACTGATGGTAGTGTACAGTATATATTTAGTACAACATCTACCAAAAAAATCTAAACATAAAAATGCGAATATAAATCAATGTATTATATAAGTTGGTTAAGAGTCATGCTGACTGCAACCTTTTACAGAATGTGCGTTGATCTTAAAGACAGCATTGTTCCAGCCAAAAAAAAGAACCCAATTTTTTCTAGGGTTGTATTTTATCTGAATTTCTCAATCCATAAAATTTTGTAAAATGTTACTTCAATTTGATATCACTAATTTCTTGATTGTTTTGAATTTGAGTTTGGATCAAACTCATCTTGCTGGAGCTTAGTACATACAAGAAGTGGAACAAACAGAAGACTGCCTTTTCCATGGCCATGTGTCATTATGAGTATGAAATGATGCCCTATGGCTTGGCCAATGCCCCGGCTCTCTTCCAGTCATTTGTCAATATGGTGGTCATTATGTAGTGGTTTACATTCAGGGCTGTCTCTGAACCTCTGTGTGTTTGCACTTGAGTTCTCTATTAATTATTCTCATTCTATTATACATATCATGTCACTTGTAATTAAACTGCTACACTAGTGTATAACCCTTGTCTCAGTCTTGTCATGTTACATTTTCTCACTCTGTCAAAATACATTAAGGAAATAACTAGTCTAGAGAGTATAATATACAGATCTTTAAAAATACGCACCCAAGCTAATATATATACAGTAGTTACATCTAATCACTCTTCATTTGTCAATAAAATCCTATGTCGACAAGGGGACTATTTGTGAATTGGTTCTATCAACTTCTGCACAAAAGCAGCTGAGCTCAATCTAGCTATTTCATTCTGAATTGAACAGCCTCCTCAGGCACTGGGCAGCTGTTACAACTCCTGTTAAAAACAAAAACAAAAATACTTCTGTCAACTCTTGGGAGAGTGACATAATTTCCAGATATTTTGTTTTACTAAATGCTAGTTTGGTAAGATGTTACCATAGTTAAGACAGTAATACTATGTACGGCCCTATCCACCCAAATCTCCTAGTATTGCATACTTTATTAAATATATATTAATATGCAATATATACATTAATGTAGTGTGAATAGTATTGCGCAGACATATATATATATATATATATATATATATATATATATATATATAATATATATATATATCCATCCATCCATCCATCTTCAACCGCTTATTCCTGCTTCAGGGTTGCGGGGAACCTGGAGCCTATCCCAGGAAGCATCGGGCACAAGGCGGGGTACACCCTGGACAGGGTGCCAGTCCATCGCAGTATATATATATATATATATATATATATATATATATATATATATATATATATATATATATATATATATATATATATCCCATTTCCCCAGCTTAGTTTCAGGAGGCTAATAGAAAAGCAATTAACCCATGTGTCATCTGCAGTGGTCTGTCTCTAATTTACCACCTCTAAGCAAAAGCCTTTAAGGCCAAACATTATATTAATGGCATCTAATGAGACATGTAGTGATTTGTTTATTGCCTGATTTATTAGCCTTTATGGGGTGGTTGTAAATGTTGCAACATAGATTCTTAAAAGATGCAACCGTTCTTATAAAGAATGATGGCATTCAATTAAACTTGCAGTCAGACAGCTCTTTTATTGCTAATCAATATTGCATACTCCTATTAATATTTATGCACACTTATGTAACTTATGTTATGGTTCTTGCTCTTATGTAGATAGATGCCAAGCTATTCATAGATGCCAAGCTATTCACTACATTTTTTAGGATTTTTAAAAATTATGTTTGAACCAAAGCTAAGCTGGTAAATCAAATAGATCACTGCAACAAAATGCAGGTGAAGTTCCAGCTAGAGGGATGAATTTCTTACAGTTAACTCTTCTATTATGTTGGGGAAAAAAGTTATATCCATTATGTTATGGTTCAAAATGACTTCCACATTTTAAATATACACAAAATCAGCAAAGAGCAGCTTAAAACAGTAAACCTTTCTTATGGCTTGTCCAAGACAAGTCATAAGAATAAATATTTGCATATAAGTTCAAGACCCTAAATTTCAAAGAGAAAAAGACAGATTAATTAATATATATATGTGGAAATGGGGCAAATTGACCCATAACATAATAGGAGGGTTAAAAGAGCATGGTCAGAATTCAGAGAAAGACTTTTCTTTACTCATACAATGTTCTAAAGAGATTTACCTTGAAGCTTGGGATCCTGTCTGAAAGGTAAATTTAAAATATTAGTCTGTATGGAGGCTTGGCCTCATGAAAGCAGGATATAGTCTTCATAGTCTTAAATAGTTTGGATTCATATGGCTTATATCCGATATGTTAGTGGAGATAACATACCAGAAATTGCTCTCCAAATGAGAAATATAAAGAATGTATCACTATATCGCTTTTGCTCCAATAGTTTACTTATTCCCCATGATTTCCTAATATAAATTTCTTGGGCATTGCTTTGTGCTATTCTGGTCAGTTAATTTATCTGAAGAATGACTCTATATTCAAAACTACACCAAATGTGAGCTTCATTTATGCCTTTTTCCTTCACATGAAGTGAATTGGCTCATGAGCACATAGAGCCATCAATAACTAATAGCAAGCCAAATAAAAATATTTGCTTCCTGTATTCATTCCTGGCTGAAACACTAAGCAGCTTGTGAGGATGTGCACTCAGCAGGTGTCATGTTTCATCAGTGCGTGGTTTATTAATTGCAGATCTCCAACATACCTCCCTGGCATAATGAGCATGCCCGTGTTTTGTAGCTCTATAACTGGAATGTAAACAGACTTCAGGAGTATTAATGATGTGGGAGTTGTTTGTTTAGCAGGTCAAGTAAAACACAAGCCACCAGTGGGGAATTCAGAAGTGTTAGATTGCTTTGCTTATCACTTGGGAATCGTTGATGCATGCTAGATTTATCAAATGCAGATTTTTTTTTCACCCATACGTGAAGTGCTGTGAATACTTTCCGGATGCACTGTATAATCTGGTGCTTTCAAAGGACACCATGTTTATGTGTGTAAGCAAAAGGATTTATTAGCAGTGAGCATTATATTTGGGGTATGTCATTTACTGTATGCACTCGCACTGAAATGGTGGGTTCTGGCGTCTGCTTCTTTGTCTTCTTTTTCGGCTTCTTTTTTGTTGGTAAGACAGTTTTGTACTTGAGTGATATCAAGTCGTACTTTTATGTAACTTCAGCCGCTCCAGACACGTGAAGAAAAGCAGGAATCTCATTGGTCGGCCATTTTTTGATGTGGCAAAAGTAAACTAACCCGTCAACGTTTAGAAAATTTTACACTTTGTCGCCACGCATTTTATGCCTGGGTGTGAACACTCTCATTGACAACCATTGGAGTGTTAAACATACCGTTTATCACACTGCAAAAATCATCCTGGTATGAACATGGCTTAACGGCATAAAAAAAATAAAAAACACTTTTGGTTCCCTATAGGTCCATTTTTGATTCCTTAAATTATTTTTTGTAATTTTGTTGCTACAATAAATGGAATAATATGTTTCCACCATAAAGATTTATACACAATATGGGAACATTTATGTTGGGAATATTTTCAGTTCTCTGTGACACAAACAAAAAATAACTAAAAGATTCTTCAGAAAACAAATTAACAGTTTGTGGCACCACTCTTTTTTGGTACTTTGACTTTGACTTTTACCTTCTGATGATTCTAGACAAAGATTGATGACTGCAAATATAACATTAGACTGTTTAAATACACTTGCAATGATCAGGCTTCTTATTTTAAAAGTCTGATTAATTTACTTCAAATTACTTACATGTCTAATCTGCAAATCTAATGAAATCAGCCCTCATTTTATAAATAATATAAGCAATAATATAAACCATTTAAAAATGGTAAAATGATTAATAGCATGTTAGCATCAAAATTAATGCACAAATACAATCCTGTTTTACAGCATTTTGTACATGCAATATACGTAGTCTTACCAAATATGTCTTTTCTGGCATTAAAATTACTTTCTTTCAAGCTTCTGCTTGGCTTGCATCCTCTTTAAATAATTCACCATGTAGCTCTATTAGTGAGACACCTGGGAGATGGAATAGATATTCAGATAACAGTAGAAGAGGAAAGAGAGGTGTACAGGTCACATGAATATGGAAATATATGTACAAATGTTCCCAGGAAGGCTTGTCATTTGCAATGGTACTTAACAGGGATGCTTCAGGGCTCACTCTGTCACACACTCCATGAAACGTCTAACCTCACCCTCTCCTAACTTCAATTCAATTCAGTTTATTATTATTATTATTATTATAATTATTATTATTATTATTATTATCATTATTATTATTATTTGTATATCACTTTTAACCATGGACATTGTCCCAAAGCAGCTTTACAGAAATATATAAATTCAGGATATAGATTCTAAATATAAGAATTTATCCCTAATGAGCAAACCAGAGGCGATAGTGGCATTGAAAATCTCCCTGAGACGCTATGAGGAAGAAACCTGGAGAGGAACCAGACACAAAAGGGAACTCATCCTCATTTGGGTAACAATGGATTGTGCAATAATAAATTAGTAAATCTAAAAATGTGCTAATACTACATGGTAAAATAGTGCAATTGTGTAACCAGGAAAATTCATTACAGTTTTTACACGAAGTCTGTTTTGTTGAACTTATCCATTGTTCACTGAGGGAGAATTGAGTGCAAGACTGTGTGTGGTAATTGCAGTCCTAAAGCTATAATAGCAATTGTAGTCCTAGCCATCATAGCATAACTGTTCATATGAATTGAGGTCTAAAGCCATCTTTATGGTTTTTCAGTGGTACCAACCTCAGCAATCTCAATGATCTTTAAGCTGCACCATGTGGGGCCATCTTCAGCAGCAGCATGTGACATCCAATTGATGAGATCTCCAACCAGAAGTAGGGCATCTGTATGGATCAGGCAGGTCCGGACAGCAGAAGGGGTCAGGATCACTGGCATCTCATGAGTATCATGTGTAGCTCAACAGATTGAGAAAGGGAGTAAGAGGGAAAGAGAGGGAGAGATTATTAGGTATGCTTACCCTGTAATGGTTAAGGACAATGTACTTTGCATCGGCCAACCACTCCACCATCAACAAACGTGGGTGAACGTGTGAAAGGTTGGAGGGTGACAGCCTGACTAAACAAATATGTTTTCAGCCTGGAGATAAACATTGAGACTGTGTCTGAGTCCTGAACACTAATTGGAAGGCTGATCCATAATTGTGGGACTTTGTAAGAGAAAGCTCTTCCCCCTGTTGTAGCCTTCACTATTTGAGTTACCAACAAATAGCCTGCACCTTCTGGTCGAAGTAATCGTGGCGGATCATAAATGACCAAAAGTTCGCTCAGGTATTGTGGTGCTATTCAGTGCTTAATAGGTCAATAGTAGTATTTTATAATCAATGTAATATTTTACTGGGAGCCAATGCAGTGTGGATAAGTGTGATGTGGTCATATCTTCTGGTTCTAGTAAGGACTCGGGTACTTATATATAAATACGTTTATATTATAAATAAATATTTATCCATTATTTTTTATGGATCCACAAAAAGCACTGAATTAAACTACAATCCTAAATTAATAATATATATTCTGGTGTGTGCGTCTGTGTGTATTGGGTTCTTTTCAGTCTTATATAATTGGACAAACAGTTGTGTAAAGTTTTAGTCTGAAGTTTATTTGTAACACTCAGTTTGGATTCGATTTTAAATAAACGAAAAATTAAAGTTTAGTAAATTTTGATTTATTATGAAAATAATCATCAGTTTCAGCCCTAGATATGTCTGATATATGACTGTATATAAAATAAAAAAATTTCCCTTTCTTGTTTAGCCACTTTATACTTGAGAAGTATAAAAAGTGTGATGTGGTCATATCTTCCACATCACACCTTTATGCTTATAAAGTGTCATTTGTTTCTACAACAAATGACACTTTATAGTTGAAAAGTATAAGTTTATACATTTCAGCCTTTAAACTGAATCGATGATCTTTCTAGCACTTCAAAGCCATTACATGTGTAGCTGCTGAACGTATTTCAGATAAAAACTGACACTGCTCTTTACTTGATCAGATTAATCCAAAGACATTTGTATAGTGTGCGTGTGTGTGCGCGTGTGTGCGCGTGTGTGTCCGCGTGTGTGTGCGTGTGGGTGCGTGTGTGTGCGTGTGTGTATTTGCATATGTAATAAACAATTGTACTCCACCAAGAGGATGCAGATTATCTGTGGGGTTAAAAGGTGTTTTTCATATTTATGAAGACAAGATTGTTGTTTGCAGATAAACTGATAAGTAGATTTCTATTTCCACAGCAAAATATTTGCATATTTTTTTTCTGCATTCTGTTTCTTTGGCTGATGCTATACAGTATTCATACCTTGAACTTTTCAACATCTTGTAGTTCCTTACTGAATACATATGCAACCAACAAATGACTGATTTTGTTGTTGTTGTTATTGTTGTTTAATTATCCTTTGTGTCACAAGAAAAATATTTGCACCTTTAATGGTAGGCATATTGTGTAAATCAAATGGTCAAATGGTTTTAAGACAGTGATGTCTGAGGGATTGGAGATCATGCACATTCAGAAGAGGTTTTCACCCTTGAATCTTTTAATTATAATCTTGTGCCCTGTGAAAGGTGAAATGCCCCAAATCCTACCGGTTTGTGTTGGATTAATCTGTTGGCAGATTGGCGAGCCTAGAAAAATCCTTGCTCTTGAAGGCTTTCTTGACTAAACCTTTTTTTTGGAGGCTCCTTATATACTATTTATTAGCTGTTTAAATAGACCTATTGTATTCTCCACCAAATATGCAGGATAGACACGCAGATCAGCTTGAAAGGAGAAATTTGGCTAATTTAGTATTTCTGATCAACACCAGCTGGCAAAATAAAGTCCCCAGGACGTCCCCTAAATGACCTCTACGAACGTCCTCCGAACATCCATGTGTACGGTCCACAGGATGTCCAGCGGCCATTCGGGACACTTAGGGGACTTTCGCTGAAATGAACACATTCAGTACTGTTATGATTTGATATCTCTGTCCGCCAGCGAACGTTATAAACTGGACCAAACGTGGACCTAAGTGGACGATCGCAATGTCCGGGGAACGTCCCCTGTATGCTGGGCTATTCCTCCAGTGATAAACTGAACTTAGCATATTCATTAATTATGCATTAGATATTACTTCCGTGGCCACTGGCAATAATATCCTAAATACAGTGGAACATTATTTGAAGAGCATGTAGCAGGGTCGGCAATTCTAGTCAGAGGCCCTTGTAAACAAAAAAGACACGTGAGCTTAAAAACAGATGTGACTTTATGACTACTCTACGACACAGAAACAAAGCTAACACACACACACACACACACACAGGTGAAAATGGTTTAACAGAGTGAATGAAGTGAGTGAACAGACGATGATATTTCACAGACCATGATCTGAACAACCATCAATTTCATCAATCTAATTTCACTTCTTTAGAAGGGCTTTAAACTTAATATCATATGCATCAGTCTTAGCAAGATTATGGAGGTACTGCGCTTGCCTGTTGAGACAGTTTCCTCATTACTTTGTGGTGTTGAGGAGATTCCCACGATGGGTATTCATTCATCTGGTCAGTTTGAGTGGCATCTCGAAAGACCAACCAGAATGCTGAATGGAACGGCGTCTAGTATAACGGATGTTTGGAGAGCTGGCAGCGGGAGTTTTGAAAGCTGGGGAGCTTTAGGCTGGGTCTCCGAGCAGAGGTTGATTGAAGACTCCCATCGCCGCTGATTAATTGATTTGAATGAGCCGATAAAGCAGAGACAACCCAAAGAGCAGAGAGTTGGATTTGAACTCTTTTCTGGCTAGTCCCGCCCACTAAGAGTTCCGACTAACCAGAGAGTGTCTTTGTGCTGGGTGTAAGCCAAATGCTCTGCCCATGATGTTAATCAGTCCATTGTCTCTGCAGATGGGCGGTGCCATGCCTTTTCATTATATGCGGATTAAACTTGTCCAAAATACTAACATGTAATATAATGACATCCTATCTGAATTTCCTTACATTCATCTATAAGAAAATTATTACACAAACACGTACAGTACATACCACACACAACAAGTGTAAGTACATTATTAAGTACATAATTAATAGTAAAACACAATAATCATACTAGTACTACTATACTATCCATCCATCCATCCATCTTCTACTGCTTACTCCTTCTTCAGGGTTGCGGGGAACCTGGAGCCTATCCCAGGAAGCATCGGGCACAAGGCGGGGTACACCCTGGACAGGGTGCCAGTACTACTATACTAATGCATGCTAAATAAATGAAACAATCAATGGTAACTTACTGGTTATACACATGAAGGAAATGGAAGGAAACATGGCAGAAAATATGTGATTGCAGTGGTTTTAAAGATATATTCAGAGATGTACAGTTATTGTCTCATAGGTTTTTGGGGTCCTTTCTTACTGAAGTTATCACTGTAACTTGAATTTTATCTCCTGGGTAAGCCATCTGTTTGGCCCAAAGGCCTAAATCAGTGCATGTGCCCCCAGTTTCTGTGGTAGAGATGGTCCCACTCTGGGTCAGGGATGCCACTAACACTCATCTTACTGTCATAAGCAAAATGCAAACAGAGAGTAATTAATTGGCTCCTGAGTTTCTGCAGGGTGAGGGTTCATTGTTTTATGGCAGCCAGTCTGTAACGTTTTCTCCAGAGATATCCGTTGGATTTTCTGTCTGAGTGTGTCCATGGGTTTTGTGTGTATAATTCTTTTTTGGGTCATATATCCTGCTCGTGGTTGAGAAAACAGAAAAATATATGCAGGATAGTGGGTTCTCCAGGAAAAAAAAGTTGGGATCTTATGCCTTAATCAAACAAATTTGCATGTAATGTGAGCAGCCATAATTAATACATATATGTACTGTATGTAATAACAAGCATTTCATTACATTGATAAAAAAAAAAAAGACAAAGTGAGAATTTGGCATATATGCAACAATCTGCTCGCAACTCACCAGATTCAACTAATGAGGTGAACTACAGTAGATGTATTCTGGCACACTTTAGAAAAGAATTAGGTATAAAGGTTATCATTATTTTATATGGTGAGTTCAGCCAGATGTCTTAGAACCAAAGACAAACCAGAATACTAATACATACCAGTCCATCAGACTCAGTAATAAAGCAGGTGGAAAGCACAAACTAGGAGTTTTGCTTTAGTACCGAGCTTCTAGGTGTTTTCCCTGTTCTTCACTAATGGAACCTGATTGTACAAAATGGATAAATAGCTCTCTCCATGCCAAGTGCTTCAATCAAAGATTGATGGGCAAGTGAAAAAAGAACCTAGTACATTTAATGTCACTAGAGTCAAAGAGATGCATTTGGTGATACAAACTATTGCCAGATGTTGGTAATTAATTATATGAACTGCTTGTTTTGTGCATCGGTCTTTTATTCTAGAAATGAAATATTAACAAGATAAACTGCTTTTTCAATCCTGTGCTGCACCTAATTACGAGGCATCTTACAACTTGTAACTATCTGTTCCTGAGAGAGATTACAAAATGGATCAGCTACAGACTCAGAATCTCAAGCTGTCCTCTGTTAGATAAGACAAACTGCTCAAAAGAGTAGCTAGTGAAACACGGGGATTCTCAGGAAGTCTCAGCTCGCTCTCTCTCTCTCTCTCTCTCAAAAAAAAAAATCTCATTTCATTGCATTGTCTCTAAAAGTCACTATTTATTCAAATAGCCTGTTCTGTGTAGGCTTGGGTGGTATTTGAATTAATGTTGACATATATGCGTTAATCAGTGGCTTGTTTTTGCCTGTCTGTATTTCATTTATTTATTTATACTTTATTTATCCTTTATTTAACCAGGAAGATCCCATTGAGATATCACAATCTCTTCTTCCAGGGAGACCAGGTCAGGACTGCAGCACATAGAGTTCCACATAGAGATAATCACAGAAAACAATACCCATTCCTTTAACAACATTTCCAAAAGCTGTTTAAAAGTACTCAGAGGGGGCAATATCTCTAGCTTAACTACATTTTGCAGATCGTTCCAGGCTCAGGAAGCATAAAAAGAAAAAGCATGTATGTCAGATTCTGAGTATACCTTTGGGACTTTTAAACGAACGTGTATAATTTCACCATTATTCAATATTCTATCCCGAGCTCATCTGCGTCTCTGAAGTCAATAGCAAAATGAATGTGCAATTACTCAAGTGTGACGAAAAAGATGATGAGGGCAGAGGTTGAAAAAAAGAAGCAGATGTTTTCAAACCATGAGCCTCATTCATCATTTGTCTTTATCACTTACCATTTCACCAACACAGAACTGACTTACACAATTAAGCTTCATCAACCTTGAAAAGTAAATGAATGAAACGTGTGTGTGTGTGTGTGTGTGTATGTGTGTGTGTGTGTGTGTGTGTGTGTGTGTACTAGTGAGGGATAAGTGTATCCCAAAAATCTATATCTCTAACTGGAGTCTGTCTCTGCTATCTGCTCGATCAGGCATGTTTAATAAAACATCCTGCATTTCCACTCTTTCCTTGCCAGCTGGCTCGGAGAACAGAGCAAAGACTATTTTTGGAAGCCATAACTGATTGTATGACTTGGAACGAATGTTTCTTCTGAGACAGTGACTACATCTGGTTTGCATATGTGCACACTGATTTGGAAATGTTAATGCATAATTTAACATAATTAAGCCACGTGTTAAAGCAGCATATTTGCAAGAAATATTTTGTTAAAATAAGTCCAACAGCAAATGGCTTTGGTTGAATTTCTCAGGCTACTATTTATACGGTAATGGTAGGACCTGATTTATGTGCATTCGCTTTTAGAAATGACCTTTGATTACCTTTGTCTCGGGCATTGTCATGTTTGCTCATTTATCAATATTCAGTAGGCACATTATCCCCATCTTAAACCACTCCTACAGAAGTAATACTTCACTTTAATATAAGTAGTGATCAAGTAGTGACCTAGCCAAATGCTGTTGGGGTTTCAGTTGCTTGCTAGGTTTGTTGTCTAACTAGCTAGCTCATGGTAATTTATGCATGCTGTCTAGCTACATAATTAGCTCTGTTGTAACTCTTTCAGAAGTCAGAGTCAGGAACCAGGAGACTAGCCAACAGCCAGGATGTAGAAGTATGGGAAATGTATTATGCACATACAAAAGGTGAAATAAACAAGAGAATGTGATATGCAATAATGACCTGATCATTGGTATACATGTATCTGGAGTATGTTTGCTATCTGATCTGATTTGGTCTAATGTGTCTCTAAAAACTTAAATAGAAACATCTTCGCGTATACAATAAGAGACCAAACAAGATAGGACAGCTTAACAAAGTCATAATATTTTCAGAGTAACATGTTTACTGGTCACAGAGTTACAGTATGTAAGATATGATCATATTGCTTTGGGTAAAATGAAAAGGAACAAGAAAAACAGGGAACTGCAAAATGCAAATATCTCCATGGGTTTTGGTTTTCATAGTTTGCAGATCATTATCACACTGCTCCTGCTGCTGGCTAATTTGGTGTGTGAGGTGTAGAGTTTCAAAAGGAAACAATTTTATGTTGAATGGTCTTGAAATTAAATTATTTAAAAGTTGCCCATACTGTATATTAATTGGTTTACAGTCCTCTAGGGTTAAGTGCAATTTGAGTTGACTTATTTTATTAAAATATTTTTTGTTTAAAATCCTCAAGTAAAAGTACTATAATTTAATTATACTCAAAAACATGAACCATATCTTCAAGTACTGTAACGAGTGTAAATGTTGATCAAGCATCTGATTTAAGACTACACAGGAAGCCATTTCCTGCGTAACTGATTAATTATTCATTAATCAAAAATCTAATCTCACTGCAATACCATCATTCATTTAACTCAAACTTGTTCCAGTAAACAGCACAGCCTGTGTTACAATACAGGACATGGAGACAGGAAGTAAGTGCAGGAGTACAGTCTTTATTGTGCCACTTAGATAAACACACGACTAAGCAGGAAACCAGGTCTAAACATAAAAGTCTAACTCAAGCAAAGGGCATGAAACTTAGCAGTGCATGGGAATTCTACCACACCTAACCAACTTTAACAGTTCTCCCTTAACTCAAAACGAGACAGGAGACACTTCTAATTATGTCAGGAACATCTCATTTAACCAGACCAGTAACATCTCATTTAACCAGACCAGGAACATCTCATTTAACCAGACCAGGAACACCTCATCTAACCAGATCAGTAACATCTCATTTAACCAGACCAGTAACATCTCATTTAACCAGACCAGTAACATCTCATTTAACCAGACCAGGAACACCTCATTTAACCAGACCAGGAACATCTCATTTAACCAGACCAGGAACACCTCATTTAACCAGACCAGGAACATCTCATTTAACCAGACCAGGAACACCTCATTTAACCAGACCAGGAACACCTCATTTAACCAGACCAGGAACACCTCATTTAACCAGACCAGTAACATCTCATTTAACCAGACCAGTAACATCTCATTTAACCAGACCAGTAACATCTCATTTAACCAGACCAGTAACATCTCATTTAACCAGACCAGTAACACCTCATTTAACCAGACCAGGAACACCTCATTTAACCAGATCAGGAACACCTCATTTAACCAGACCAGTAACATCTCATTTAACCAGAACAGTAACATCTCATTTAACCAGACCAGGAACATCTCATTTAACCAGACCAGGAACATCTCATTTAACGAGACCAGGAACAACTCATTTAACCAGACCAGGAACATCTCATTTAACCAGACCAGGAACACCTCATTTAACCAGACCAGGAACACCTCATTTAACCTGACCAGGGACACCTCATTTAACCAGACCAGTAACATCTCATTTAACCAGACCAGTAACATCTTATTTAACCAGACCAGTAACATCTCATTTAACCAGACCAGTAACATCTCATTTAACCAGACCAGTAACATCTCATTTAACCAGACCAGTAACATCTCATTTAACCAGACCAGGAACATCTCATTTAACCAGACCAGTAACATCTCATTTAACCAGACCAGTAACATCTCATTTAACCAGACCAGTAACATCTCATTTAACCAGACCAGTAACATCTCATTTAATCAGACCAGTAACATCTCATTTAACCAGAACAGTAACATCTCATTTAACCAGACCAGGAACACCTCATTTAACCAGATCAGGAACACCTCATTTAACCAGACCAGGAACACCTTATTTAACCAGACCAGGAACATCTCATTTAACCAGACCAGTAACACCTCATTTAACCAGACCAGGAACATCTCATTTAACCAGACCAGTAACACCTCATTTAACCAGACCAGGAACACCTCATTTAACCAGACCAGGAACATCTCATTTAACCAGACCAGGAACACCTCATTTAACCAGACCAGGAACATCTCATTTAACCAGACCAGGAACACCTCATTTAACCAGACCAGGAACATCTCATTTAACCAGACCAGGAACACCTCATTTAACCAGACCAGGAACATCTCATTTAACCAGACCAGGAACATCTCATTTAACCAGACCAGGAACATTTCATTTAACTATAGCATGGCTTAAGCAATCTAATCTAGGGCATGACATCAACATTCTTATCTATGACAGGACTTAAACTTTCTTGACTACGACAGGATACAAACACTCAACTATGCCAGGGTTTAAACTAAGTAACAGCAAAACAGACAGAGCATGGCAACATCACAACCTGGCACCATTATACATTCCGTCATCTTCTCTGTTAGTCCAATCTCCTCTTTACTTTACTTGGCTTGAGGTTAAGGTACTTTAACACTTTAATGCTGCACCATGTGCGCAGCACCGCAAGGGGTTTAAGGAAACAGTCTCTTGATTGCCGACAGCTGGCGACACTTAACCCAGCTTTAGTGTCCATGCACACGTCAATCACATGCACATGCGTATCCTCAAGATGCTCATGCACGTTGTCGCCACAGCGCCTTCTGCCAGTGGTACCTTAACAAAGATTAACACTCATTAAACTACAGACTTTTCTTTTTTTTTTTTTGGAGTCCTGCCTGGATGCCCAACTTCATTGGGATTGAATAGAATGTTTTGCATAGAAAAAAAAAAACCCTAATGTTTATTGGACAGTGCACTCATTGTTTGCCCCACCTGGGTGCATAGCTTCTCTTTATAATAATTGGTGGACCTCTCAAAGGGGCAGAACCTCAAAATAAACTGCCAATCACAGAAACAGGAACGAACGGGACTGCCATCTCAAACTTATTAAACATATCAGTGACAGTCGGAATATCTTGGAACCTGCTGTAGGTGTTATTTGTAAATAAATTAAGTGTAAGTTCAAGTGTAAGTATAAATTTCTGTTTGATCATTTGCATTTATTTGATATTGTTTATAACTCTAGCTAGCTGTCACTTCCTTCTTCAGCTAGCAACTTAGCTGAGGTTTTGGCATAAAATGGCCGACACTGCTAATATTGAACTGATTTGAAAAAAAAAATGTTGATACTCCTACAGTATTTAAGAGGAGGGACTAAAAAATCAAACAAGATGTGAGACCAATGTTTAAGATTTTAATTTAAAATCAGGGAACAATAATGGTCTGTTTAGTTGTATTGGTAGTGTAAAATTGATTGGCTGTGTTTATTATGAGGCTAATATTATGTGGACCCAAACAAGTCTCTGTGAATGAGCTGTTAGGATAGAAATGATGACGTGTTAGAACGAGAGCATTAATATAAACCTATCATTCATGTTAAATGTGAAACATGTTATAAATAGTCAATGACAGAACGTTGTGCTTCCCCTATTTTAATAGCCAGAAGCAGCCATTGCTTTCTACCCCTGCTGTTGATCCATTACATCACCATGTACTATCCACCTCATCATTGTCATCCCACTTTTATAAGTCATTACTGTAATCCAAATATATGATTCAATTACATATTTGTATCAAATACATACTTTTCCTTTGGCAGCTGAGTGACCTAATTTACCTTTATTCAGTTCTTCTCCTTGTAACTATGCCTAGGGTTAGGAATAGGGATGCCTGCCATCTCCTTCTTAATGAATCACTGTATCAGCATTTTGAATTGATGAGCTGTGCAAAACAGAAGCAGGAGCAAAGTGGGACACTCAGGTATTCTGTTGAAGATATGAGCATGTGTGAAATGGGTCTGGTACTACGAACATAGGAAATCAAGCATCCTTCCTCACCTAAATGCTTTAACGTCTGTCGTTTCCACCTTTTTACAGTTTTATTTGTACATTTGTTCAGATTCTAATAACAAATTGCAGCATGACCATTATTCACAGTCATTTCTATTAGTGAAATCAGATAACGATTCACTATTTTTAGTATCTTGTCTGGAATAAATCTCCTTACACAATGTATTTGGCCTCTTCTCCCCCGAGGAACATTTCTAAAATTAAGCTATCAGAAAACTGAAATTTTTTGGTGCTACACTCTGACCTGTGAGTGATTAACCTGACCACAGGCAGTGTCAAAGGGAGAGCAGGGCATCATTAGAAAGAAAAGAATGAGCAATCGCAGGCGGAGAGGGCAAACTGAATGGTGGCCTCTAATAATTATGTGGTCGCTGCTCTGAGTGGCATAGATCAAATGTTCTTTTTGTGGTGTGTGTGGTGTGTTCACCTAATATTACAATTCTTACCTGACATCATCATTTCATTATCATGACTCTTCTGAATAGCTTATTAATGTTATTAAACTGATCATTTCATGACAATTATTTAAGATCAGATTGGAAAGATTGGAGCTGCCTTCGGGGAGTACGACATATGTCGGTGTGTTTTCAAAAGTGTGTGTGTGTGTGTGTGTGTGTGTGTAACAAGTCAGCGAGAGTGATGATGGAGCTCTGCACAGTGAGTACACTGTCACCTCAGTGGAGCGCTGCAACCTACACAGCCATCACATGGCATCAGATAGCATCAGCCTGCCCACATCCACACATTCACTCATACACCTCTACCTCTCTCCATATATCCGTCTCTATCATACACACACACCAAACGCACTAGAGCAGTTCTGTTCTTAGAGAGACAGATTAACCACCCTTGCACAGTGTCTGTTCAATGTCTCTACCATTTGCTGTCATATGGATACAGGATTTGAAATGCTGTTGTCATTGAGTAACACATACGTGGTAAATCCTATATGAGCTTTATACTCTAGACATATCAAAGGGCTCGTGTTTGAATAATGTTAAAGTCACAACATTTCATATACATTTGAGGGCAAAAGTTTGCAATCCCTCCCATTTTCTCTTTCTTTGGGAACAGCAGCTTTTGGCCTATAAATGTCAAGGGAGAAGTGCTAAAAAGAGACTTACAGGACTCCCCATCCCTGGCAACTGACCAGACCAGATCAACTGACCCTGTTCCCTTTGAATCAATTTGTGTCAATACCTCTTGCAGTGGGGGCAATGGTGGCTTGACGGTTAATGCTCTGGGTTTACTGATTGGAAGGTTGGGGGTTCAAGCCCCAGCACTGCCAAGCTGCCACTGCTGGGCCCTTGAGCAAGGCTCCTAACCCTCTCTGCTCTAGGGGCGCTGTATCATGGCTGACCCTGTGCTCTGACCCCAACTTCCTTACATGCTGGGGTATGCAAAGAAAAGAATTCCACTGTGCATATGTATATGTGACCAATGCAGACTCGTTATCATTAAGCCTTTTGCAATATTGTGGAATTACTAGTAATTTTTGTTTATTCATAACCTGTGGCATTCCGGGTCTTGGATAAATTGTGCAGAATCTATTAATTTTTATACTAGTTATATTTGCATTGTATGGCATTTGGCAGACACCCTTATCCAGACCGACTTACATTTAGCTCACTGATACAACTCAGCAATTGCAGGTTAAGGGCCTTGCTCAAAGGCCCAACAATGGTAGCTTGGCTGTGCTGGGGCTTGAACTCCCAATCTTCTGATCAGTAACCCAGAGCCTTTAACCACAGAGCCACCACTGCCTTATATTGTATATATACCTATATATAGTTCCAAAAAGGTATTATTCCAAGTTATTAAGGCACAAGTTATTAGAGAATATTTATCATGTTTTAATAGGATGAACTTATATCACTAAAAAAAAAAAAAGCTTGAGATAGACAATTTGACCATTTTATTTACTTATGAACCCAAATGAACATCTTTGAAACGAATAAGTTACCTCTCTTTTTCGGCATGCCACTAAATCTGTTCTTTTTAATGTTTTTTTCTTCTTCTTGGGTTTAAAAGTGTTAAGCTCCTTCTCCCTTTCTGTTCCTTTCCTTTCTTTCACTTGCCAACAAAAGTCAAATGTCACAGCTATAATTGGTTGGCTGCATGTGTGTATGTATGTGTGTTGCTGTTTCCTGTGAAGTTTGTGAGGCATTTTTGATGTGAACAACACAGAAGCATGTTTCTTCAGCTTTCACCTGCTGGACAGAGAAATCCAGGCACCAAAGGTAATTTAATGGCTCAGGAGTCATTATAGCACTTGCAGAAGCCTGAGGCATTTTGTGGTTTTAGGCCAGACAGTGAGGTTTCACTTGAGACTCAGGGTGTTAGGAGCAGAGTAGCAAGCGACATGTATCTTGGTATGCTTCCTGTTTTATCCCTGGGTACTAATAACTTATTATTAAAACATTTGACATATTTCTGTTGACAGTGGTTAGCAAATATAAAACGATTACAGAGTGAAAATGTGTGAGTGCTGACAGGAAAAGGCACCATGCTGTAATACTCTGAGGGATTGTTTCATGTTCAAGGTGAGTTCTTCCATTAGAGTGAGACAAAAACAGAGCTCTAAAACAACAGAGTGAATGAGGCACTGGACTGTTTCAATACCGAAGATAATTACAGAACATCACTGGAATGCAAATCACTTTTCTCATCATTGATCCTGCCTCGACGACCTTGAGGAATTCACTTGTTTTGCCCATATGCCCAATGTCATGAAGTTAGTCATTGTTTGTATCTGTATCGGTCTGGCATGGCTAATTGGGTCGTCCTTCCCAATTTTAGCGCATAAAAGGAATTTTCTATAAATGTTAAATGCCAGATTGCACCTGAAATATGACATGGTTTCCATCTTAATTGTCTTTTAGTGTAACAAAGTGAAGACTTTGTATTTTATCTTACTGTTTTGTGGTCTGGAAAATAAACTCAGTATTTTAAGTCTATAGAGTACATCTCACAGGTAATCAGAGCTATGAATATGTGTTCCACCCAATATAGAGCACGCATAAAATGTTTATAACAAATGTGTATATTTACAATATTTTCGTCCTCACAGGTACAACATTTACAGATATTTTCATGTTTCCTCTTGTCAGCTCAGGGTGTTTTTCCTTGCCACTGTTGCATTTGGCTTGCTCATTAGGGATACATAAAAATTTAATATACAGATTTCTGTAAAGCTGTTTTGTGACAATATCCATTGTTAAATTGCATTTAATTGTTAAATAATTAAATGTAAAAAATGTTTGTAGACTCCAGACCAGTGGGCATGTGATTAAGTGATACTGATTAAACACAAAGAAGCACTCTTCAAACATTTCTGTATATGATAGAGAGAGATATACATGTATAGATTGGTTGACATTTCGGCAAATGATTGCATTTACGTACGCTTTGATCTTAAAGAAGTAAGATTGAACAGCAAAAAACGCAATTAAAAAAAAAGGACGAGTGAAATAGGTTACTGTATGCTAGCTTATGTTAGTCATCTCTCTATCATGACCAATGAAGATTATAAATGTTTATGATTTGATTTCAGGAAATCCTATCAGCTAGATTCTGAAAATTGTTTCAAGGTATGTAAGTTAAGAACCATTTAGAAAGTCTGTCAGGTGAAGATTACGAACATTCGGGTGAAAATCTGAATTGTACTGTCACGTATTGAATTTATTTTTATTTCATTTTATTTTATGAATTGAGCCATCAATAATGTAATAAGTAGGTAGCAATTAGGCTGGAGAAATGAAGTAGAATAATTTCTCACTCCGGTCTTTTATCGAGACAACACACACATAAACAATTAATCATGGATCAGCACATCACTCAGGAAGAGAACAGCACAATCTGAACTGTGAGGAACAAACAGGAATGATTAAGAAATTTGATGTATCGGTGTAGACCTGATGAATGTAATCAATGCTAATTTCCTCTTGGATACAAATGCACATAGGAAATTGTCACCTTGCCAAATTTTTATAGAATAAGCTGAACTTTGCTGACCCATTATAGATCATTATGGCAGAATGTAGATGTTAATAATGGATCTATTTTAATAGAGAACTGAAAGACTATTTCAGAATGTGCCAAACATGCTCTTCTTATTTGGAGATAATAACCTTAAGATTGCATTTGGCACTACTTCACAAATAGCAGAAGTGATTAGTCACTCAGGGCGAACAGAAGCTGGTAATGTGTTGCTTGCTTGATTGAAAGTTGAAACTAGTTTAGCACTGGCTGTCAGATAGGAGCTGTAACTGTTGCTTTGAACTGCTTACATGTTGCTAGATTAGAGAGATTAAGACTTTGTTTCAGAAATTAAAGAGGTGTGCTCAGCTGTGAAGCACCCCTACTACAGTATTGTAGAATTCGTAAAATGCGTACACAGAAGCGTCAGCAAAAGCATCAGCCCTTGCGTGAAGCCCTCATCATGTCAAGACTGAGCTCATGTAAAGACATGTGCGAGTCCACAAAGCAAGGACACAGACAACACACCATTCACTCTGCTAAGTAAAACTTTCTTCCTCTCTCTACCACTTTTCTCACACTCTTTATTTGCTAACATGCTAGCATGTCTCATCAGTTCATCCCTGTTATTTACAAAAGGTTCAGGCCATGGTGCACTCATAGAAACGTATGCAATTTAGACAACCTACGCTCTCTACAGGAGGCCTCAGCAGACTCGTTTTCATTCTCGATCGGTTATCGGATTGCCAATTAGCTGCGAACAAGGCCGATTTCAATCCTGCCTTTGCCTGAGACCTGGATCCAAACGGAGAACACTGCAATAACCACTACCCTGGTACCCTGGTACAACTTGACTGCAGATGACTTCACCACTTTCTTTTCCAGTAAGGTTACTATCAGGAACCATTTCTCCACCCCAGACACCCATAGACCGGCTCCTTCTACAAGCAAATCTCAACTCTGCTCCTTCTCTTTGCAGATCACATTTCAACAGCTGCACTGTCCTGTAGGTTAATTCTGTATAATATAAAAAAAAAATCAGACCCTATCTAATGATCATGCCAAACAGCTACTAGCCAGGTTCTTTTTTTTTTATCTCAAAATTGGACTACTGCAATGAACTAGTCCTAGGCCTCGCAGCCAGCTCCAACAAACTCCATCCCAAAATGACCCAGGTCATCTCCCTCTCCCTCCACTGGCATCCTGTAGATACCCGCATCAGATTAATGACCTAGATGCTCAAGTACAAGACCTTGTCTGGAACAGCACTCCCTATACCACAACACCCTCCTTGAGTTTTATGTTCTCTCCTGTGACCTGTAATAAAATAATTCAAACTGACTGTCCCTCAGTCATGAATTGAACTTCCAACCTCAATCCGGACAGAAGAATCCATCACTATCTTCAAAAAACGCTAAAGACCCACCTCTTCCGCGAACTAACCCCTAACTTGTCCTCCAAAAAATCTATACTTACACTGGCTCTTACAACTTAACTCTGTGCACTTTGCTCCTCTAGCACTCAATTAAAAAATCTTGTATGGTAGCACGACTTTTATTGTTATCTGCTTGATGTATCACTTTGCTTGTATTATCTCATTTGAAAGTCGCTTTGTAAGTGTCTGCCAAATGAATAAATGTAAATGTAAGTACTGTAATGTGCATCTGTTCACACGATAAGTAAATAGTGACGGAGTCATCATGACAATCAGCTAATGGATATGGATTGAAAACAATTACATAAACATAAATAAAGAGACTAGAGATGACAAAATGCAACTTGGATGTGTTGCCTCAGATAGGAGGAAGATAATGGGATTCTTCAAATGAATTTACATAAAATTCTCTACAGCTTTATTGTAGTGCTGTTTCATTTACATTGTCTTTTTGCTCTCCTGAAATCATAAACAGAAAAACACAGACTGTCTGAAGTGACAGATTAAGTCAGCTCTGGACTAGGAAAATAAAAAGAATAAGTGCTAAGAGGGAGATGTCGTTTCATGGAATTGACTGCTCAATGCTCTTGGACTGGTTTCAATTCAACTAAACCCCACTTCTTCATGTTGGTTCACTCAACCAGGCTGGACTCCCTGGATTTTTAAAGCCTTTTCAGGTCCTCTTGAAGCATCATTGTATGATGTACTCCCACATCATAAGACAGTTTTCGTCTCTGGCTAAAGTTGCTACTTTATTTACTGAGTGAATTTCAGGAGCCATTAGTGAAGAACAAGAACACAGGAATTGTCAATATAATTTTATCATTATTTAATTCTAAATAACTTAATAAATAATATAGTGTTATATAAATGGACATAATGGACTCATGGACATAAATGCAAATAACAAATTATTACAAAAATTCAGTTAATAATCACATAAATAATACAAGTACCATACTATAAGTACCATTACCAATAGGCCAGGTGATGTGTTGACAGTACATCACATACCTGAAACATAACCTCACTAGTGTTATCATATTTTTTGTCCAATCTAAATTAGTTGAAAATGTATGGGTTTCCCTTAAAATGTTTCAGGTTCCTGTTCCTTGCCATGTTATTCCCTATTATGCATGAATGAATGAATGAATTAATGTTTAATATTTACTTTATCACGTATTTTCATTACACAGTAAATCTAATAAAGAGTATATCGAGCCTGGTGTACATGCTGAGATTTGAGGTTTGCTGTTATGCTACTGCTGTATTTAAACTACATTATTGCTCTTGGGCTGTTTTTGTTGTTCAAGTTAAAATAATCTCATTAAAGCCTCGACAACAATGTAAGGATTGTTGAATAAGTCCAATGTAAAGTACATTGGAAAGCCATTTTTAATGGAAAACCTACTAAAATTAATCTAGTAGGACTCTAACAGCAGTCATAATTCAGGCCTTGACTAGTTGTTAAGACCATTCAGTAACCTGCAGAGATGCTAGGTGGAGTGTGTTAGCCCTGGCTAGTGTGTTGGAGATCTCCAAACATTGGACACTGTGATTTGTTTATATATTTATTTATTTACTTATTTATTTACTTTTGACAACTCCAAATGAGAACCAGAATGAAGTAGCAATTTTCACCTAGGTTAGTCATAGCTATTTCCCAACAGCTAGCTAAGGTTCAACTATTGTCTATGTCTGCTACCAACCTGGGTAAACAGAGGACCTGAAAGTTCTTGTAGGAAAGCACATTTACATTTGCCAGCAATTGGTGACCATTAAGAGAGTAAAGACATCCCGCTACTCAGAGAGCAGGGCCAGTGTCTTATAGACTTAAAGACCTGCCACAAGTGGCCATGACTCTGTCTGGATTTTAGACAGTACCTCCCTTTTAGACGATAGGTTCAATATTAGAAACGCAGAATGACATAAGAAGTAATGGCTTCCAGCCAGGTCAAACAAATAAAGCAAGACTGAAAGTAATGTTTGTGATTTTCAAAAATTAATTAGCCATCTTGTCTTTCTTGCCTTTGTGTTTTTTATTTGTGTCACATTTTGTCCAAAACAGGACAAAAGGACTTTTGAGAATACCTTTAATCAGCATTAAATTGAAAGAATATTTCCTATTAATAAACATGTACTTTGTGTTAATTGTTGTATAATTTAAATGATTATTAATCACTTATGGTAGATCAACATGTTTTCTAGTTTTTTTTCCAGAGAGACTGCCTTCCCTAAACTTTTCCCACAGAAAGGCCCTGCTGTCACTGAAACTCCTAAATAGGTTGTCCCCTGTGTATTCAGAGAATGCTGGTTATGAGGGGAAATTGGTCTGATGAGACCATGACTCACCGCCGGAGATTCATGTGGCATCATTTTGATAGAGCATCAAAGTGGAGTCAAATAAGTTGAGCACAAATTATTTTATTTTTAAACTCTGTGGGTGAATCACACCTTTTATGAAACTCATCAAGGTCTTATCTGGTTGGTGGAATCAGTGAAACTCGTTTCATCTAATTAAAACTAAAAACTTTTAGGTAACTATAAGATACAGAATCAGTACGTCCAGAAAAAAGAGGTGGGCAAATCAGTATGCCAGGCACCCTGAACAAGCAGATTCTGGTATATATTTACGTTGAAACATAATGTGGTGCAGTGCTCTTCAGTGCTGTAACGACAGGACATGCTATTCACTCTGAATACCACCACCTGCTGCACACACATTACCCACAACCTGGTTGATGTACAATTTTTACTAGGTGGCTTAATCAGTCTACACGGAAGGCAGGCGATCTTTTCAGAATCAAGAAACACACAGTTACTGCAAAAATTTTTTAAGTGCATTACAAAGCCAATATATAAACCTAACTCTCCTGCTAGCACCTTGTGGTTAAACATGTCAAAAGAAATGACAGATAATAACCAGACTGGAATAATCTTTTAGATACAGTGCGATGACAGAACATGATTGCTCATCACAGTTGGCCAATGATTTGCAGACTTTTTGTTGAAAGCACAAGCACGATGTGTAGTATTAGAATCTTTCTTAGAAGATGATAATTAACTCATTCCTCTCATTTAGTCTGTGTTAATGCATGTAGCTAACTAGCAGGCAATTCATTGGTACTAGTGCTTTTTAGCCTATGCAAGTAGGTTTCCAGGCAACCAGAACATGGGACCGGTCTGCATACTGGAGCTTTTACTTGCCTGGTGGACTACAGCAGCTAATGATTTTATCATTTGTCCACCCTGGTCCAATATTTGTTATAAAACTCAAATTCTCAGAGATTCACATCACACCCCCCCCATCAGTCAATAACACAGACTTCATTTCCAATAATACGCAGATGAACTAAAGACCATGCCACGTGACTTTTTTTTTTGTCTCCTGACCCGTAATCTCTCAACCCCTTCATCCCATCCATCCATAAATCTTCTACCGCTTACTCCTTTTCAGGGTTACGGGGAACCTGGAGCCTATCCCAGGGAGCATCGGGCACAAGGCGGGGTACACCCTGGACAGGGTGCCAGTCCAAACCCTTCATACTGATTTCTAATCAATTCCAATTTCAAGTCTGATCTAGCCCTGGCCTAATGTACTATGTTTACTGATCACTTTGCTTCACTCTTTTTTGTCTGCTTGATACTCTAATAAACCTGCCTCAGCAACCGAACTGTGCAATCTCCTGACATTGTTTCTCTATTCCCTCCTCTGTTCTGTTTAACATTATTCTCTGTTAACTGCCATCAGTCTGCCTTCCACATCATTAACCAGGAGACGATGTGTTTCTATACGTACAATTAGATTTTCACATGCCTTCATATTTTTTTTAACAGCGTGTGTGATTGTGGCTTTTGCATCATGTTTTCGTTGTCTCTCACTAGCCTCGCTGTGGGAGTAGTGCGAACGTGTGTGAGTGTGTGTGTGTGTGCGCATATAGTGGTTTTATAGAGCGCATGTCTTTCCTTCGTGCTGTGTAGTAACTGCTTTTCTCCCCTCTGATCAGTCACAGGCATCTGATGTCAAGAAAGCTGTTGGATTTAAAAGCAGTCATTAGATTAGATTTATTTATTTTTTTAAATACTCCTAACAAAACTGATTTCCACAGTGTGTGAGGTATAAACAGAGTGTGAGGTATAAACGTAGTGTGAGGTATAAACAGCGTGTGAGGTACAAAGAGTGTGAGCAGAAATCATTAAAACTGTGCAGTGTTTGTGAAGCCTCCCCTGGAGATAATAACAGCACTGAGCCTTTTCTTGTACTTAAACAGAGATAATACACTTCTTTATGTAGAGCATTTTAAGCTTCTTTATAATCTTCAGAATTTGTATTTAAAAAGTTTTCTTCAATTTAGAGCTCGGATTTTCAGCCTGGTTCAAAACCAGAGACTAAGATGGCTATTGCAAAACCTTGATTTTGTGCACAATGGCCAGGATTTGGGCTGAAATATCCATCCATCCATCCATCTATCTTCTATACCGCTTATCCTTTTGAGGTTCACGAGGATGTAGGAGCCTATCCCAGGAAGCATCGAGCACAAGGCGGGGTACACCCTGCATAGGGTGCCAACTGGGCTGAAATATCCTTTAACAGAACTTATGATGCATGTATTTTTGACTCATCACAAAACAGCTTCAAAGCATCAGTAATACAATACAAACTTTTACAGTGGGTGCACTGTGCATATGCAGTGAATTTTAAAGAAAACAACATCTAAAAAAAAAAGTTCTTATTTTAATTATTTTTGTTAGTTTCTGGCTTAGTGGTTAGTACTTTCACATCACACCTCCAGGGTCCTGGGTTCGATTCCCGCCGGGGCCATGTGTGTGCGGAGTTTGCATGTTCTCCCCGTGCTGCGGGGGTTTCCTCCGGTAACTCCGGTTTCCTCCCACAGTCCAAAGACATGCATGGTAGGCTGATTGCCATGCCTAAAGTGTCCGTAATGTATGAATGAGTGTGTATGTGATTGTGCCCTGCGATGGACTGGCATCCTGTCCAGGGTGTACCCCGCCTTGTGCCTGATGATTCCTGGGATATGCTCCAGGTTCCCCGCGACCCTGAAGAAGGAATAAGCGGTAGAAGATGGATGGATGGATTTTTGTTAGTTTCTCAGTTTGTTTTTGTGGAATATTGCATGTGAAAGCTGAGTGTTCACACAGAGCCAAGACAAACACAATGTAAACCAGCCAACAATAAACTCAGATTATAACAGCAAACAAAGTAAAACCAAATACCTAGAACATTTGCCACGGGAAATTCCGAATAAATTAGAGAAGTGAAAATGTTATCGGTGCCTAAACAGAGCATATGAATTGGCCAAGTATCTCCTCACTGTCAGATATACTAAGCAGAGACAGGTCCTGACCAAATACAGGCTCAGTGCCCACAGTTTCACCACTGAAACGAGCAGGCAGAGAAATACCTGGCTACTCAGAGGCAAGAGACTGTGTGCTCACTGCAGCACAGGGGAGGTCGAGACAGAGATACTGTGAAAAAAATTAACCCTCCCTGAATTTCACCAATCACTCTTCCTGACCTTGAGTGACTACATTACACAGGTGTCATTTTACAGTAGCACAAACTCCACTCTAGCCTCATCCTTTTCATACATTATGATTGCTCTCAAGTTATAAAATTTATAACTTCTCATCAGTCAAACAGCAGTAATGTGATTTGACGTCCTCATGGGTACACTTAGACACAGCTTATATTTCAATACCATGACACAGCATGCTAAATGATGATCCATAGAACACAAAATAAATATGCTCGGTACACTTTGTGGGTTTTTTTTTTTTTGGTAGATCAAAGTTCAAAATGCGAAATCCATGAAAGAGCAACAAATCACTACATTGGATCATAAAGACTGCTTCACTACAACTGTCTTTCCTCAGTGTATATATTTTTCCACATTTGCAGGAATAGGGATTCTGCCTCTGCATCAGGCACTTAAAGGTGGCTAGCCTCTGTCTTTTTCAATTTTACCCTCCTTCAATAATGAGTATAGATCACAATAAAAAGCCCTTGTTGGTGGATTTGAGTTTTTTCATGAATGAAAACAGCTTCATGTATCCCAATATAATCCTCTCACTCTATTGCCTCATTGAGTTAGCTATTAGAAATCCATCCATCCATCCATCTTCGACCGCTTACTCCTTCTTCAGGGTCACGGGCAACCTGGAGCCTATCCCAGGAATCAGCTCTTAGAAATATAAATGTAAATTACGTGAATGTAA
This sequence comes from Ameiurus melas, assembly GCA_012411365.1. Classification (NCBI taxonomy): domain Eukaryota; kingdom Metazoa; phylum Chordata; class Actinopteri; order Siluriformes; family Ictaluridae; genus Ameiurus; species Ameiurus melas. The sequence continues at coordinate 12,753,052 of CM022758.1, forward strand.
GATATTGAGCATACAAATTCCACTGTAAATAATTTCACAGCAGATTCATATTCCTTCTTTACAAAGGTTTTTTTTTAAATAATTACAAAAGGAAAAGCCTATTTTGTTGTACTTTTCTTCTTCCCTCCACTCAATAATGATGAACAACATAACACTGACTACCTTAATAACAGGACTTAATAACAGGACATTCCCTTACATCCAGAATGCTAAATCCAGCTATTAAAAACTTTTTTCATGTTGTCTTAATTTGTTGTTATGCCTTGTTACTTTATATATGTTTTGTAGAATTTAAGCATATTGTAGCAAATAGTGGCTAAGAAGGTCTGGTGCGTGTTTTTACTACCATACATTACATTTGCTCCAATTCTTTATCATTGTCATATTGTGCTGTGTGTTTGGCCAACGATGCTTTTTGTTCATAGCTCTACATGCTTTTATGCATAAATAATGATGTTATGCAGTGCCACTATCTGTATCCTTATCTGTATTCGGATTTAAATCCAAAGTGGGTGTGGCCTAAACTGATGTGGTAGGTTTTATTTATTTATTTTGTTTGTTTGTTTTAAAATGAAATATGAACCCTAGTATAATGCCCCCAACAACACTGGAAAACAGTAGAAAAAGACCCAGAGATAGAATTGATAGCTGATAATATTTAGTTAAATAAATAAAGAGCAGGATGAGTAGCTCTGTGTAGCACTGTTGTTACGTTATTGTCTATGTGGAGTTTCTTATGTTTTCCATGTGTCTGTGTAAACTTCTTTCTAACTTCCTCTTCCACTGGCTACACTGAATTACCCCTAGGTGTGAATGAGGGTGTGAATGTATGTGTGCACAGTGCCTTGCAATGGGCTGGCACCCAGGGTGCCCAGGAATAACCACGACCTTGAATAGGATAAAACAACTACTGAAGATGAATGACTAAATAAAGTAGTTCTCCTGAATGTAGATGGGTTCAGGTGGTGTGGGTGAAGAAAACTGGCACATCCTTTCTCACTGCCTCAGCAAAATCTGATACACACCATCACTCAAATTAGGGTTGTTGTTTGTTTGTTTTTTTTTTTTTTTTGGTTTTTTTCAATAGACAGTCGAGCGATCAACCTGAATTGATTGTCAGCAAAGTGAGAGTAAATCGATTCTAAAGCTTCCAATCTCACTTGAGAATCGGAGGCTTTCCAAGTTTCCCAAACTTGTTAAATTTTTCCAATGAATTGAGTCTTGTAGTACTAGGCATAACTGGACAACTGATACAAACGATAATGCACAGTGGTCTGCTAAGGACAAGCTTGTGAATGTCTGAGAATGATGTCCACATTTTCCCAACTCGCTCTTAATCCACAGTTTATGTTTTCACATCTTATACTTCTTCTATGCTTTTCATTTCGGTATTATGTGTTGTATTCCTAGCCTCACAGGAAAGTAAAAAGATGTCTCATTTGCTGCTCTATTAGTCCCTGAAAAACAATTTAATCTTTTCAATCCAGCCTAAAATGTCTGAAGATTAAAAAGTGTGGACTAAATGTCTGTTGACAGTCCACAAATTAGACAGATACTCATGTAGGACACCCACAGAGCCCACGCATGCTGAAAAACATTTTTGAGAGTTATGCAAGTGCTGCAGCGTGGGAGGAGACATGATGTCTTCATGAAAGAACCTGTTTGTGAAGACTTTCACTAATGATCTCCTCTTTCACTGCCCATATCCCAGCTCTTCCTTTCCTCAAGACATACAGCAGTCAAGCACTGCTGTTTTGGTTAAGCCATTTTGCACTCTGCCCTTATACGTATGTAATGTCACAGTGGAGAGATTTGTTATGATGATAAATGGTAAATGTGCACTTATATAGCGCTTTTATCCAAAGCGCTTTACACTGTGTCTCATTCACACACAGACTCACACACCAATGGTAGCAGAGCTGCCATGCAAGGCGCTAACTTGCCATCGGGAGCAACTTGGGGTTCAGTGTCTTGCCCAAGGACAATTCGGCATGTGGAGTCACCCGGGCCGGGAATCGCCAACCCTACGATTAGTGGACAACCCGCTCTACCAACTGCGCCACAGCCGCTAATCACGATAATCGTGATACCACTTGCTAGATTAGGAGTTGCTACAGTACGATGAAAATGGTGATCCCACTAGCCAGACCGTGAGTTGTCAACTGATGGACCGTGGTCCAGATGCTGATCCTGTAAACACAGACCAATCCAAGTACTTGCAAAAAATACCGTAACAGAAAGAATAAAAGTATGAAAAAAAAAGCCACATGTCAGTATCTCCTTTTTTCTTAACATGAAACATTGCAGCTTCTGCTACACGCTTATCCATTCACATGCATTTATGTAAATGATTTAGCTGAAGGTTTCTCATTACAAGAAACTAGATATTATTCTAAAGATCAGCTCAGAAAGAGTTTTTAAGATTTAACAGACTCCATTTTATTTTTCTTCTCTGGTCAGATTAGTAAAAGTGACGGCATGGAAACAGAATGCTTAACGATGACAAGACAAAGAAGAATGTGTTTATTCCCCCACAACGTCAAATTTAAAGTAGATGTGTCTCATCTGTCCATGGCCCTAGTGAAAGTTTTAATGTGAAGCACCATTACAAATCAGAACAAAGCATAAATGATTTTTGAATCAAATTGTTTTATTTAAAACCATAAACAAATCATTTATATCTAATCATTAAAAGTTAACTGTGGTCATAATTAAATAAGCCTTGATTTTGCCTCAGAAGGACATCCACCATTTGATATCGTATTTCATATCGATTAGTTTTTACTGAAGGAGCTAAATGGCAGTAGGCTCTATTGGGTACATGCCAGGCATAATGGGTACAGGTAAGGTACAGGTCACTGCCAGTGATTTTGTACTGTCCATAGTTTCCTTCCATTTTATTATTAGCCTGCTTTCATTAAAGCAGATTGGTTCATCTTGAAATTGGGATGTGAACTGGCTTAGTGTTCAGATCAACCATTTAAAGAGATGTAGTGTTCATTATTGCTCTCTGTCTAGTCTTTCTCAAATTTCATGACAGTTTGCATTTGTTCTTCTTGGCAGCCTTTCACTAAAGCCTAGTAGTCCTATATGCACTGTGTAAGGTTTTATTATTAGGCAAAGCATGTGGAAGAAGTGAAGTTCCTAAAACTGAGTGTGTGTTTAGGACATAATTATCCTAGCAAGTGTGATTATCCTCAGATGAGATCAGGACTCAAGTATTCTTTGATGTACAGAGTTTATCAGGACCAGCACCATACTGGTCCATTTAATCTTAGTGATCAGACACTATACACTCCCACCCCTTCCATTCTGTTGAGTAGAGTTTATATTTTTCAATTCAATTCATCCATCCATCCATCCACCCATCTTATACCGCTTACTCCTTCTTCAGGGTCGCGGGGGAACCTGGAACCAATCCCAGGGAGCATCGGGCACAAGGCGGGGTACACCCAGGACAGGGTGCCAGTCCATCGCAGGGCTCAATTCAATTCAATTCAATTCAGCGCTTTTTACAATGAACATTTTCTCAAAGCAGTTTTACAGAAACGTATAAACACATGTTACAGATTTTAAGTGTGTGGATTTAGCCCTATTGAACAAGCTGGTGGCGATGGGAATATATATAGTAAGTGACACCTGGTTAAATATAGTGTTGTATGGCTGTGTTAGATATAAGGAATTGTGCACTTGTGCACAATGATAAGTGAGTTTTCATAGAATCCAGCTGCCCAGAAATATCCAGACATTTGACCTGGAATATTGCCAGAATAACCATAAGATCAACTTTCTAATAGAGACATCGTTTGAAGGTCCTATGAGTAGCTTGTCTGTAGCTTGTCTTACAAGCCTATAGCAGTCAAACATGACTGATGAAATACATCAATTGTTTTCCTCCCTGCAGTCCCTGGTGTTTTTGCTCATATGGACTATGACCTTTAAAAGATAATTAAGGGTAAGCTTGGCTCACCATTTACCTTGGAGTGATGCAACTCTCTTGTGCACATGTGGTCATTTTTCTCTGTACGTACAGTCTGCTGTACACTGACTGGGCTTAATTGCTATGGGGCTTCTCCTTTCTACAGGCTACAGTGTACCCAATTGCAATGTTTTTCAATATTTATTGCATGTCTGTTTATTTGTTATTCTTCATTAATCAGGCTAGAGTAGAAGACTTAACAAATCCAATGCCAAGCTGACTTAAATTTGCACGTGTACATGGAATGTCCATGTTTCTGTGTGCATGAGTATCGTATTTTCATGTTATTACTATATAAGTACATGACAGGGATGTCCTATTATAGGAAAATAATCAATGTCAGGGTGGAAGCTTGATGGGAATCAACCCCAAAGTCGAATACTGACCCAATGACAGCACATACTGGGAGTGTTTTATTCCTCTTATACACATCAATTTGACAACAGTTACATTTGATAAAGTACTTTTATCAATTTATAGCTACATTTAATGTCGTGAAACAAGTTAGTTCCTGTTATCACTTGTGTTATAGCTGCTATAAACAGTCACGCCTCACCAGTCTTTCTTTACTATCTCTTGAAATTCTATTCAGGGGTTGAATACATTTGAAACTGGAGAAGTCATTATACAGTGGTGTGAAAAAGTGTTTGCCCCCTTCCTCATTTCCTGTTCCTTTGCATGTTTGTCACACTTAAGTGTTTCGGAACACCAAACCAATTTAAACAATAGTCAAGGACAACACAAGTAAACACAAAATGCAATTTGTAAATGAAGGTGTTTATTATTAAAGGTGAAAAAAAATCCAAACCATCATGGCCCTGTGTGAAAAAGTGATTGCCCCCCTTGTTAAAACATACTATAACTGTGGTTGTCCACACCTGAGTTCAATTTCTCTAGCCACACCCAGGCCTGATATTGCCCACACCTGTTCACAATCAAGGCATCACATAAATAGGAGCTGCTTGACACAGTAAGGTCCACCAGAAGATCCTTAAAAGCTACACATCATGCCGAGACCCAAAGAAATTCAGGAACAATTGAGAAAGAAAGTAATTGAGATCTATCAGTCTGGAAAGGGTTATAAAGCCATTTCCAAAGCTTTGGGAATCCAGCGAACCACAGTGAGAGCCATTATCCACAAATGGCGAAGACATGGAACAGTGGTGAACCTTCCCAGGAGTGGCCGGCCTCCCAAAATTACCCCAACAGCGCAGCGACAACTCCTCCAAGAGGTCACAAAAGACCCCACAACAACGTCCAAAGAACCGCAGGCCTCACTTGCCTCAGTTAAGGTCAGCGTTCATGCCTCCACCATCAGGAAAAGACTGGGCAAAAATGGCCTGCATGGCAGAGTTCCAAGGAGAAAACCACTGCTGAGCAAAAAGAACATCAAAGCTCGTCTCAATTTCTCCACAACACATCTTGATGATCCCCAAGACTTTTGGGACAACATTCTGTGGACCGATGAGACAAAAGTGGAACTCTTTGGAAGGTGTGTGTCCAAGTATATCTGGCGTAGAAGGAACACTGCATTTCATAAAAAGAACATTATACCAACAGTAAAATATGGTGGTGGTAGTGTGATGGTCTGGGGCTGTTTTGCTGCTTCAGGACCTGGAAGACTTGCCGTGATAAAAGGAACTATGAATTCTGCTGTCTACCAAGAGATCCTGAAGGAGAATGTCCGACCATCTGTTCGTGTACTCAAGTTGAAACGAACTTGGGTTCTGCAGCAGGACAATGATCCTAAACACACCAGCAAGTCCACCACCGAATGGCTGAAGAAAAACAAAATGAAGACTTTGGAGTGGCCTAGCCAAAGTCCTGACCTGAATCCTATTGAGATGTTGTGGTATGACCTTAAAAAGGCCGTTCATGCTCGAAAACCCTCTAATGTAACTGAATTAGGACAATTCTGCAAAGATTAGTGGGCCAAAATTCCTCCAGGACGCTGTAAAAGCCTCATTGCACGTTATCGCAAACGCTTGGTTGCAGTTGTTGCTGCTAAGGGTGGCCCAACCAGTTATTAGGTTTAGGGGGCAATCACTTTTTCACACAGGGCCATGATGGTTTGGATTTTTTTTCACCTTTAATAATAAACACCTTCATTTACAAATTGCATTTTGTGTTTACTTGTGTTGTCCTTGACTATTGTTTAAATTGGTTTGATATTCAGAAACACTTAAGTGTGACAAACATGCAAAGGAACAGGAAATGAGGAAGGGGGCAAACACTTTTTCACACCACTGTATAAGTTGCATTTTCCGTTGAATTTTGGGTAAACACTTGAACCATTCATTGTGTTGAACTATTTCAATTGCTTTTGTTTGATTTGATCATTGCAAACAGCTGAAAGTCTGTAAATTTTAACAACAAACCTGATTTGCAATGGGGGTTGAATAATTTTGATTGCTACTGTATCTCTCTTAAGTGCGATACACTCTTATTTCTCTGTGAAGCCCTTCATCTTTCACAGTCCATTGTTACCTTCTCCCACACATGGGCTCTTAATTGATTGGGCTCTCAGGGCCACTGTAAGTGTGAGCTGAACAAGAGTACTTGCATGTGGTGTGTTCATGCTGCATTATTAGACTCAACAAATGGAGTCTGCACAAATGGACTGAGAGTGAATGTTCTGCAGTGAATATAAGCATGCTCTGATCTACTGCTGCACAAATCTTTAGTAGAGTAATCAAATTTAATTTCATATTTAATATGTCATACATTCGAGCTCTGCTCCCTTTTTTATATTGTCTCAAATTGCTTGTTAATAAATATCACTTGTTTCTGTTATCAGTGTTTGTCCCTGTGATAAATCAAGTTTGTGATTCAATTACATTTTGATCAGTGCTGTAGACTGGTACACATTTAGATTTTTTGTAGGCCATCAAGAGAGATGCTAACAAGAGAATGAGCATCACTCTGGTTCCCTTGACAAAAAAGTCTATAGGATTTTTCCATTGGTTTTTAGATAATTGCAAAAAAGAAGTTTAAATTGCAGTTTTGTTCATCAAGATAATCTTCACAAATGAACACACCTTATGAATTTTGAAGCCTAAATACAATCGTCAGAAGTAAAAAAAAAAAAAAAAAAAAAACTAATGGTAGGCTACAAACAAACTATTCCACGGTGTCATGACTTCAACATCACCACCACTAAGCTTCAGACAACTGTAGTAGATGAGATTTCCTGTTCGACATGATGATGTTTAATGTCCCTGATAACCTCTGAAATCCCATTTAGCCACTTGTTATCAACCACCTTAACAAAATCATAAGTGGGGTATTACTGGTGTATTTTATGTTGAAGAATAAAACATGAAAATATATTGTGCTTGTGTTAACTACAGACTTTATTTCAGGCATTTAACCAAAAACCCACTCAAAAAAACTATTGACTTCAGGACGATGGAGCTTGTGTGCCAGGCAAGATTTTTGGAGATGAATTCAAGCATAGAGCAACCTTGAAGGGAATTCAGCAGTTTGGAAGGAGTACCAGTGTCCCCAGTGTGATCTTTTCAGCTGTCAAACTTTCCTGAGCTAATAGAGATTTCCACGTCAGCATGTTGTTGAGACTTTCTGTCTGTCTGGTCACTCGTTCCAGAGTGCAGTTGAGATGAAGTGGAATCAGTTCTCTGAGGAGACAATGATGTGTGTGCTTCTTTTCTCACTTCCTAATGAAGGACCACTCCACTGCTGCTCTCCCAGATCACCCAGGTTGGAGAAACGATGTGCTTCTGAGCAAAGCTGAGAGCAGGAATTCATGTCGAGAATAACTTTCACATTTCAAATAATAACTCAGATCTGTTTCATAACAACAGTGCCCAGATTAATTATTTTGCCCTCTAATTTGTTGTAGGCACTTCTATTTCCTAATTACCCAGAACTAAATTTTTATCTATGCCCAAGGGGGTAATTTATTTATTTAAGTGGTTTTGGTAATCATGCAAAATGAGGTCAAAGCAGAAATCATTCTCAGTGTTCATATTTGTCAGACTAGAGATCAATTATCCAGTGTATATTAACAACATAATCAAATGTATAGGAGTAAAATTACATTAATACATTGCATTAGTGCAGTGAGTAGACAGGATATTACATAGTCTTGCATAGGAGATCACTTGATTATAAGAATCTAAGATCTGATTTGCGTTAAGCACTACACTGATATTTTGATTTCTTTTTAAATCACTTTAGTCTTTGAGTAAAGACTTGGTCTTAAAAAGGATTTGATGGTTTTGGTCTTGATCTCACCTTGGCCTCAACCCCCTTAAGACCTTTCCTTGCCTCGATTTTGACTAGTCCTGGTCTTGGACTAGTCTTGGACTTGATACTTGAGGTCTTGACTACAGCCTTACCCACAACACCAATCATTTGCTACGTAGTCATACTACGCACATTTCAGATTGCTAATTATAAAGTTGAATTATAGAGACATACACTCAACTAACACTTTATTAAGAACACCTGTACACCAACTCATTCATGCAATTATCTAATCAGTCAATCATTTGGCAGCACTGCAATGCATAAAATCAGCAGAATTGTCAGGTTCAAGCTGCAGTGGGCACAGGCTCATCAAAATTGGACAGGGCAAGATTGTCGTCGTCTGATCTGATGAATCTTGATTTCTGCTGAGGCAAACAGATGGTAGGGTCAGAATTTGGCACCAGCAACATGAATCTACAGACTCAACCTGCCTTGTGTCGTCAATCCAGACTGGTGGAGGGGTTGTAATGGTGTGGGGAATGCTTTCTTGGCACACTTTGGGCCCATTAATACCATATGAATAATCAATTCAAGGCCACAGCCTATTTGAGCATTGTTGCTGACCATGTGCATCCCTTCATGTCCACAATTTACCTGTTTTCTAATGGCTACTTCCAGCATGATAATGCACCATGTCACAAAGCAAAAGTCATTTCAAACTGATTTTATGAACATGACAGTGTTCTTCAATGGCCTTCACAGTCACCAGATGGGAATCCAATAGAACACCTATGGGACGTGGTAGAATGGGAGATCTGCTGGGTTTGTGTGCCAGAATCTCAAAGAAATATTTCCAAAACCTTGAGGAATCCATGCCATGAAGAATTGGGGCTGTTTTGAGAGGGAGGCGCTACCCAGTATTCATATAGTGTTCCTAATAAAGTGCTCTCTAAGTGTATCCGTATATAAGTAGTGAGGAACAAAAGAAAACTCAATTAACTCAACGAAAAATTGTTGTGAGCTATTGTGCCATTATCAGGTTTCCAAAAGTGTAAACCTCATTCCTTTACATTCAACTTTTTAAATATTTTCTGATAGCAGTGCATTTTAATTTATAGGACTGAACTCTAAAAATATTTCCAATCATAACCATTCACTGCCAATGCCTTTTTTAGTGTTGCCTTATTACACCTACACTTATGTAAGTATTCATATGAAATGCTTTTTACTGTATTTGATATGCTGTAAAAATGTAATGACCTTTATCTTTTTACTTCTGTATCAGTTCATGTCTCTAGATGGAGTATCATGAGCATTGCGGTATCAATGGCTGTTTCACACTGCTGCCATGTTCTGCTTTTTATTCCATCCAAGTGGAGGTGCTGAAGGAGGAGATCACTCCTTCAGGGTTTAGAGAATCCCAAACCTGTTTGCAGTTCTCAATAGATGCTGGCCTAGAGGGAAGTGTGAAGAGAATGACAGATTGGTCTGTTTGCTCTAATCTTTTCTGTTCTCCAAAACCAAGTCTTCTTCTTTGAGCTCTGATGGCATGCAGCTCAAATGCTCAGTATCTCAATGTCTGTTTTATTTTGTCCTTTTATTAGCATTAAATGAATACTCTCAGGCTCTACTACAGCAGATCCTATTGTATGACCATAAAACAAATCTAGAAGGGCAAGGCTATCATGTGGCTTCACTAATTCTGCTGCACACACACAGCCTGGACAAATATGGTAACCAGACCCTACTGTTCTAGAGACAGTTCAGATGATCCTGTCGTATTACTATAACAGTAGTGTTAGGTTGCTCTGGGGAAACTAATCCCTGATGCTTTGGCCAAATATAACAATGATTCATATCCACCAACTGCCATTCAGAAAATTAGTATTGTGTGTATAGTGTTTGGTTTAATTCTCTGGTATTTTGAGAGTTATGGCTGCCTTATCTCAATCTTCACTGATCAAGAAGGAAGGTAAAATACACTTTTGTCATTTTTACTTCTGTTTTTCTTGTCCTAATTTTTTTTTTTCACGCTTGCTTACAATCTGAAATAATGATTAAGAAACAGAGTGGGACAAATGTGGACTACAGGAAAGGTTTGCAGGATGTTCCAAGTCATATAAATAATTCATTTATTCATCTTCTGTAGTTGATTTAACGTAGTCAGAGACCAGTTTCAGGAACATTGGGCATGAGGTGGGAATGCACCTTGGATTCCTGGATAGGAAGCCAGTCCATCATGCCACATAAATTAAATCAACTAAATAAAAAATATGAAACGCAGTAGCATTCTTCTTGTGAGCTAATTGTGTTATGGTTTTGATGCATCTCAAAGACATTTTTGATTCCATTGGTGTTACTGTGAGTATAATGTATAGATTAGGTTCACTGTTTAATCAGTCGACCCAGACATTTAAATTTACTTATTCACTTATAACTAAATTCACTTGTAAACAGAACTTCTGCTAACTATTTTTTGATGTGTGTATGGCACAAACAAGGACATGCAACTATAATGAGCATATTAAAATATCAACATATCGCTTCCATCAGAAAGAATTTGCATGAGACGAACCTTCTCACCAGCTTGGATTCCTCTGACGTTGGTAATGACGAATGTGTGACAGAAAGAATCAGCCTCTGGCTGTCCATACTATGAAATTAAATGCCACTGAAGAGGTTGGTACAGGGCCAGGAAGCCATGTTATTTCACACCAGGTCTACCAGCATACTTGGATCTCGACACTGATCAGTGCCCTCTGACCACTGAGGGATGTTGTCTTACAGAAACACATCACTCTTATACTGTATGAGGACAGTGTTATAAGCAGTGTGGTTGATAGAAACAGGTATCAAGCATGTAATATTAGAGATTGGAGGAACAGATTATAGAAAAAACTACACAGACAGTAAAATATAAGGCTATTACAAAAAAGCAACAAGAAACAAGCATTCCTCAATATATCCTTAAAACAACATGAAAAATCTGAATGTTTTTCTTTTTCTAGAGTAAAAACATGCGTTCATCAGAAGCATGTCATCACTGATTTGTTAGTCATTTAGTTTTCTATCCAGTTTATTTTACACACTTACTGACTTGAAGCGAGTTTAGCTGTTCCATTGACTGAGGAGGACAGGCTTTGAGTCTGCATAGTTTACTTTGAACTGTTCCTCTAGCTCATCAATTCCACCCACATGAGGTGAGCTGAGCAGCATGCAGCACTCAGTGGAGCATGCTCTTTTTTATACCAGTGGAAAAAATAAATCCTACACACTTCACATGTGGGAGGCATTGTGAAGTGGTTTTACTTCATGCAAGCAAACACCCTTTGGTGAGCTAAATTGAATGCTGAAAATAGGAGCAATTATTAGGTAAAGACAAAATACTGCTTAGGTAAATAGTTGTATGGAAGGGGATTTTTTTCATTGATGCAGGACTAGCTAATACCGTTCGATTAAATGTCTCCACAATTTATTCATGTAACCAGTAAAGGAGGTGGCACAAAAAGGCGGTGCAGCAGGTAGCTTAAAGGTCCAGGGTTCTTGGTTCAATCCTAATTTTAGATTACTGTGGAGTTTTGCATGTTCTGGCGTTCCATTCATGCTGTACAGCATTCTCACTTCATGCCTAGTTTTTCCTGGAGTAGGCTCCAGATCTACCTCGATGCTGTCCACTAGTAAATGTCAAGACGCTATAATCACATAAGTTTAAACTCTTAAACAGCAGCATCTCACAATCAGGGAAAACTCATAGGATGTCACTGTGGTTGAATTTGTGAAAACAATCAAAAACCTTTTCTCCATTTCTCCCTGCTAATAATATACTTTACCTAACCCAATCACTAAAGATGTTTTTATTAACCTTCTCAATCTGCCTCAGCTTTCAGCAAATACCACATTAGACAGATAAATAGCCAGTTTAACAAACAAAACAGCCACTCTGCCTAAGGATGTTTCAAATGCTAGCTTGCTAAGTGTTCTTTTCTTGTGTGGTATTACCAAGTGGAGGGAAATGTTTATCTCAAATTTAGTGAATCCAATTACGCCACCCTAGGGGAGAACCAGGGATATACTCCCAAATAAAGGTACACAGATAGGTTTTACCACTCAGAGAAAGGACCATGAGAATGAGACATGAGTACAACTTTAAGAAATTATATTCATACTCACATCTCACTCTCATGTTCCTTGCCCGATTGGTGAAACTAATCTGTGTGCCGTTATTTGGGAGTATTTTCCTGGGTGGCATACTTGGATTTACTAAATTTGGGATAAACGTTTCCCTGCACTTAGGAATGCTGCACTTGCACAGTGAATATTAGGCACTCCATAACAATGGAAATAAGCCTTGATTCAAATCAAGACTCCAGTACTAAATTATCTTACACTGTTGAGATGGCAGTCGACAAAACTCCAATGTTAATGCTAATGCTAATATAAAAATGGCAAATTCAGCCAACAAGTGTAATCAGTCGAGTGAAGAGCAATGATGAGACTAGTTCATCAAATGATGTGATTGGCATTTACCTCAGGAAATGAGACTAGAGAGTCTGATGAGGATGTGAGACTGATGTGTGATTACTCATTTTCCATTATAACTGGTTGTATTTATAATCATTTATATTTTATTTCATATAAAAATAAATACAAATAAATAAATAAGTAAATATGCCTGTATGCTTCAGTGGAATCTGAATTGACTCTTTAAATGTAATATTCTCTCTTTTCACTTTTGGAGGTATAATAACTTTACTTATACTACAGCACTGCTGAATTCTTGATTCTGATTGGCTGACAGACGTTATGGAGGTGTGCAATTATTTTTCAGTAAATGCATGGTTAAAGTAGCTCCAGTCAGGTCTTGACCACATTACAGTTCCACATTACTTCACAAAGTTAACTGAACCTACTCTCCACCACAGCACACAGAGCTAGCAGCAAACAAAATGAACAAAAATTTAGATTTTCCAGAAATATCTACGGTATAATTTACGATGGGCCATTAACTTATTAGAAAAATAATGCCAGGCCCGGATTAAGAATTCAAAGGCCCCTGGGCACAATGTCTTGTAGGCTCTCTCTCTCTCTCCCCAATAACTGCATATCCGTGGCTCAATCCTGCGTTACTAGCTGTAAAATGATGGTTTGGAATTAGCACCAAAGGCTTGAGATGGGATGCGCAATGAATTAGTTCCACACGCAAGAGTGTTTTAAGCACAAAGGCTGATAAATGTCTTGAAATAAAACATATGAACAATGTCTTGTGGTGTGGTAACCATGGTATAAGTATTTTGTCGTGTTGTGTCTTGATGTTTACAGCCTCAAAGTCCAGAGAAATATCAGCTGCCTGAAGAATCAGATTTTGGTTCTTGAAGAGAGCGTCCTGTTTTTCCCTTCATTGCCCATCATTCTCGACTAGAACTTATAGAAAATGTAGAGACGATTAACATTGCCAAAAAACATTGAGACCTGGCAACACAACTCACCTGCATGTACACCCACCAGATTGAGTATATGGGAATGCTACAGGGTATGTATAAAGTGGATGTGCTTTCAAAATCTGAGCTTGCACTCCTTTCACCTTTCCTGACTTTTTGGCTCCATTATCATAACCTTGTCTTCTACAGTACTCTAATGGTATGCCACTGTCATGCAACACTGCTTGAATAATTTCTGAAATGTCCCTGCCTGTCTTTTTGTCAAAGTCTTTGAATTGAACTGAACTCTTGGTTATCATCCAAAGACCATGTCTTTGTCCTGATTTACATATTTTAACAATAATATGTTCTGATCAGTTTGATATATGTCTAGTGTTGAGTTACATATCACAGAGAAATAGATTGCATCTTCTCTTTCTGCCAGGATAGAGTTTAACACTCTTTTTCCGCAGAGCTCAATGAACTCCGTCTGTTTCTCACCACTGAGATAATGAGTTAACCATGACTCTTGCTTCTTCAAGCAAGTGCTTGTGTAATAGGGGATCATAATTTGACAGCAACTCCAGAGTGCCAGTAAATTTGCCATTATGAATATCATCTAAATGAGCAGTTTTGTCTCTGAATGCAAGATTTCTTGAAGCCAAATGAAGGGTCAAATTTCAAAAGCCTCTCTAAAATAATTTTATTCTTCTCTTCTTTTGTCTGAAGTTGTTTTTGAAGGTGACCATTAACTCCATTTGCTGCCAATAATGAGTGATGAGGGCTCTTCCATTTCATAAAGCACTGCTTATGGTGTGTGTGTGTGTGTGTGTGTGTGTGTGTGTGTGTGTGTGTGTGTGTGTCTCATGTTTTGGTAATTTTCCGTACATTCTTTGCCATTTGATGTTCGCTAAGTTAAATCAATCCGTGCTGTTCACTGCACTTTTGGATGGCTTTGTCTGTTTATGAGAGAACACAAGGCATAGGATGCAGTAGAGAGCCTCTGTACTATCACTATAAATAACAATCTCTTCTGATTTTCTCACACCCATTGGCTGACTTTGCATATTGAAGATAATTTGGGAATGGTTTTCCTTCCATATCTTTGGGTGCCATTTTGGTTGTGTCTGTTTTTTTTTCTGCACCTTTATTAGCCAGTCTGCAAACAATTGTGTCTCTTTGTTGATTAGTGAACTTCTCTGGCCATTGTCCTGGGTCCTCTGGCAAATACTTTTCTGTATTGCCCTCAAATTTTCCCCCTTCCTCTTCTGTCCTATCGTCATCCTTCTCAATACCCTGAGATCAAACTTAATTTTCCTTGATCTCTTCCCTTTCATCATCCTCTATCACATCTTCTTGCTCACTATCTGCTACAAGGACAGATCCCTCTACAAGCATGAAGCATAAAGTATTGTCAATCCTAGATCGATATTAGCCTCTTAACCTACTTATAGCCTAACATACAATACAACAAGCTACTTGATGTTAGACAATTACACAATTATATCGAAGTAACTGTGTTTCCGTACATGTCTGTCTTCATTCCTGTCACAGCTTGCCTAAACCCTGTATTACTAGATCACTCTCTTCTCATTGAGACAGAAATGAACATGCATAATTACAATTAGCCTATTGCACCTTGAGACTGATGAAGGCTGCATCTCATTAACAAGTTGATTTTCTCTTGACAGTTGTGTCTCATTATGAATCACTAAAGAGCAGCCTAGAGATCTTTAATTTTCTAATAGGTAACACTTTAGAATACGGATCCTTCATTAATGATTAACTACACAGGAAGAAATTAATAACACAATATTAACATTCTAGTAACTACTATTAACTTACTAGAAATTCTGATTAATGAATTAGTCAGTAATAGTGCACAGCTGAACGCAGTAGTTCACTATTAACTAATCAATAGCTACTATTTCTTTCATGATTCCCGTAGGACTACTAAGAAACTATTAATAACTACTATGCCTCCTTGAGGAGTTTGGTTACTGCACATAACCTTGAGGTGACCATGGACAATCAACTGTCCTTTTCCTCTCACATTGCTAATCTGACACGCTCATGTCGATATTACAACATCAGAAGGATTTGTTCATTTATATCCGTACAGGCCACTCAGATGCTGATACATCCGTCCATCCATCCATCTTCTACCGCTTACTCCTTCTTCAGGGTCACGGGGAACCTGGAGCCTATCCCAGGAATCATCAGGCACAAGGACAGGACAGGGTGCCAGGGTGCTGGTTCAGTCTCTTGTCATTTTGAAACTGGATTACTACAACTCACTACTAGCAGGTCTGCCTCTGAGCACAATATAACCTCTGCAACTGATCCAGAATGCAGTTGCACAACTGGTTTCCATCCTTCCTAACTTTTCCCACACCAACACATTGCTATGCTCCCTCCACAAGCTTCTGTAGCTGCCCACATCAGACTTAAAACACTGATGCTTGCCTCCAAAGCCAAAAATGGACCAGTACCCACTTACTTCAAAGCACGTATCACACCCCACACTGCACCACACTCCCTCCGATCCTCTAGCACTGCTCGACTGGTTGCCATCATCTCTCAGAGTACAAGGAAGGCATGTATCAAGACTCTGGTACCTATCGTGGGGGAAATAAGTATTGAAAGTGTCAAAAAAATTTTCAGTAAATATATTTCCAATGAGGCTATTCACATAAATATTCACCAGATATCAGTATTAACTCAAGAAACACATATAAAGAAATCCAAACATTAAATTCCATAAATGAAGTCATTTGTAATAAAAAGGAACGACACAGGAAAAAAAATATTGAACATGCTAACTGAAATGTATTTAATACTTAGTGGAGAATGATTGCTTGTCTGATTTTATTTGTTTTTTGTTTTTTTTGTTTGTTTTTTACATATTGGACAAGCAAACATTTGTATTCATATTTATACCCCTCTCATATCTAGTGCCTTGAGTTTCCTTTGTTATTGAGGTCTGTTTTGTCATCATGCCAAGATCTAAAGAGCCCTGTATGGCCTTCAGAAAATAAGTTGTGGATGCCTATGAGTCTGGCAAGAGATTTAAAAAGATTTAAATTTTGAGATCTCTCAAATTATTTGAAATACATCATACAAATTCCTCTGTAAGGAAAATCGTCTAAAAGCGGCACAGATTTCAAGCAGATTTCAAAGCAAATTCACCCTTTGAGCAGACCATCTGTTGCAAAAAGAAGTGTACCCCAAGAAGAAGAACCCCAAAAGTTAATTACAGGATCTGCTAGTAAATCTTGCAACTGTAGGTGTTAAAGTGCATGCTTCTACAATTAGAAAGAGATTTGACCCGAATGGAAGGCATTCCAAGAAAAAGCCTTTGCAAGACCAATGAGCATATAGGCAAAGACCAGGGATTTTGAAATAATGTGATCTTGTCAGACAAATCAAGGATAGAGTTGTTTAGCTACAGTAACAGCAGAAATGTTTGATGCAGACCAAAGACAGCTTTTCAGAAGAAGAACCTCATTTCAGCTGTGAAGCACGGTGGTGGAAATGTTGTGGTTTGGGGTTGCTTCGCTGCCTCTGGTTCTGGACAGCCTGCATTCATTGATTCAACTATGAATTCTGCATCATATCAAAGAGTGCTTGAAGATAATTTTCCATGCAGGTTTGTTCAAGTGTATCAACTTCATTAATAGGAACTGTTTCGAAGATGATTTGCTTGTCCAAATATGTCAAAAAGCCATGGGGTGTACTTAATTTTTCTTATGTAAACAGCTGTATTGCAGCAACAACGAGAACAAATGTGAATATGTCCTACAGTTTAGCATCAACTGACAGCTGTATTGATTATATCATGACAGATTAACATTACATGCAAGTGATAAATGATCTTTTATTTGTTGCAGCATTTCTGTTGATTGATCTTTGAGCTAAATCTCTGCCCTGTTAAACCAAGCAAGCTTTTCTTGTAAATGTATGTGCAAGAGTAATTAGATTTGTTTAATTGTGATTGATGCATATGCAAATTTGATCTGACATAATTGGGCCCACAGCTGTTTCCTTTGGAAATAAGCCAGGTTTTGAAAATGTTATGTTTATCCAAATAAATGAGGAAAAATGCTGTTACAAAGATCACTGGTGGATTTGTGTTGCTAGGTTATCTTTTTTTATTTTACTTTGTCATTTTTGTTCACTTAACCCCCTGCACAACAATACTTGTGAATACTAAGTGTCTTGATTCACTGAATAATCCATTCATTCCGCTATATTAACTGCTTTTTCCTGTCAGTGTTTGTGGTGGATCTAGAACCTACACCAGAAACATTGGGCATAAGATGGGAATAGTCCAAAGACATGCATGGAAGGCTGATTGGCATGTCCAAAGTGTCCATAGTGTATGACTGGGAGTGTGAATGTGTATGTGATTGTGCCCTGCGATGAATTCTGTACGATAAGCAGTATGGAAAATAGATGGGTGGATCATCAGACCCCAACGTCAGGCACAAAAGAAGCCTGAAGTGATGGGGGCCACGACCAGTCAGAGGAGAGAGGGGAAGAGACAGCAAGCGCATGAGTGTATTGTAAACAAAGCAGGTAGTGAGACAGTGAAAGGTTCCAATATTGATAGGAAAAGGTTCAGGACTGATGGAGCTATGGTGCTTTTGTTTGCAGAACTCAGGAGCTTCTGAAGTGCAGTGAATAGTAACGGTAGAAACAGTCACAACAGAAATGGTTTTTACTAGAGATGCACCGATACTACATTTCTCAACCAATAACGATAACCGATTATTCAGAGTGCTTTCGACCGATTCCGATTACCGATACCGATAGTTCTGCCTTTTATACCTTATTTTAAATGAATAATAATTAATTCCACAATTCTGAAAGAAATGCAAATAAAAACTTTATTCTCTCCATTTCAGCAAGTTGTTTCACAGTAACTGGTCTTATAAACAGAAATCACATTACTGTAATTAACATAACACATGAACTCAATTCTGAAGATTAAAGTAAGATTTCTTAATTTATTGAATGTTCTTATTGAATATTAATTCATATTAACATTGACTGAATTCTAAAAAACCTCCTGTAAGTCTCACATTCACTCTCCACTAACAAAAGCATTTCTACTTCATCACTGAACATCAAACTGGTAATGTATGATATAAACTTTTTTATATATTAACATTAACTGGATGTGAAATACACTGCTGCTCACTTCTGGTGTAAATATTTTAGCAGTGCAGAGCTTACAGAGCTCTCAAACTGCAGTTTTATCTTCATTCCACACAAGAGACATCATCTTTACACACAGCACAAATTCGATGTGCTTCCTCGCCCTCTTTAGATTGACAGGATATAATCGGCCCTGATCATCGGATGTTTTTAAACCCATAGCATGAAAAATTGCCTTTATTGGCCGATACATTGGTGCATCTCTAGTTTTTACAAGCGTGTTAATAATTGCAATAATATTACACATTGGAAAACCATCTACTATATACTTTCCTTAAACTTACATATCCCAAGTGAGGCAGAATACAAACCAAGCATACAGTTGAATGTTACGCGACATGCTCAGTGCCTTTCTGGCAATCCTGAGATTTACGCTCACAACCTTCCAGACACTAGAGCAAATTCTCTTATGCAGAAACACTGAGCTACTATCGCTTCCTTATAAAGCCTACACATTTTGGTTCAGGGTGTTTAGCCAGCAGGACACATTAAAAGAAAAGCAGATTTAAATATAAACACAGGATAAGAAATGGAACAGTCCCTTTGAAAACAGCGCAGGTGCCAGAGTCACCAGCTTTACAAGCTTTACTCCAAAGGAACATTCAATTAATCAAAGTCTATAATCATTACAAATCAAGCTAACAAGCTTTATAGATTGCCTTGTGTAATTAAACCCAGTCATTTCAAGATAGATCAAATTTTGCTTCACCTTAAATGTTTATTCGTCAATAAAATTATAATGTCGTTGCCATTTACACAGTATGTTAATAGTCACATAGTTTGTTCCATTTTGAAAATAAACTCAATCAGCATATCAGCTATATTAAACATTATCAGGATTTGGCAGGATGCATGAAGGTGAGAGGAAAGTGAGCTGTGGAGTCCAGCGTTCACAGATGACGATAATAACAGTGATCCTGTGGTTTATCTGTTCAGAAATTAGATTTATTCGGCCAGCGTCAGTTCCACTTGCACTTCAGCTGTCTCACTGTTGAGGTATTGTAATGAAAATGCACTGCTTTAAACTACCATCCAGGACATTGCAGATATATGACAGAAGTCTAGGAAATTAAGCTTTGCCTGTATAGTATTGTGTATTTTAAAGCCAGTAGTATAGTTTTTTCAGGTCATTGTGTGTGTGTGTGTGTGTGTGTGTGTGTATGTCTGGGTGTGAGTAGCATGCTGCGCCGTTCTTTAGCTATTTTATGAGATACGAGTCAATAGTTGAACATCTCAGTTTCAGGAGCGTAGTGCATGTTCTCTGGGTTTGGTGATGTGAGCCTCTGAGCTTTAGAGGGTCACTGGAGCAAGCCGATCTGCATTACACAATGCCCTCACTGCGTTTACTCCGCCACACCACCAGGGCAGTCATGAGCAGAGTGACCACAACGGGTACTATGATGAAGGGCCCTAAAATTCTGTTGGGTGGGTCATGAGGCAGTCGGCCGGTGGGCGAGCAGTTGTGGAAGTAGTGCTGGTGAACACCGATAAAGAACTCGTCCACTAGCCTGTTGGGCCAGAAACAGTTCATCTTCAAGGCCACCAGGTACGTGCAATTTGTCAGCTCTCCATAGGACCTTCAGGAAAGAAATATAAAAGAATGATTAAAAATATGCTCACAAAAAAATGACAAATGAGCTGGAATCAAGAAAACTGTGTTTATAAACGCAGGCTACATAATTATTCATTCATCCATTAATTCATCATTAGTATCCATTTTATCCTGGATCCGGAGCCTACCCCAGGTGGGAGTACACCCTAAATGGGAAGTCTATCCATTACAAGGCATCATGCACACACCTAGGGGCATTTTAGCATAGCCATTTCACCTACTGGCATGTTTTTTTTTTGAAGAGAGTGGGAGGAATCCAGAGAACTTGGAAGAAACCCACACTGACATGATGAAACATATACAGAAACTCTGCACAAACAGTAATCCGAGATCAGGATCTAACTGGGAAGCTGGAGCTGTGGGTCAGCAATGCTACCGACTGCACCATCATTCTGCAGATTACCTCGGCATACCGTATAGTTTCTTTGGAGCAATATATTTAACAGTATGCATAATAAAGTAGGCTATCTATCATAAAATACATAAAAACACATTTACTTTATAGTTTATATTATAAGGATTGTACTGCAACAACTGCAGACCCTGATGAGCTCAGAGCTAGACCCCCTACTGCACAGAGAGGGACAGGAAACGTCTTGTCAAACTGGTAAAGAGGGCTAGCTCTGTCCTTGTCTGTCCTCTGGACAGCATAGAGGTGTCACCCACTGTATGAGACACTGGGGTCCCTGAGCAGCTCCTTCAGCAGCAGATTGCTTCAACTTCAGTGTAGGAATGTCCTTCATATCCCTACAGCAGTCAGACTCTTCAATGCAAAAACAACATAATGTGGCACTGCTGGTTGTGTTTGCATCATCAGCCAACAGGTTCACAATATTCTGCAATATGAACATTTATTCATTTATTACTATTTGTAGCTCACCCTCTACTGTGACCTGTGCAATTTTCCATTTGTCACTTATCTGTATATAAATGAGGTGTTACTCATCTGTATATATTCATATTCTTATTCATCTGTACAAACATTGAGGTGTTCATGTTGTACATATTACCATTAAAATTATTTATTTAACTACTATAATTCTTATTTTTCTATTCCTACTATGTGTTTGTGTATTAGACATTTTTTTCTATTCTATTCCTATTTAATGTGTATTCTTTCTTATCTGTTTTTGTGTAATTGAGCTGCTGTAACAAGGGAATTTCACCACTGTGGGATCAATAAAGTTTATCTTATCTTATCTTAGGTGGGGTGAAATAAGCCTAATCAAGCCCACACACCAACCTCTGAAAAAGTAATTTCCTCTTTATCTTGAGTCAGGAGAGGCCACAGGTGTTTTTATTTTTATTCTCCCAAGCATGCTGTTAGCGCAAGAAAAACAGCAATGGTTATAATCAACAGCAAGCAGGTTTGGTGTATGGGGGATCTCCCGCTTCCTGGTAAACACCACAAACGTACAGCTAGCATGTCATGCGCACACACACACACACACACACACACACACACACACACACACACACACACACAGTCTTTCCTATCTGAAGTTAAAGAAATCACAGAGGCGAATGGGAAGTTCATTCTGTGGTGGACAACCCAAATCTTAACCAAAAACACATTTAGGGCTACATGACTCTACTAGAGCTACATGAGAGCACAACTAGCTAACATCAGAATAAAAAAATATTCATGCTTCAGACACGCCCCCTCATGAGTCACACCATTGAAAGCCATTAATTTTGTTTCATACTAATGCACAGCTTTTGTTTCATTATATGCTACTAAGTATCTGAATGGATCGCAAATTCACACTTCAATTGAAAATGGAAACCTATAGCACATATTCAAGCAATGATTGTTTTTGCTGCATCAAAAATGTATTGCATCATATTGTAACAAATTTTTATTCTGTTTATCGTTACACCTCTAATAATTATCCCACACCAATACTAAGATCGGGCGCATGGTGGTTTAGTGGTTAATACGTTTGCCTCACACCTCCAGGGTCCGGGGTTCGATTCCCTCCGGGGCCGTGTGTGTGGAGTTTGCATGTTCTCCCCGTGCTGTGGGGGTTTCCTCCGGGTTCCTCCGGTTTCCTCCCCCAGTCCAAAGACATGCATGGTAGGTTGATTGGTAAATTGTCCATAGTGTATGAATGGGTGTGAGAGTGTGTGGGATTGTGCCCTGCGATGGACTGGCACCCTGTCCAGGGTGTACCTTGTGCCCGATGCTTCCTGGGATAGGCTCCAGGTTCCCCGCGACCCTGACGAAGGAATAAGCGGTTGAAGATGGATGGAATACTATTTTTTTTTTTTTTTTTTTTTTTTTTTTTTTTTTTTTAGAATATAAGGTGTTGGGTGGTGTTTTAAAAAAAAAAAAAAAGGAAAAAAAAAAAACCCCCCCTCCCTGGTTGTTTTGTTTTTTTTTTTATAGAAATAAGTGCTGTGTGTACAATATATTCAGACTTATTTATTATGACATAATGATGTATGTATTAGTACCCTTTCATTCCCAGCTGTTTGTTGCTGTCACAGAACACTGAAGTCTGAAAATGTGTGAAGTACCTGCTATTGTTCAGATATAATATAATTTTTGTAAAATTATATTAAAAAAAAAAGAGAGAGAGAGATTTCTCTTATTTAATAAAAATGCATGGTAGGTTATTCCAGCCTTGTGCTATAATTACATGCTCACAGCACTTAATTTTACACTAAGCATTTAAAATCCTTCATTAACCATGAGCGGCATGTGCATGTTTGTGACTACCTGAAAACCTCTGTTCGTTTAGCCTCACCGCTTTTTCTTCTGTGAACCTGGAGGAGCAGATAACTCTTTGCTACCTGGTCCAGGACTCAGGCCAGCTCTCTCTTTCTCTCACCCTCACACAGCCACCCCCATAGTACCCTCCATAGGGCAGTCTATTTATAAGACCATTCAGCTACGTGTGGGATGCCTGGGATGACACGGCTGACACAAACTTTTAATCAGCAGCCTTCTTTTAAAATGCTATACGCTAACGCATTTATCCCAACATTTCCTTTTTCAAATTAAATATGATTATAGCTTGATTATATGATTAGATTGGTATTTATCAAATTATTTTCATATAATTATTTCAGGAATACTCAAATACAGACTTCTCTCAGGCAGGTAAGGGACAGGATCAGATGAAGTAGCTGGACAGTGCAGTAGTTTCTGCTGGGGTGAAAAGCAGATAGCAATGCATAATATAAAACACTGCAGTGCACAGAGCAGGGATAAACAGGGAAAGGCAGGGACTGTGTAAGCTTTTCGATTCTTAATTCAACTGTACATATTTGCCTGTACTATTTAATTGCCTGTACTATTTAATAATACATGGCTTTTATTATATAAAAGGTTTGCCCTGCTCTTTAATCTAGTCTGTGAGGGATGCAATGCCTCTAACCACCTCACACAGTTCCTTTAATCTGTCTATTTGTCTTCGCTATTTTAGAGGCATATTTAAAGAATGATATATATTTAAGACAATATGATACACATTTTACTTACAACTTAAAACTAAGAATGAATTCTAATGTTTCAAAAGCTAGATAATACAGTATACTGCAACAGCAATGATGTCGACCAGCATTGCTAAGCACAGAAGACACGTTTGATAAATCTAAAGATGAATCTATTTAGCCAGCGTTGCATAGCCTACTGCTTCGCTGCATGATTTTGCAATGAAATGTAATGCCATAAATACGAAGCGACAATATGCATTAGGCCCGGACTGGCCATCAGGAGCACCAGGAGAATTCCCGCTGGCCTGATGACTGATTTGGCCCACTGCCCTACTGTTATTTATTTTAAAAATTGTTTAATTTATTTAATCGTTATTATTTCATATAATTACATGTCCGATGTGTTCAAGTGATCCTTTCCGAATTCAGCACCTGATAATAAATCGAAAATAATTCATGAATCATGTTAGTTTTGACTTTTGACTATCATTCTCCTCAGATCCGGCAAACGGTTTGGAACAGAGTCATCACTAGACAGAGCGAGGATGGAGAGGAAGTGGCCAGGTGGAGCAGAGAGGGAAAGACCCTAAAAAAATAGAAGCGTCAAAATGTAACAAAATTACTGACCTGTTCAGGGCTTCAAATGCAGGTCAGTATCACCTGTAAATACTGTAGCTTTGTGTTCACTAACTTAGCTAATCAAGTATTAACCACAGTTTCAGTACTAGCAAACATTAGCACTATTGCTATTACGCCACTCAAAATATGCTAAAGGACAGCATTATCTACTGTATAGTTATAATACTAAGTAATTTAGCAGACAGATTTCCAACATACAGTACACCCTCCATTGTGGTATTTTAAATGTTGAAATTACAAATACAGCTAGGGCTAGTCAGCGGCAACAATAACAAAAAAACACTTTTCCAAGCTATGGGTCATAAAAGGCAACATCATGTTCAATATTAGGATTTTTCTAAATAGATATTGTCATGATGTAGTTACTATTGTGCTAACAGATATTTAGGCACTTTAGAAAATTATGTCTGCCCATATGTGAAGTTGAAGAAAACAATTCTATTTTTCGCAATAAGGTGGAGAGAGTCAACCTGGCACTAGCTATGTTGCAGTGGTCTCACTTCAGGGTCAACCTGAGATGACAGATAGGGGTAAAATAAGGGCCTGTTTACACCTGGTCACTTCATGCGTTTCAGCTAAACTGATATGAATCTTCCATTTGCAAAATGCAAATACACATTTCCGCTAAAACTGAAATGGCAGCCTTATTTTTCTCTATTTGGGTTTGTGAATACAGTCGAAAAGGAAATGAAAATGCTTGCTACAACGCTTACACAACAAAAGGCAGCACTTATTATGTGCAGCATTTTCGCTGCCAGCAGTACTAAACTTTAAAACCCAGCAAAATACCTGGATGAAAGCTCGGAGTCAACACTGGTGAGAAAATATAGTGTTGGCTTCTTTTATGGAATAAGACTGGCTATCCAGTTTCCCAATTGGAGCGCCGGACGTTTGATTATCTTTGTGTCAGCCTGAAAGCAATTTAATGTGGCGGCAGCCTCATCTCCGTCAGGCTATACTCCTATATGTGGCGGTCCGTTCCTCCTCTTGGGAGGAGAAAAGCATTGACGTATGTGGTTTCAACAACCAGATGAATTTAGACTTGTCCAGTTTCATTCAGAATTCGTCCCAGACCACCTCCTGATGTGGTTTGAGGGTTCGGATTTAAATCCGTCTCAAATGCGTTTCAGAAGGCATTTACACCTGGACAAAACACATCTTCGTGTTTAACCAGGTGTAAACAGGCCCTTGGATGAATTAAATATGTTTTAATATATTTGTATGAAATGTAGTATGGTTAAATCTCTAAGTATTTTTAAAATACCTGAGTATTTAATTAAAAAAAAAAAAGCACTGCCCTAATGTGATGCTTTAATTTTAGCTAAAAAAGAATTATATTTGATTCTGTGCTCATAATTTACAGTGAGGTTGAAAAGTTTTTTCCAATAATGTGGAGAAAATTCTGTTCATAGCCAGTGGTGCCTGCAGCCATACGGCTGTACCATGAGAGGGCGCTCTTATTT
Source organism: Ameiurus melas (assembly GCA_012411365.1). Taxonomy (NCBI): domain Eukaryota; kingdom Metazoa; phylum Chordata; class Actinopteri; order Siluriformes; family Ictaluridae; genus Ameiurus; species Ameiurus melas. The sequence goes on from CM022758.1 coordinate 12,779,032, forward strand.
TTTACATAATTTTTAAATTGATTATTAATACTATCTGTGTACACTCAAGACATATTGAGAAAGCAAGAGAGAATGAGAATAAAGAGAGGTGTGCCTTTGTGTGTTATAAAGTGTGTATGTGCTTGCATCATGCATGGTTGGGGGTGGGTGAAAAGAAATCTATTGGCTAGTTTTGTTTAATTGGCGCTTTTTCCATATATGGAAAATGATATTTCAGATAGTTAATGTTTAAAACAAGACTCAAAATGAATACACACTCTGTAAAATAGCTAAACTTGATTGAGACATTTGCAACAATGCCTAAAACTAACGAGGCAAAAATTGCTCCTCCGCCCATGGTGGAGACCACAGTCTCATTGGCACCTGAGTCCGGGGAACAGGAGGCCCACTCTCTTTCATTAGATGATTCGGATTCAGCTGCTCAACTTCCTCACATGGAACCGCTACCCTCCAACAGCAACCTTCTGTTAGTCCTGCCAACCCACAGGTACCTATTAGCTGCTCGGTTACAATAACTGACGTATCAGATATCGGCACATTTAAAGCAGTTGAGCTTAAATCGGACACGGATTCCTTTAATCCTTGATGAGTTTTTCAACGAGACTTTATTCCAACATTGAGATACAGCTAGTAAGGCCATTGCGTTAGTGACGCTGCTTCACAATAGAAGGGAAGATGCGACGTTCGGAAATACGTGGGAACAAAGTTGTGATTTGGCTGCCAAACTTCATATCAATCCCTCGCATAGTAACAATACAGACAAAGCGGTCAAACACACCAGCAACAACCCCAGAGGAATATTGACGAAGGAATTTCTTCCCTTCATAGATTACCTCGTGAGAGACCGAGTTTGCCCGGCACTCCCATGACTGAAAGGGTAGTATTCGCTGCCGGACAAACTGTCAGAATGATCGGATGCAGGAACCCTTGCAGCGCGGGTAGAATATGCAAACTCAGCACTCACACAGGGTAGCGGCGGGAATCAAACCCCCAACTCTGATGTTGTGAGGCGAACGTGCTAAGATGAGTGTAAGTGACATGTGGAAATGTGATTTTGCAGACTCAGTAATGCAGAATTCAGAAAATAAACATCTAAGACTAAATTTGTATAAAAAAAAAAAAAATTAGGGTGCCTTAAAAAGGGGGCTATTTGACAGTACTCAGAGGAGTGGAGACGTCTCTCTTATGCCTGCCCCAAAGTCTTAAAAATGAAGCATGCATGTGTCAGTGCTCAGAACCAAACTAAAGAGCACTCACATGTGGAAATTCTCAGCACAGCTACTTTCCTGCTCCAGTACCTTTTGTGTGCTCAATACACAGAACCTTGCACTGTCTTGTAAAGGCCACGCTTGCTGATCTTCGTCAGCAGTCCTCAGCAGTTAAAGATATTACTTAAATGCCATATGAATTCACCTGGGATGTTTTTTATTTTATTTGCTACTGATAACAGTCAGATGAATCTGCGCAGTGGAGTGGCTGCAGAACAACCCAGTGAAATATACTGTAGACAGGACAGACCGTACCCTCTGTCACAGGAAACATGATGCATATCTTTTGGTTTAAACATATGCTATATTACTTTAAAAAACATTTTTTTTCATTTGTATATAGTCATTTTAGGGCGCACGGTGGCTTAATGGTTAGCACGTTCGCCTCACACCTCCAGTGTCCGGGGTTCGATTCCCGCCGGGGCCCTGTGTGTGTGGAGTTTGCATGTTCTCCCCGTGCTGCGGGGGTTTCCTCCGGGTACTCTGGTTTCCTCCCCCAGTCCAAAGATATGCATGGTAGGCTGATTGGCGTGTCTAAAGTGTCTGTATGAATGGGTGTTTGAATGTGTATGTGATTGTGCCCTGTGATGGACTGGCACCCAGTCCAGGGTGTACCCCGCCTTGTGCCCGATGATCCCTGTGACTCGGTAGAAGATGGATGCATGGATGGATATCATGACTTGTATTGTTAATAAAGATTATTTACATTAACGTGTACAAAATGTAGGTTAATCAGGACTGGTATCTACTAGTATGCAGTGTTTGTCTCAAATCGCCCAAAATTTGGGCCAACCTACATTGTTTCTAAGCACAACCCTCATTAGGGCTGGGCGATATCGGTATTTATCATTGATACACCTTTATTGGTAACGGCAGAAAAAATGTTCGATATAACGCTCAATAAAATGTTAACAGACATAACGTTTGGGTGCATGAACAACCATCAAGCATGGACAGTCCCTGGATCATAAACAGCCTATCATATGCCTTGATAAAGGAGCGTGCTACGAGTGACAAACAAACAGCCAATAACAATAGGGCAAGGTTTTTTTTTGTTTGTTTCTTTTCCTCTGACCAACATCAGAACACCGTTGTGTGTAAGCTTTGCAAAAAAAAGTCCCGGCCAAGTACGGAGAAAGAAGAAATGTGACATTTTGCCACATGTTGTGTTTTCTGTTAAAATGTCGGCTCTTGGAAGGACAGTGAGTGTCCTCAGAGAAAGAGCTCGGCTCGTCAGACGCAGACCTCAGCATGATATGAAACATTATCTCGTGATCCGTTTTTTAGCTGTACCGCCCAGCCCTAACCCTCACAATATAAATAATCTATAATAAATGTAAGTCATTATCGTAATTAACTGATTTAATAAGATTTAATAACTAATTTAATAACTATAATCTTTGTTAATGGCTATTCGTGTATATGACAAACTAATGTATATACTTTATTTCCTGATGAGTTCAAATTTAGTGCATATATGAATTCATTAGTTTATAGGTTATTACAGATATATGCTTATTTGTAGACCTTACAGTAAAGTGTTATCAGAAATTGTAAATCAAACAAAGTGTCATTTATAACAAAATATAAATAAAATATATAATTTACATGTTTTTTAATTTACAAGTATTTACATGTTTTAACATATTTGCAAGACACTTTACACTCATTACATTGCATTACATTTATTCATTTAGCAGACGCTTTTATCCAAAGTGACTTACAAATGAGGAAATACAAGCAAAGCGATATATCAAGCAGAGAAGAATACAAGTAATGCTACCATACAAGATCCATTAATTGACTTCCAGAAGAAGCAAAGCGCACAGAGTAGAGGTGTAAGTGCCAGAGTAATTTAGTTATTTATTTATTTTATGGGTTGGTTACGTGCTCACAGAAGAGTTGGGTCTTTAGCTGTTTTTTGAAGATGGTGAGAGATTCTGCAGTCCAGATTGAGGTTGGAAGTTCATTCCACCTCTGAGGAACAGTTAGTTTGAATGTTCTTGAAAGGGACCTTGAGCCACGCTGAGTAGGTACTACTAAGCGTCGGTCGTTGATTGATCGCAGATTGCGTGAGGGAACGTAAGCCTTCAGGAGAGAGCTGAGGTAGGAGGGTGCTGTTCAAGATCTACACTCATCTTATGTGTTGAGCTTGACCTAAATTTCAAAGCCATTCAGTCAAAATCATATCAAATTTTGAAACAGTGGATGTCTTCTTCTAGATACATTCATACATATTAAATGAATGATTTATGTAAAAAAAAAAAAAAACGAATAAAAAGTAAACATAAAAAAAACTATTAAGAACCTACCATAACCTTAGTTTCAGGGGGAAAGGGAAAGGAAATGGATATTTAAAGAGACGTGATGAAAAACATCCCTCTGGACTTTTTTTCACTGTACCAGCTGTTAGTCATAGTTTTGAAGAAATGCTAAATCACAGCTGCACTTTATATTCAGGATTTAATGATTCAAGTTTTTAAGATTGTTGTTTAAATGAAGCTAAATTATGCTATGCTACCAAACTAACAATGCGCATTTGTACATATGACCATTTTCCTTAACAATAAGAGATGTGACACTCATTTATTCATTATAATGCAAATCTGCATTTGAATAGGCATGGGAATTATGCACATTTTGGAATAATGCGATTTCTCCAAAACACCTAAAGCAGCACTTGTAGTGAGTTTCTCTGCTCCTAAAATAAGTGAGCATATGGAGGCTTCTTTCCAATAACCATATGGAGTGGGTTTGGGGGGGTTGGTTTGGGGACTCCTAAAGCAGATGTCACTCCCATGAGTCAGTAGATTGAATTTCCGAATGGTTTAACACCACTAAAAATATCCTGACTAGAGAAACTGCAGACACATATCAGCACACAGCAACCATGCCCTTGATCTCTGACTTGAACTGTTATTTACTCGAGAATTACACAGGAATAAGAAATGGGGACACAATTAAACTTTCATCCATGGTGACCATAAGAATAGGAATAGATTTTACAACGTACTGAACTCTTAACCTTCCCAGCCTAAATTGCCTATTAATCGTACATGAATTAGACTGAGAATTGCAATACACAATCCTCAAAAACTCGCCTTCTGCATTGTGCCTTGCAGACAGCTAAAGCCTGGATATTGTACAGCACAGAAGTCATTAATGTGACTAAGTGATACTAGATCATATGAGTGGTTTTTAAAGGTTGTTTGTCCTGAGTGTGTTCTGTGGGAGCTGAGTGCAGAGCTCAAGGATCCTGCGAGACTTGGCATCAAGTTAGTGCCAGACTGAGCAGATACAGTGGGGGAGCAGATGCCTGGAGAAGATCAACTCTATAGCTATAAAAGTTTTATCTCATCTATTAAGGGATTTGCCGCATCTAGGATGAACATATTCTTTCATCTATACTGGTACAGCATAATATTATTGGCATATCACCATACCAGTATATTGTAACACTCTTAGTGCTCCATTCAGGCCCACTGTACATACTGCCAGGTCCGGGACAAACCCTTTTAAAAATACCCCAAAGGACACAAACTCACACGCAAACACAAAACGTACACAATGTAACTGGCTGTAACCAACTATAACTCATTCTAATGTGATATTCAATACTGTTATAAGAACCTTGCCATAGACTCCCTTGAGTCGTTCTTCCCTTTATCTCTTTTTTCGTGTGCCTGACTTTTGTGTCATCTTAGCAAGCTCACATAAATATATGTAACTAATTCCCAGAGACCCCCTAAATATAAGCTATGAATGTTCTAGCCAGTGGGAAAGCTCTTACTACAAAAACACAAGCCATTTTACAAAATAGGATAAATATTAATATGTCTGAGGAGTTGCAAATGATGCATGGCCCTACATTTTTTTTCGTACCATCATAGCCATCATATACCATCATTGATGGAATAGACATATTTCAGCACATCAGTGGACTAATAAAACCTCCTGGGCCTCTCACTCAGCCTGATCCCAGGACAGCTTCTCTGGTCATCCCCTATGATGGTGGAACTGACTGCAGCTGTTGTTGTCTATGACACTGTATGCACTCCCTGGTTTGCAACACTTCATGACCTGTGTTTATTTTAAACTGTAGGAAACAGAGTGTACAGGCAGAACATATTCAGTTCTTAAGGCACTTTTCATTATCAGACCGTCTGTATGATCCATAATTTGCAGAGTTTGCTCAATTTACGTAGAAGTTACGTAAATAAAATACTTAAACATTTTCCACATCCTATAATCAAAAAACATGGAAATAAGCAACTATCTTTTCCAACCATCAAAAACCTTCTCCTGTTCATCATAACCTATGGATTGACACTTTTGATCTGTAGTCCCCTCTCTCTCATTTTCCCTAATGAACGTTTTGACAGCTAAAAATATCTTCCAATACTCCATGCTTCAGATTTGTCTAAGCACTATTCCCAAGTCGAGAGTGTAAGCTCATTTTCGATGTGGTGGCAACATAAAAAAATAAATAAAAAATGGGATCTAGACCTCCACAAGCTGCTTTTTACTGCAATCAATGAGACAAGCTGTCGCATGGTTGAGAGTATATTACAGCTTTAAAACATGAAATCAATAGACTCTGTGGCCTGTTTACTTATGAAGGAAGATTAATCAAATTATTTTCAAAATTTACATATTCACAATATATTCATTAACTTCAAGTTAAATATTCAACTATAATTGAATGTATATAGTTGATTTCTATAAAATATATAAATATTGGAGTATCTAATTGTCCATTCCAGTGCAGGAAATAAATGCAGTGATGAGCTGTTAATAGCTTAAGCAGATGCAGACTGTGCACAATGTGCCTTTTTATATTCATGCTCAATTTAATACTCTCTGTGTGGGAGGAGATTATTTTACATAAATGGTTTCTCACCACCCTAGTGATGGCTTGTCATTTCATTTGTATCTTTGCCCCCCCCAACCCCCCCCCCAATCCACCCGCAGGGCTGAGCGTTTCCTCTGAAAAGTCTCGCTGAGTGTATCCAAGTCTAAAGAACCCAACATACACAGGATGGAACGGGTTAGAGAGAGCTGTCTTTCTTGGTGGATCTTTACTGATCAGTGTGGTGTTTTGGCTCTTTAAGCTTCCTGTAGCAATGTCAGTAATCCTTTGCAGATAGCGATCATTACTGCAGCTCTTTCTTTAACCCTTGACCTAAGCTGGTGTCTCTGTCCCTGTTTATGTTCACTGCTGAGCAGGTAAGACGAAGATCTTGTGTGATAGATGGGAGCCATGGCTATTTTAATGAGCTCTTTAACAGCTGAGACTCCTTGATCTCAGAGCCAGGTGAACGCAATACTCAACCATATTCAAGAGAGTACACATGGGTCCTAAGGCACAATGATGCATATAGATGATCGGACAAAACTTCTTAGGCACCAAGCATTGGTCATAATACTTAACACTCAGCAGTGCTCTTCAGAAGGTAATGAGCCACTCACATTCACAGTCGAAATGTTTTATCAGAAGTTATTTGTATTCGGAATCAGGTTATTCAGCTGAAGCTGATGTTCTGGGCTCCTAATGCAGATTATTACCTGCATAATTCAGATTATTACCTCCACACCTCCAAGGTTGCCAGATTTTTCTTAGTAGAAGTGTTTGAGACAGGGTTTAGATGAGAGCCTTTAAAAACAAGTGCCTGCTGGACCTTCTCACTCGAGCCAATATTGTACACAAATGCACTTACGTCAAGGTCCAGAATCTCAGGTAACTGACACACATTTCTGTTTTCGGCAAGCTCTGCCCTGCACATGCATAATACAAGCAGAGGCCTGTACCGTGCTTACGTTATGGATGAGGTTTGAATACTGATTTGTGCAATTTCATAACGTGCATGTCAACTCTGAATACGGCCCTAATAAATAGAAACAGATTTTTTTTTAACATCGTAAAAATCTTATGTTACTCACACAATAATAATATCGCACACTAGAAGCAGTGGTTCAGGTCTATTATAGGAATGGATAAAGACATAGGCTTCCTGAGGTAGAAACATTAAGTAAACAGCACATAAACACAGGAGCAGGCCCTCCATAAGAAATGTAATTGGAAAAATAATTGGCTCTACAACATCTAAAATAATTCTCATTCACTGCATATCCTTTGTATCTTGGTCTTGTAATTCACTATCACTCATACAAGATGGCTACGGCTGTTAATAGGAAATACACATTAATGTCCTAACTTAATCTTGCACTTTAGTCTGTTTATGAATATCAGGCTTGTGTAAACAAAAAAAATACAAGAGAAAAAATGAATTAATCCAGGATGACAAGGCTCATGTTTTACCCCTGAGCATATTTTGCACTATGGGACTGTCTCTCCTACTGCAAAGCACAACAAAAATTCACTGCCAGTGGCCAAGGTCAATCTTGTCCATCACAGCAAACATTACTCATGGTTAGCATAACAAATGACTCACTGTTGAAAGGAGAGGCAAACAATCCAGATAAACAAGTCAAACTTTCTGTGCGTCTAATTAGCAGCATTAGCAGAACCCACTTATACCTCAGATTACAACACATTTAAAACGACATGCCTGACAACATGACGAGAAATACAGGCAACATGCATAGCTCATGCAGGCAACATGCATAACTCATATATTTCCACTGTGTGCCTGTCACTACAACATCTTCTGCATGATGGCTTAACAGGAGAAAACCCATTGTTTTGTTCCTGATCTCACCACAGATGTACTTTTCCCAACAACATGTTTAGAGTGACTCTTAGAGTGACTACAGCTTGCTGTTTTTCTTCTAAAACAGTAAAGAGCAGGTTTAACTGTTGAATGAATCTTTGTGTGCTGAATAAAAAAGGAAGCTCTCCAGGGAGAACTGGTTTCTCCAGTTTAGGTGTTTATAAAACCGCTGGAATGGACACCCAAAAAGTATTTATGTTCACCAGCTTTGTTCGGCAGCATAAAGAAAAACACAGATGTAGATGTAGATGTAGAGCGATAAGAGCATCCATGGCAACCAATGATATTGCTAAATGTGCTTAAGGGATTAGGGCAAAACAATTCAAGTTCCCAACTACAGCTTGACAGCAGCTTGACAGAAATCCCTTGTCAACAGTTAAACTTTGCCAATGGCAGGATGATGAGTGAAAGGTCATTGAGAACAAAAATGTTCTTGAGCCCAAGAGACAGGGAATAGCTGAGAATGGCAGACTCTTGACCCTTGCCTTGACATGACTTAACTACGAGCACTCCGGAGCAATGTTAACATCGACTGCCTCGGTCACAACACTTTTTTTAGTGGGGTGCAGCTGTGACTTCTGGAGCAATAAGAGCAGCTTCAATTATACCGTAAATGGCCAATTCTCACTAGATCAAAGGTTAAATGCTTAAAACACAATTGATAAAAATGCTGAAAATAACATTTTTCAACTTTTTTCCCTTCACTGTGAAATCACTTCACTTCACTGTAATAACGTATGTGCTATATCTCATGAGAATGTATATAATATACTGTATAATATGTGGTTGTTGGTGTCAGACAAGCTGGTTTGAGTATTTTATGAACCCATGATCTCCTGGGACATTCATGCACAACAGTCTCTAGTGTTTACACAGATTGGTGCAAAGAAAAAAAACATCCAGTGAGTGGCAGTTCTGCAGACATAAACACCTTGATGATAAGTGAGGTCAGAAGAGAACACTCAGACTGGCTCGAGCTGTCAGGAAGGCTACAGTAACCACTCTCATATAACCGCTCTATACAACCTTGCTGACCAGAAAATCATCCCAGAATGTACAATCCATCAAACCCTGAAGTGGATGGGCTGGAAGAGCAGAAGACCACATCAGGTTCCACTCTTGTCAGCCAAGAGAAATCCTCTGAGACTACAGTTGAAGATTGGAAGAAGACCAGTTTTTTCAGTATTCAACTGTGAGAGATTGATCAGTTTACATATTATCCTGGTGTTAAACATCTTGAAACCTGATAATAATAAAGCTAATCAAACCTAATCAGTGAGTCAACGCCGCACACATTTACCCCTGGCATGCTCAAAACCTTCCAGTGACGCATTACACATAATTCGGTGTTTATCAAGACCAATTTTCACCCACCTGAGGCTTATGAGTTGCTGTTGGCAGAAATGCATAAACACTGCCTCAGCTAATTATTATCCAGCTGTTAATAGTGCTGCATTCCTTTTAACTTTTAGAGGTTTTTTGTTTGTTTGGTTTTTTTTGTTTTTTTTCATGTCGCTTAGCTCTAGGCAGAAAAAAGTTTTCGTTTTTATACTTCATAGCAGTTATTTTGGCTCAGGATTTAGACTATTGCCAGCAAATCAGCAATTTGCAGACAATGGGACATTCACAAACATCCACTAGCAAAACGTAGCTGTCACACTTTTATAAATATGCATATTGTTCCTTACGATATTGGTAAAAGAATTGTGAGTGATACTCATGATCTCAATTCTAAAAAAATAAAAAAAATAAATAAATCCTGATTCCCATTTCAGAATCACACAGCCCCATTGAGAAAATTTTGTCCTTTTTTGCACCCTGTCCTCATACTTGGGCATAACTTGCTGGCATCACCCATGAAGGCTGATTCTACTTATTCTGAAAATAGACATTGGTTTACATACCGGCCCATCAAAAAAGTTATGGCTTGTAGCCAGTCCATGTGGCTGGGAACTCAAACTAAAACATTTTGACTAGGCAGCTTTAAGTTCAAAAATGGTTGCTTCCTTTCTATCCTTATTTTGTGACTATAGAGAATTTTGAGCTGACAATTGTATCCTTTGTGTAATTATAATTCGTTTTTTAGCCTCTCAGACCCCCAAAAATTTGTTAAAAAAAATAATAATAATATGTTGATTCAGTATGGGATACAAATTCAATTCAAATTACTTCAAATTAAATTCACATTCCAAATTAAATTCACTGAGTCTCATTACCGAAATGTGGTCATCTTTTTTTTTTTTTTAATGAACAAAATTTTATTATTTTAATTATTTAGGCATTCACTAAACACTTTGAGGTTAATTCTTATTAGTAGTACTAATGTTCACAATAAATCCTTAAATAAATTGAATCTGATGTATTTTTTTTTACATTATTTAATAAGAGAAGTGTTTTATATTGACCAAAATGAATAATATTCATTATTGAATGAATAAACAGTATGCATTACAATTTTTTGTAAACATTTTTTTTTTTTTTAGATTTTATCTAAATGGTTTATGTTTCAAACCAAAAGACATAATCTGAATGAAATGAGAATGGCCCATAACCACTTCTGCTTTGGAAGCCATTAACTGTGATCGCTGTGTCTGAAGGCTCACTCACACTAGATTAGGCTGTAGGAACAGATAGCAGGAAGCAGAAGTGTCTGTGTTCTCACTGCAGCTTTAGGAACTGCCATTCACTGACCGTGTTATTCTTTATATGTGTGATCGTTTTATTGCTGAACATGTTCATTGTACATGACACAACAGAATTATAAACAAACCAGGGTTTGCATAATTTCAAAAAAGAGGAGAAAACAAACAAGCATCTAAATAAATGGTGGGGGTAGGTGGAGGTGGGGCACAAGCTATTAGCACACACCTAAGGTACCAACACATTTTGTGTGCCAGAAATGTAGGTTCAAATCAGATTTTAAATATTACCTTCTTGGCAGCAGTTAATGCAGTGCGAACAATCAAACATGTTGATTGGCATTAAAATTAAAGTCAGCATCATCATTCAACAAACAAAGACTGGGATGTCTAATAACAATCCTGTCACATAACTCTGACAGAATTAAGAAAACCTAAAACTTGCTAATGAGTTGGCAGCCATAGAACAAGTGCATATACGTCCCCACAATATTTAAAATTACAAAGTGAACAAAAAGGAGTAGGCAAACACTTAATTTGCAACTTATAAGGAGTAGCGTAAGCCTTATGAACAAGTTTGTAGTACATGTCTTGGTGGACGGGGTTTTTTGCCATCATAAGAATACTTTCCCATATCCAGTTCCAATTTGGTTTATAAGGGGCCAATTCCTTTTCCCATATTGTGGTAATGGAGACAGTGTTATTCTTAAATGCTAACATATTCACGGACCACTGTCAACTGCACGGTGGCTTCTTATTAAAATGTTTCTGATTCAGCATGCTTCCAGCCATGGCACCTCAGTCTTGAAACATGTTGAAGATTTAGTAGGTTGGTTTTGCAGTATTGACTGTCTGTTTTGAACACATTTCAAAAGCTATTTCAAGTCTATTGGGAGATGGAGACAATGGCAGTGTGGTGTGAAATAGGCTGCTACTCACTCTACTGTGTCCTCCCAACTGCACCAATGGCCTTGGTCCAGAGCTTCCATGTCCTGCTTGAACTTATCCAGGCATAACTCCTTGATAGCATTTTCATAATTGCTGTTACAAGCCATCGCTACTGCAGAGAGAGTCGCTGCAAGAAAAAGAATAATTGATTTTGGAAGGTCATGCACAGCAATTTCACCACTTCCTATATTTGTCTTCTGATAAATAAATTCAATATTACATCTTGTATGCAATGTTAGATTCTACATCAGAGCTGTGATCTGTTACTGTTAAATATACCACAGATTCCCTTGCCTTCAATGTTTTCTCTTTTTTGTTTTTCCTTTACTAAAAGTTATTTTAACATGGTGCCATGTGCAACTAAAAATGGAAATCTTCAGCCAAAGAAGGACAATTATAAATGAATTTCCGAATCAAATCAAGTTAATCCCTACTTCACAATGAAAGATGCCAAGAAGTTGACTTGTATATTGTATCTTGTCTTGCTTTAAATAATTGTAAGGCTTTATTTTCAGGAATGTGAACTACAGCTTATTCGGAATGCTGGAGCTAGATTAATAATAATTTAGAAGAGTATATTACACATCTTGTACAATTAGTACACTCAATAAAATGGATCTAACTTCAGTAAGTGCGTTATCCTTGTCAGTGGAGTCTGAGCTTATCCCAGGAATTCTGGGTGTGAGTCAGGAGTTGCATCATGAACACACATTCACACAGAGGGGCAATTTAGCAAAGCCAATCCTCCAACTGACATTTTTGGCAGGTCAGAGGAAACCAGAGAACCTCAGAGTAAACCCATATGGACATAGGGAGAACATACAAACATATGAAACACCACACGGACAGTAACTTGAGATCAGGATTGAACCAGGAATCCTAGAGTTGTGAGGCAGCAACGCTACCCGCTGCACAAGCATGACACAATGATGATTTATTAATAATCATATCAAATGATGCAAAAGTAGTCATCTGAAGTACTTTTGATTCAACACACAACCTGCATACCCAAGTTGCCACTGGAAACACACTGGAACTCATCCAACTTTACACAGCACCATACCAGACAGTGATGTAGTAGCTGGAAACAGCACTGTTGCAATCATGGATAGAAGCAAATGCATAAACTTTTTTTTTATTTTTATGTATTTGTGGCCAAAACATTGCCACATACTGTGTGTGTGTGTGTGTGTGTGTGTATCAAGCAACATGTAAAACTTTCTGTTTCTATGGTGTCTAAACTTATGAAAGACAACTTACTAGAAAAGTAAACTTACCCTGGGTACTGATGTAGCTAGCTACAGTGTTTATGGTAACATTAAAGCAAGTGTACGAAGCTGTGAACATGACCTCAGAATATCCCTCAGGCAAATGAATATGACCTCAGGCAACGTATGTGAAGGTGGCGTAAGAAAAGCACTAAGATAACAGTACAGATAGATGGTTTGACCTAGTGAAAATGTAAGCATTGTAGCTAGCTAACTGCCACAGTTTCAATATTAATGACTTTAGCTAAAGTGAATGTCTTATTCATATCTCAATCGTCAGTAAACCACTTATCCAAGTTAAGAAACATAGTCTAGCTAAGTCAGTCAGTCGGTCTATCCAAATAAAATTACGCGATATTAACTTACTTGTCAGTCACATTGGGATGTATCCGACAGACAATGCAAAACATAAGTCCATCTTTCTCTTCATATCGCACCTGGTCAAATTCATCCCTCTAGGTAGTCATGAATTTCCTTTCCATTTTATTGTCATTATCTTTGAGTTCGATGATTTACCAGGTGCTTGGCTGGGTTGTGGAGCCTTGAGAAACATTTTCATTTTTAGAAAATGAAAATGATGTGCTTTGCTGCTGTTGCCTGAGGTAAAGTCGAATCGAATTTTGATTGGTCAAGCTTGTTTCTAAGCAACTGCTTGTTTAAACTTTCACTTTCCTGGTTTCTGCTTTATGCCGCAGCCTACACGCTCTAGATTATTTTCAGCAGCAGAAAAACGTGAACTCGGTTATAACTTTTTTTTGTTTTTGTTGTTGTTGTTCTTGACATTTTCAGTCTACTTGTCCATTCGGGCAAGTAAAAGTCTCTTTCACTTGCCCGTCCAAAAAATTCACTTGTCCCCGACAAGCGGACAAGCGTTAATGCCAAGCCCTGGTTAGTATCACTGACGTAAGAGTTCTAGTACAATCCTAAAAATCGAACAATTTAACCTCATTACAAAAAAATGTCGGTTCTGGCACTGAACTTCAACATTGTCGGCCATGTTTGACTGAGCAAACTAAACATTAGAAAACCTACCAGCAGGTTGTTGATGAACACACTGAGAACATCGTAACTTAACTCACTCACTGAGAACATCGTAACTTAACTCACTCACTCACTGACCAGTTGGGCGAATTGATTTCTGTCATTTTAGACTCAAAATCCAGTGAAAAATACAAACTCCCATAAACCACTGTGAACTACAGCTAATAAGGCACTAGGCTTTGGTAAGACTCCAGTAACAATCCTAGCTGAAAATGTGAACATTTTCTCAGAAAATATACATTTCTGCTCTTTGTCTTTTTTTTTTTTTACTCTATATAAAATCAGGAGACACAATGTAATGGGTTGAGAGGACAGGATTAAAAAGAGAAGAAACACGAAAGGATAGTTAAATTCACTCTCACACAAGGTTTAATATGCAGCACTAAAAAAACTATAACGCCTTTCAGATGTGCTTCGCAGTCTCCTTCTCTTGTATCCTTCATTCATATCCTGTTTTAAACAAAGTGTAAAGCGATGACCCATAAAGTCACACAGGGCATGATTGGCATTGCTTTTGTTGTTTCAGACACTCTGACAGGGACATCTCTACTTAATGTCAGGCAACGTCAAGTCTATGGGTTTAGTCGTGTGACAGAAGAGAGACCCTAAGTAAGAGGGAGAAGATGTCAGTCACAGATCAATGCTTCTGTGCTTCTCCTTCTGTGTGGGAGTGTGTGTCGGTGTACATGGTTGAGTCTGAGCTCTGTGTGTGGTGATAAGGCTTCTATAGTCATTTCCTGGCTATTACATGACAATGGCTGTATGCTGAAGACAGTCTGCAATAAGAGGTAAACAGAATTAAAATGATGGAAACAGCAGCAGAGTTCACAAGCACATTTACAGCTTGACAGACTGATCTAATCAACTAGCTGGATGTTATTTGAAAACATCTTAACATCTTAATGGTGTTTGTGTTCCTGTTTTCATCTTTCTTTTTCATTTCTTACATACAGTGCAGTGCACAATGCAATAATCAAGACTATACGATTCCACAGAGAAAAGAAAGAAGAAAATGTATATTATTCTCTGAACACACATTTTATTATTATAAATCCATCCATCTTCTACCACTTACTCCTTTTCAGGGTCACGGGGAACAGGCACAAGGCGGGGTACACCCTGGACAGGGTGCCAGTCCATCGCAGGGCACAATCACATACACACTCACACACATTTTATCATTATAGAAATATCAAATTTGGTGACTCAAATTGCTAGTACTAGTTTTTACAAATTGTTACCATTTACTGTCATATATTCTGCTTTTGTGTCATATTTTTATATTCATATATTCTGTGTATTTATACACTGCATGATACAGTATATAATACAATGTATATGTAGTAGAGCTGCAACAACTAATCGATAAAATCGATAATAATCGATTATGAAAACCATTGTCAACGAATCTTATTATCGATTAGTTGGTCTACGCGTGGCACGGCGGAGATTTACTCATTACGCTATTTCTGTTCCAAAAACACGCTTCGGAGAATAAATGCTTAAGTTGTGTCCCAAATGAAGTACTGTACACTTACACTATGCACTCTGAACTACCGTCTAGTGTGTGTATTTTAGAAAGTTAATATCATCTCAAATAGAACACTAGCAGGGTTTTTTGTTTTTTTTTACTAACCGGAAGTTAGTAATGACCTCATGACGTCACACGCACACTAGGATTAGCAGACTCCCAGAGTCAATAACAATGACTTTCTTCAGTTTACTTTCTGTCAGCGTTACCTTTTATTCCCAACATGACCTCAGTCACCATCAGACGGAGGCGAAATCGTCACGTGACTGAGGAAGAAAGTGTGTAACCTCCAAGTCTTCTAAGACAGGAGAGCATTTTATTTTAAACACCACGGAAACCAAACTGATGCACGAGGACAAACTTGTTTATATCCAAAATGCTCCACTGTGTGTAAGGGGCAGGGGAAACTGGTGCAAGCTGCTTAAAAGGTTTACTTTAATTTAAGTTTATTGTCATTATATGTTGTATTTGCGTGCTTGCAGTGTAAATTCTGTTGTTTATTATAGCGGAAGTGATGTGTTAGTAACGAGGCCTCTTTGCTGATCACGTGCTGTGTAGACCGATACACAGACGATGCACGAGTAAGATCTGTAATGTCCAATTAAAACACTATGATCAAAAGTAAACATAAGAAAAATAATATTCCTAAAGGCAGTGAGTAACGGAAACCACAAGGTGCAGTGAAAGAGAGTTTTTATATTTAATTTAGGACTGCAGTTTAATTGGGTGCTTTTTGTGCATCCATAAACATATTGTATAAATATGATCAAATAAATTCTAAAATAATAATAAAATAAAATAAATTATTATATATTATTTATAATATATATTCTGGTGTGTGTGTGTGTGTGTGTGTGTGTGTTGTGTGTATTGGTTTCCTTTCTGTTTTGGACAAACAGTTGTGTAAAGTTTTAGTCTGAAGTTTATATTTGTAACACTCAGTTTGTGGATTGTATTTTAAATAAACAAAAAAATGGTACTGAAAGTTTGCCCCGCCCCATCTCATTAATTGTTGTTTTTTTTTCATGTCTCATTTTTATTGAACATTTCTGCTGAACTTCTGATGAACATTTCTACAGAACATTTCTACATTTCTACTGAACAATTTTTGCCAGTTCTGCTAAACATTTCTGCTATACTGCTAAGCCTGTCTAAATCGCCTTTTCTGTTCTGTCCTCCCCACCATTTCCCAAAAATACAAAATTAGCAACAGCAGTAAATATTCACAGATTTTTTTCTTTTTATACAAAGGAAAACAAAATTGAACCCACAACCCACCCCTCCGGCTCATCATGGCTACCCATTAACTGTCGCTGGTTATAGAGATATTATAAAATTCAACAACAGGCACCAACCTTTAAGAGGGTAGTGTCTGTAACTCCATAAAGTATGCAATAAAGGGATGCCATTTATGAAAAAACTTATCTGTACATCTCATTAATTGTTTCATCGAAAATATAATCAGACAACTAATTGATTATGAAAATATTTGTTAGTTGCAGCCCTAATATGTACAATATATTACAGTTTTTTCGGTAGCCAAGGATTCCCTTATTAATCACAGCGATTCTAGCCAATTGTGGGCATCTTTGAACTTGTGTATGCAGAAAAGGGCAGGTCCTCCAAGTGTGTTACGGTGCCCTGTGATGCAGTATTAGCAGCAATTCATCTTGCCGCATCTTGGAGGCAGCACGTTAGCACGCGTCACTTTCCTTGGTTGGTAGATGTTGTGTAATAGGAGAGAGCTGGTGAATGGGAATTGTCAGGTGACCAAGTAGCCAGCATTAAACAGCTAATAAATAAGCCTGATGTTAGAGAACTAGCTAGCTCGATATAGATCTGTTTTTCCGTTGTTTTGTTTTGGAGATCACTTTTGTGAAGATTGTTGACATTACTAGTTAACAGGGCATATACAATGTACTTTTTTTTAAGTCAAGGAATACGAACAATTGTTCCTAATTCAAGGCTAGCCATTGGAATAGTGACAGATTCTGCGGTCCGGATTGAGGGTGGAAGTTCATTCCACCACTGAGGGACAATTAGTGTGAAGGTTCTTGAAAGGGACCTCGAGCCACACTGAGTAGGCACTACTTAGCATCAGTCGTTGATTGATTGCAGATTACGTGAGGGAACATAAGCCTTCACGAGAGTGTTGAGGTACAAGGGTGCTGTTCCAGACAAGGTCTTGTACGTGAGCGTCAAGGCCTTGAATTTGATATGGGCAAGTACAGGAAGCCAGTGGAGGGAGATGAAGATGCACCAACGTTATTAACAGGCACTGTTTCAAAGAGGATCAAATGTTTGCTTGTCCAAATATGCCAAAAAAAAACAACCACAATTTCCATGGGGTGTACTTATTTTTTTCACATGACTGTATATCCTGTGTAACCATGTTTAGAACAGAGCAAAAACATACTAGAATGGTGCCTCTCTCAGGAATCAAGAGCTTCAGGGTTAGTACTCCTCTGAAAGCCTCGACTGGCAACCAACATTACATTTGTGTGGGGGTTTCAAACACAAGTTAGCAGATGAAACGTTTAATATATTTCTAGCTAAAGGCATGGAGCTCCAGTGTAAGGTTTCTGTGACCCTCCTGTATTGGTTCCGTCAAAGCTTTCTAAGGATTCAAAGCCTGACACAAGGATCTCATGTGAAATGCCAAAGCTAGCACTGATTTCTGGGGGGAAAAGTTTTCTGGGGAACATACAGTGTTTGATTTGGCTGTTTGACTCACATAATACCTTTGGCTCATTGAGTTAAGTGTTTAAAATAACATAGTTCATGGACATCCATATGCACATGTACTGTACCTGTAAGTGAGAAAGTTTGGTCTTGCGGGAGAACTTCTACCTATTTTAACTATGTCATAAATTTTCTGTCATAAGCAATCAAATCTAATTATCGAGGTACTAAGTGCTCAGTAAGCATGTGTACTGTGCCCTCAAAACAGGGTGACTGTCACTGGCCAAAGGTCACTGTGACACTCACCTGCAAAAAAGTGAAAATGCTCGGCCTACTCATAGACAACTCACGCAAGAGCAAGCTTTTACTGAGTAGGGAAAAAAGGGACATGAATAATAGACCAGAACTTCATGTTCTGTCTTTGAAGCAGAAAGAGGGGGCGATTTTGCCTTAGGTGAAATCCATAGACATATTGTGCATTAACAGTGGGCGGCATGCAGTAGTCAGTGTCCCTAAGTTAATGCAGAAAAAAAAAACAGTCATTTCAGACAGCTAAGTGTGCAGTTCACTCCAAATTCACTCAATTGGTCTGGAATAAATTAGTGGAAGATTAATTATTGACCACTTGAGATGTTGGTGTAAGATTACACACATCTGAATCTGGTAAAGCTGACAAACGATGTCCTAAGTATAAAATGATTACTGAATTATGTAGCTAAGTTATATATGATATCAGTGGTATGTAGCTTACATAATCAATAAGATCATGCTTTTGAGTGCTTCACATTATCTCAATGAGTCTTCTCAGAGGAGGTGATGCTACATTAGCCAGTCAGAAAACGATAGCTTTTTTCAGCAGTTTGTGTAGTGGCCCAGAGTCACTAATTAGTCACTAAATTAATATTGCCAATATACACTTTATTATGGATTATATGCAATTATCCAATCGGCCAATCATATGACATTAGCGTAATGCATAAAATCATGCAAATACAGGTCAAGAGCTCCGGTTAATGTTCACATCAAACATCAGAATGGGGAAAATATCACAGAGACTTAATTGTTGGTTCATGCTCACAAGAAGGCTACGGTAACTAAAATAACCACTCTTTACATCCATGGTGAGAAAAACAAAAGCACACAACACATTACACTACCACATCAGGTTCCAACCCTGCCAGACAAGAAGGAATCAGTGGGCACAGGCTCACTGAAACTGGACAGTTTCAGGTGGGAAAAATGTCACCTGGTGGTTTTCTAATCAGAAGCTGCCCCGTTGAGGATTCTGAGATGCTTTTCTGCTTACCACTGTTGTTAAGATTTACTGTAGACGTCCTGTCAGCTTTGTCTGGCACATTCCTGTGACCGTTCTTACTGTGTCAACAAGGCATTTCCATCTGTAGAACTACTGTTCACTAGAGGTTTTTTGTTTTTTTTGCACCATTTTGTATAAACGCATGAGACTGTTGTGAGTGAAAATCCCAGGAGACAATCCATCCATCCATCTTCTACCACTTACTCCTTTTCAGGGTCACGGGGAAACCTGGAGCCTATCCCAGGGAGCATCGGGCACAAGGACAGGACAGGGTGCCAGTCCATCGCAGGGCACAATCACATACACACTCACACGCCTACCATGCATGTCTTTGGACTGGGGGAGGAAACGGGGAGAATGTGCAAACTACGCAAACACAGGGCCACGGTTTGAATCAAACCACCAACACTTGAGTTGTGAGGCGAACGTGCTAACCACTAAGCCACCATGCGCCCCCTGGAGATAATAAGCTTCTGAAATACTCAAACCAGCTTGTCTGGCACAAAAAACCATACCAGTCATTGAGATCACATTTTTCTCCACTCTGGTGTTTAATATAAATATTAATTGACCTGTATCTGCATGATGATTTCATGCATTGCAGTGCTGACACGTGATTGTTTGATTGGATAATGGCATGAATGTACTGATGTACTCATGTTCCTAATAAAGTGGACGGTGTGTATATATGATAAAAGACATTTTTACAATGTAATGGAGGAACACAATTTTTTCCATGAAAAATAATGTAATATACACACATTTATAGTGCAGTTTATTAAATCAGTAAGGGGTAAGAGTAGAAGGAGTAAGGCTTCCTGTTCACAATGACATATGAGGTGTGTAGAATCACCGCAGGACTGTAGGAGGCATTAAATTCAGTTTATCCTTGATGAAATCTGTAATTGGCAGACATTAAGCACACACTCTCATTTATGTTACACTTACGTAAACATAGCTTGAGGCCATTTTGGTGAATAGGAATACTGGTTAATAAAAGAATGGGCTTAATGTCATTAAACTGTTGGGAGCATCATTGGTAAAACAACTGACCTTACCACATAAAATCCTCAGAGAATCTGAAAGCTTAATGGAGCCTTAGACGGTAATTGGCTGTTATGCAGTGCTTGTGAAAGGCCAATAATGACAAGCCATGATCTGTTTATTATAGTAAGGTCAAAACGGTGAAGTTTCAAGTGAAAAGGCTGGAACAAAGAGATTTGACAGAAATAGACTTTGGTGCTGCAATGTCTCACTCAGTGGAGGCAGAAATATTTACAAAGTATACTGTAGCTTAACAGAGAAATACAGTGAGAGGAAATAAGTATTCGGGCACTTCCGAGATTAAATTCTCTTCTAATATGTCCCAGTACATCACTCCATTCTGGTAATTTCCTTCGATAACATGTAATGCCCTAGTACCATTTGCAGCGAAGCAACCCCATATCAAAATGCTTCCCCCTCCATATTTTACTGTTTGTACAAGGTTCGTGAGATCGTACAGCACAACCCTCCTTTCTCCAAACATGACGAGCTGAATTATTGCCAAAGATTTCATCACACCAAAGTATATTGTTCCAAAAGAGTTTGATTTGTCTAAATGCTTTTAGATGCATATGTCTGTGCTTCCTTTTCAGCAGAGGAGTTTTGTGTGGGGTGTAGTTTTGTGCGCAATGCATTTCGGTGCTTATTGTTCTCTGTGTAACTGCTTTCATGTCATTTTGCAACTCTTTCCGAGTGATTGCTGACTTCTCTCTTACTTTCCATATCATTAGTCAGAGAAATCTTGCAAGCCACACCTGTACACGGATTATTAGTTGTGGTAATATGCACTTTCTACCTGCATATTATTGTACCAGTTGTACTGGCAGAGATGTTTAATGTCTTTGCTATGGCACTGTAGTGTTGTTTAATAATTTTGTCCCTGAAAACTTTAGGAAGATCCTTCACCTTTATCATGATTTCTATTTGTTACATGAAATCCATCCATCCTTCCATCCATCTTCTACCGCTTCATCCTTCTTCAGAATCGTGGGGAACCTGGAGCCTATCCCGGGAAGCATCGGGCGCAAGGCGGGGTACACCCTGGACAGGGTGCTAGTTGTTACATGAAATCTTCCAATATATTTAATATAGTATCTGAATACATATTTCCCATCAATTTCAATTTTTTAAACATATATTTGTTTATGCTAATAAATACATACTTTCTTGTTCATATTTAAAATCAAAAGACATTACGTGTTTTGTGAAGTGGATATCGTATGCACTATTAGTATATTAAATAACAAAAGCAGAAGTGTCCGAATACTTATTTCCCCTCACTGTATATACATTACAAGTTAAACTGTGAAACTTCTGAATTGAAAATGTTTCAACAAATGACATTTTGTATTATGCCAACAAAGTGAGAATTTCCAGGGGTTCTTGGGTTTCACCCACTCCCAGTGTCAGATTCGGTACATGTTTCCTGAATTTGTGCTGTTGCATAATATACACAAACTACGCTTCAAATAGAGCATGGTGTGTCCAAACTGACTTAAGGGCGAAGAGTTCAGATTCTAAGATTGTGATCTGGTTTGTGTAAAGTATGTCATGCTGTGCAGACTGGAAACTTCTTAAGTTCATTCTTTACCTTACAATAAAATTAATTAAGAGTAATTGTCAATACTCTATGCCAGCGGTCCCCAACCTTTTTTGCTCCACGGACCGGTTAAATATCAGACAATATATTCACGGACCGGCCTTTAAGGTGTGGCGGATAAATACAACAAAATAAAATGATACGACCGGCATAAAAACTGGGGTATTTTTAAAATATAATAATAAACGTGAATCCAATGTGAAACCGTAACTTTATTAGCAGTAACATCCTCTCTCCCCCCTAACGCTCTCTGGTCTCTATGATAAGGTTTCAACGTATCACGTGACCGAGACAAGCGTCGTGACATGCGTCAAGAGAGAGTCGTAGAAGGATGTAACGAGAGAATCCGCTCATTTTTCGGATCCAGATAATAAATAAAACGGAAATAATGTAAGTTATTTATTGTTTCTGCGCGGCCCAGTACCAAATGACCGGGGGTTGGGGACCGCTGATCTATGCGATAGTAAGGTTCTTGAGCTAAGAGTAAAAAAGTCAAAACGTGATCATTCTTTCCCACTGAAATTTCGCTAATGATATTCAAACATGTTTTCAGTTGATTCACCTCTATTTACACTCGTGACACCTCTCTCCATCTCTCTTTAAAACCAATTATCTGTAGGAAAGTGTCTGCGGAGGAGCTGTGAGCTTTATTAAATTCACTAGGCAAATACCGGAAAGTTATCAGGAGCCAGACTCGACGTGTGTCTTCTGAGAAATGCTGCTTCTTGCAGATGCAGTGACACCACCTTCTCTTTTCCATGTCCATGCTTGTATGTGTGCTTTATTATTTGCATTACACAAATACTGCATTATTCCTGACCACAAAGAAAATAACAAATCTGCACTACAATGAGTGTCTTACAACAGGCCATATGTTTCCTTACCTACTAATAAATAATAATAATATACCGATGTTATCCACTATTTATTGCAGACAGTAACAAGAACTATTCTTTTAGCACATAATATCTGAGACACGGATGCCTTTTAAAATCTCTACCATAATTCTTCACCTAAAATTAATAGTGTATTACTCAGGCAATTTGAATTGACTCTAAGGCACCATTCCATCACACACAAACACATAAACACCTGGTGGTGCAGCTCTCAGAAATGTGTTAATGTACAGTGGCTGCCTTTTATTAAATACCCAAATTAATCACGCTCTTTGTTGCCACGTCAAGCTGACATGTGTCTTTAGAGTGCAATTGTCATGTAATCTGGGAATTAAGCGCTCGGCTCGCTGAGTGTCTCCAGCCAACACATATCGGAAAATGAAGCATGTAGTGAATGCATTCTTAAAATCTGAGGCAGAGGCACAGGATATGAGCCAGCAACTAGATCCACCGACCTTCCTAGGTGTTGCCGTCAAAGAGACATAATGAGCACTCCTCCTATTCATTTCCGCCGCTTTTGCTACAAATTGCAGGCAATATTTCAAATATTGGATTTTCTGTGGTTTCCTAACATATCCTTAAATCCTGTTATTGCGAAGATAAAAGAAAACAGGAAATGAATGGCCACTCATCATCTACAGTATTTATCAGACACAATGGTTAATATAGAAAAACTATTCTATTTTGGTGGATTAGATCTTTTTTCCCATATGTGAATAGCGATTCATAATATTCCTGTATGAAATTGAGAAATGAGATGCTGACATCATTACGCCTTGAATACACTGAACAGAAAGTGGAGAAAGACTAGTAGGCCACACATTAATCTCCATGTTGATACAAGCAGAGAGCAAGAGCAACATGGCAACAAATATCCTTTTCAGGCCATAAAAATATAAGCAGTCAAAAAACTTTAACTATGATTTCCTACTGCTATGGGAACGCAATCATTTCCAGCTAATTTCCAGTTCCATTTCCAGCTAACTGCCCGAAGTGATGAATTTAGTTTATATGCAGGATACAAAGTTCAGCTTTGGGGCTGTAATGATCTGTCATGCAGGAAAATAATCTAATGTGTTGTTGCAAATTGTCCCTCACTTGGTTCAGCCTTGCTCATTTCCAGAGATGCTTTACGTCTATTGACAGCAGCAAATGCCACGAGCCCTTTGCTCTCTCCCTACCTCATACAAGCACACCTGCGCACATGCACATAACATTTATCATAGCCTCCTGTAATATTCGAGATTGTGACGACCCTTTGGGATGTTGTAATTATAGGCGGAACAGAATGTCACCCCACTCGGCTGTACTGGTGATAGATCACTCACAGCCATTATATAAATGCTGATTCCCATCAACACAGGCATTCACTATGAGCTGCAGTGACTCACCACTGCAACACTTCATCAAATCCTCGCACTCTGATTCGCTGCTGGAAATTTAGTTGCATTTTTAACTTGTAGTGGAGACACGGGTTAGTGAATGTACCTGGAGAAGTATGGTCATACAAATGTGGGAGAGTGAATTGGCATAATTGGTTCCATAATATACACTAATATGAAAAAACAAGTACATGCCATGGAAATTGTTGGCTTTTTTGACATATTGACAAGTGCCTATTAATGAACTTGATGTACCTGAACAAAACCACAAGGAAAATTAGCTTTTTCAATAATTTATTGAACAGAAATATGAATAGATGTGATATTCTTCTAAGGAAAAAGTAAGTACACACTTGGCACCAGAGGCTAGTAATGTCCCCTTTAGCAGAAATAACTTCTTGTAGGCGATTGTATAATTGTCTACCAGTCTCTGACATTGGCTTGCTGGAATTTTTGACCACCCTTTCAGGCAATATTCTTTCAGTTGCAAGATGTTTTCTTGCATGTTCTGCCCACTTCAAATCCCCCCAAAACATTTAAATGGGATTCATCTGGACTTTGACTAGGCTATTCCATAACCCTCAATTTCTTTGTTTGAGCCTTTCCTTGGTGGATTTGCTAGTGTGCTTTAGAACATTGTCCTGTTGAAAGGTCCACTTTCGGTTCAATTTCAACTTTCGGATAGATGGCCTCACATTATCTTCAAGCACTCTTTGATATGATACAGAATTCATAGTTGAATAAATGACTGCAACCTGTCCAGTCCCTGAGGGAGCGAAGCAACCACAAACCATAACATTTCCACCACCGTGCTTCATAGTTGGTATGAAGTGCTTCCCCTGAAAAGCTGTCTTTGTTCTGTGCCAAACATGTCTCCTGTTATTGTGGCCAAACAACTCTATCTATGATTCGCTTGTCCAGAGCACATTATTCCAAAATCCCTGGTCTTTGCCTATATGCTCACTGTCAAACTGCATTTGTGCAAAGGCTTTTTCCTGGCACGATCCCATGCAGGTCAAATTTTGTGCGATCTCTTTCTGATTGTAGAAGCATGCACTTTGACACCAACAGCTGCAAGACTTACTAGCAGATCCTGTGATGAAATTTTGTGGTTCTTGGAGACTTCATTTTGCATCAGATGGTCTACTCTTGGGTGGAATTTGCTGGGACAGCCAGTCCTGGACAAATTGGCAGTCATTTGAAATCTGAACCACTTGTAGATTATTTTCCTTGCAGTGGAATGAGGTATTTCAAATAATTTGGAGGTCTTTTTCAATCCCTTGCCAGACTCAAAGGCATCCACAACCGTTTTTCTGAAAGCCTTACAGAACTCTATAGATCTTGGCATGATGACCGCATATGCCTCAATAGCAAAGGGAACACAAGACACTAGATATGAGAGGGGTTTAAATAAGACAGGTTCCACTTACCTAAGCAGGTTCTGATCACTGGCACCCAATCTTGAACATCTGATTATAATTTTATGGATATGAAGGTGTGATAAATGTAGGGGTGTACTTACTTTTTCCATGTGACAGTACTTTTGTTCATTTAAATAGTGAAAATTACCCAAAAAAATGGCAATTTTTTTGTCATTTGATGTGGTGTATCGACTTTATTAATAGGCACAATTTCAAAGAGGATCAAATGTTTCCATCCATCCATCCATCTTCTACCGCTTACTCCTTCTGGATCAAATGTTTGCTTGTCCAAATATGTCCAAAAACCCAACAATTTACATGGGGTGTACTTAAAATTTTCACTGACTACATATATACACTCACCAGCTACTTTATTAAGAACACCTATACACCTGCACATTAATGCAATTATACAATCTGCTATTCATGTGGCAGAAGTGCAATGCATTAAATCATGCAAATACAGATCAAGAGCTTCGGTTAATGCTCACATCAAACATTCGAATGGGGACAAAATGCGCTCTCAGTGGCTTTAACTATATATAGGAAATGCCTTGTTGATGAGAGGTCTGGGAAGAATGGTCAGATAGAAATAAGAATAGAAAGGCTATGGTAACTCAAATAACCAAACTGTGGTGATCAGAAAAGCAGCTAGAGCTACAACAGCAGAAACATTGGGTTCCAAGAATAGGAATCTGAGGCTAGGGTTTGCGCAGGCTCACTGAGTCTGGACAGTTGAAGATCGGAAAAATATCAGCTGGTCTTTTGCCCAAGTTCGCTGGCCTTTAGTACTCATCAAACAGTGAAACGATCATACTAGAGAAAATCCCAGGTGTTCAGTTCGCCCTGGAATATAGCTCTAACACTTGTCAAGAACACTGCAAATGTTATGACAACACACGGAGCTGTGTGGCAATCAGGAGTGTGGTTACAAGTCAAGTAAAGTCATTTTCAGGAATTACTGCTTTACACAGTACCATGTAGCTGGGTTGTCTCTGACAAGTTGTCTTCACCCAACCATCAATCATAGGTGAATACAAGAACTATAAATTACTCCCACCTTGTATTTTCCTTTGTTTAATATATGCAACAACCTTACAGCATGGTTTGTTTAGCAGGCTCGATCTGCATAATGAACAATCAGCTAATGTGAGGAGTTTCCATTCCATTCCACCCAGTTAGTTCCCTACTGACATCCCACCTTAGTTAACTATCAATTATTTACAGCTTGCCAACTGCTGTAAATTTAACATACAAGGACTCGCGTTGTAAACATGACAAAGCCCTGTGTTGGTCTCTGTAGACAGCAGCATGGCTTGTTTTTGGACATTTCTTACAAATTGTATTTTTGTGTAATCATTTGCCATAGAGATAACAACAGAACAAAACAGGAATTTGCCTAAAAATAAAGCAATACCCCAATGAGAACTCTTCTTTGCTACTTCAGCAGTTCATGTGGAGCAGCACACTGCAAATAAATAGGCTCCCAGGCATGACTGTCCTCATTCTCTATCAGTCAGTTTGCTACTGCAAAATGCAATTCAGGAGATTTAAAGAGGCAATAATGGCACAGAACACTGTGATGAATTCCATATATGCTGATGGGTGGCATTAGTGCTACTAATGAAGACACTGGGAATGGCAAAGTTATGCAAGGGCTTTAGTGTTAACGGACTCTTCAGAGGCAAACGTAACAGAATTCAGTTCTTCTATGCTATGCTAATGCATTTTATACCTAGAGGACTAGAAATGTGCCAGCGAGCACTTTTGTCTTTGGAGCTTGCAGTGTCACAGCCTGTTTGAGATATTTATAATGCACTATTTATAATATACTATTTATATCTGTAAATGTTTGAAATGGTTTACCCATTATATCAGAGAGCCTCAGATTCTACTCCACTAAGCTTAAAGCTCACTGAATCCAGCTAGTTAAACAAAAGTGGGCCTGTCTCAAGAGCTAAACTATAAAATACAAAGCTCTCCTGGCAACCAGAAAGAAATAAAGCATGTCTGAATTCATCTCCATTTATTAGTGCTGCCTCCTCTACCCACCATTGGCCATCTCATTACACAGACCAAGTAGAATGAAGCTCTTTCATACTTCATCACTTTGTCGATCATTTGTGAATATCCTTGTGTGTGTGTGTGTGTGTGTGTGTGTGTGTGTAAATGGTAGATGCAGTGCTTTCGTGCTTTGTGTACAGGTAAAATCATGGGGACTGTGGCCCTCTAACAGGGTGACAAAGTTCACACTTTACAGTGAGAACATATTAGTACAAGCTGCAAACATCAATATCAATATAGCGATGGTAAGTACAGCAAGAAGGTAGATCGAGCATGCCCTCCTTTATTCCTCACGCACAGACCGACACGAGTGACACCATGATGGAGTTCTCCATTTCAGCCGCTCCCATTATTTTTTTGATGTGTTGGTGGTTTGCAGGGAAATAATTGAGTTGGTAATTTAGCCACCACCCAGAGTAATGGAACAGTAAAGCTTAGTACTATG
This sequence comes from Ameiurus melas, assembly GCA_012411365.1. NCBI lineage: Eukaryota > Metazoa > Chordata > Actinopteri > Siluriformes > Ictaluridae > Ameiurus > Ameiurus melas. The sequence goes on from CM022758.1 coordinate 12,807,307, forward strand.
CTGAACTGATCTCCCTAGCCAGCATCTCTGGTACAAAAAACAAAACAAAACAACAACAACAAAAAAACATGAACAATGAATATGTTTATTATTTTGTGGTTTTATAAGAATGAGGTCAACTGCACTAAAGATATCCGTCCTATTTGGTCTCGATTTATGTTTTAACAGCCACATTAAATTATGCCACATTTTATTGGATATAACATATTTCTTAGAAAACCTTAAAGAAATATCTTATATCTTACATACAATCAGTCCCTCCAGGAATTAGCAATTTTGCAATTTTTATACATTATCGCAGATTTTCCACAGATTTGGGCCAAGATGTGCCACGTGAAATCATCACAATGCGCTTTCAGCCAAAGCCCTTTTCAATTCACGTGCATGTAACAAAGGTACAACTAAAATATCTCATTTTACCAACAAACAACACTGTGAAAGACAATTTCTGTGCAGTTGCAATTTCGCCAGTTCAAGTAGTTTTCCACCAAAAAAGCACAAAAAAAAAACTTTTAAAAAAGTTTTCAGGCAAAATCAAGCATTTTTGGCCGCAATAATCACAAAAAAACTACGAAATCAGGTATGGACTTTATATTAGAAATGTATGACTGATTGCAACAGACAATCATTTCGACACATTTCCCTGTACTAAGAGAAGTTGTTTGTTCAGAATTATTAGTGAAAGTCAAAACAATTCCAGCTGTTGGACAGTCAATAAATGTTTATGCAAAAAATACTTTTGTAGAATGCTTTCAGACAAAGGTGGTCGTCGTTTTGGCTAGATCAAACACAACAGCCTCCTTGTAAAAGATTGTTGTTTAGTCCCATTGTGTCTATGTAAATAGGCCTTAATTAATCCTAATTACTCTTTATATCAAATCATATTGCCCCATTGTTTGAAAACGCCATAAGAACAGCTTTAGTAAGACCATGTCTCATGTGTGTCTTATCATAAGACTTGTGTTGGTGACGTGTTAGAGTTGGTTTTTGAAGTGCTACAAAATTGTACATTTAAAACATTTATAGATGGAATTTAACAAATGCCCATATACTTCTATTATAAATTAGTTGAGTCCACACGTTTCAAATCTTTTCTTAGTACAGGGAAAAGATGCAGAGGACAGGGATTAAGCAGGAAAAGGTTTCGCATGCCTTTAACAGCAGTAGATGTGAACTAAGTATAGTAAAACGTACATTAGAAGCTATTAATATTAATCCAACATTCGCTGCAGGTGTGACACTACCAACCTCATTTTAATTATGCTACTGAATAAATCCATGTTGTTATCCAGTTATGTAAACAAGAGAGTCTTGGAAAGAAATAAAGCATAAATTAAGAAATAGACAAATAAAAGACCTTTAGGAGCCAGTGTGTAGAAGAACCGAAGAAGTGTTTTTAGGAACATGATGCCAATATCCAAACAACAGTCTACTTCAGAATAACCCAAGCAGACCCATGTTTTGGTAAAGACATATTTTCTCTCTTTACTCCATAAATGTATAGTGTTCTCGTCCCTTAACACGCTTCTGCTAAACACCTCTTAGTGGTACTTAGCAGCATTTCCTTAGTGGATGAGTACAGAAACCAATTTCCGAACCTTAATATAAGATGTACTATAAAAAGGTTCTTTTCACTTTCAGTGCACAATGGCACAGCGTTTGGAAATGAAATGTGCAGAGGATGACATGACGTTTTATTTGTGTATCTTGCATGACCCTTCGACACTTGGTCCTAGTTTCCTTCACCTCTTCCTACACTTTTTATATTTAGTGGGAGTCTTGGGTTAAATATACACATATTGGTGAGATTTAAAAAAAAAAAAAAAAAAAAAAAAACACAAAATGCAGTCTAAGTTCTAAGTATGCATACAAGGAACTAGGCTGCTGCGATATAAAAAATAGCATTGTACCTACAAGATATTACACTGCAATGATATCCACTGATGTTAATTACAATTACGTTATACTAACAAACCTGATAACTTTTATGAATTTTGCATAGGGGATCCCCAATGTAACATTGGAGTACGCTAGTATGAGGTTTCACTCAAAAATGTGCCAATAAAGAAGTCATTTCCTCCACAAATAAAAAGGCAGATGAGCCACATATAAATCTGGAATGATTTGTACAGGTGTTTGGAATTTTCCAAAATTAATTAACACTTCCTGAAAGCCCAATACCCAATCACTGTTCACCATTGTTACCAATACCCAATCACTGTTCACCATTGTTCCCAATACCCAATCACTGTTCACCATTGTTACCAATACCCAATCACTGTTCGCCATTGTTCCCAATACCCAATCACTGTTCACCACTGTTCCCAATACCCAATCACTGTTCACCATTGTTCCCAATACCCAATCAATGTTCATCACTGTTCCCAATACCCAATCACTGTTCACCATTGTTACCAATACCCAATCAATGTTACTGTTCATCACTGTTCCCAATACCCAATCACTGTTCACCATTGTTCCCAATACCCAATCAATGTTACTGTTCATCACTGTTCCCAATACCCAATCACTGTTCACCATTGTTACCAATATCCAATCACTGTTCGCCATTGTTCCCAATACCCAATCACTGTTCGCCATTGTTCCCAATACCCAATCACTGTTCACCATTGTTACCAATACCCAATCACTGTTCGCCATTGTTCCCAATACCCAATCACTGTTCACCATTGTTTCCAATACCCAATCAATGTTACTGTTCATCACTGTTCCCAATACCCAATCACTGTTCACCATTGTTCCCAGCACCCAATCACTGATCAGTATTGTTCCCAGCACCCAAT
>CM022758.1:12815110-12817610 GCA_012411365.1 Ameiurus melas
TTGTCCGTAGTGTATGAATGGGTGTGTGAGTGGGTAAGTGATTGTGCCCTGCGATGGACTGGCACCCTGTCCAGGGTGTACCCTGCCTTGTGCCCGATGCTTCCTGGGATAGGCTCCAGGTTCCTCGTGACCCTGAAGAAGGAATAAGCGGTTGAAGATGGATGGATGGATGGAGGAATCTACCGTTTACGCCTTTGTGATCTCCGTCATGCCTTTCAGCCTGTTTTACCATCCACGTCTAGTAACATTTAGCTACTTTTAGTTCTATGTTGCTATGAGCTAGAAAGTAAGTGTGGTTTGCTGCAGATTTCAGGCCTGGAGAGTCCGAAATGAACACACACACACTGACAGATATGAGTGTGTTCAAAAAGAGACTTCCGCTTTATTCATTCAAAACAGAAGTATTTATACACATTGTACTCATTGATAACAGCACTGCGTGGACGGTTTCTACTGCTCCAAGTGTCAGACAGATGTAGACAAAACACACAGCACATAGTTATGATACAAAATAAGTCCCATGTCATGTTGACACAGAAGTACATAATAATATAATCAAGGATAGCAGTTGATCAGCTTATTCAAAGAAGTAAGTATCATATATTTGAGAGCAGTTCATAATATAAGAGGGTACATAATATAAAATATAAAATGATAAAGGAGAATTTCCTTTCAGTGCCTAAACAATTGGTGCTAACATCCTCAAGAGGGTCTTAATGATATGAAATTTGGATGATAAATTTAACCTAACCCTAACCCTGAAATCTAAAAACAGTTAAGTAACTTTGCAACACTATCACAATATTATTCAGGTATTCATTCTGTCTCAATTCGGCTGAGAAATGTATGTTCTGTACAAATAATTCCACTTTAGTATTTTTACAGCTACAGAACACAACTGAAGACAGAAGTTGTTAGATGGTTTATCAGTACCAAGAAAAGCTGGATCACATCACCTCATGTTTAGCCGCCAACCACTGACTCCCTGTCTGGTACCGTTCAGGATCCAGTACAGGATCCATATTTTATTTGTTTTTAGACCTCTTTCTGGATTTGCAACGTCCTACATCATTGATTTTCTCAGGGAGTGTATGTTTTGGACTGTTTACAGGATAAATTCATTTTTCAGTTTCATCCCTTTATTTTCTTTTTGATGGATGTAAGTCATTGGATGCATGGAAATTGTATGCATGGAATTTGCATGGAAAGGTACTTATTACTCAAAATCTCATCCATTCAAACTCATTCAGTCAATGGTTTAGCCCAGGAGTAGTCAAACATTTTGGAGCCAAGGCCTCTGCACTTTACTATTTACTGGAGCCCTAGAAGTGTTTTTTTCCACTCCTGAACTTTCCAGACAGAGAACGCATGGGGTCCTAGTGACATTATTTAGAAGTCAACTTGTTGGGGGGTTATTGAGGTTTGGATTAAACCCTTTCAATTCACAAATTCGGGTCGGGTCGGTCAAACTAGCTAATGATTATAAGAACACAATAACTTCCATAATGGTGGATTGTTATTTCCGGGTAAAAAAAAAAAAAAAAAGCTGACCACACCTGGTTATGTTTTTTGGACTTTTTTGTGTCCCCAGACCAAATTTTAGGAATCATTGGTTCCTAAATGAATATCACCCCATATTTTCAGCACATAGTTACTCAGTCAGAGCTTAAGCATTAGTGCTGAGGTCTATGTCACCCCCTGCTGGGAGCTGATGGCTCCTCTCTTCATTACATTCTGCATTTTACATTTACAACAGAACGGTACGGGTTGGGTTGGCACAGTATGGGCTGGGCCAGTGCGTTTCGGGTTGGGTCGGTACGGGTCCGGTCAGATCAGTACACTTCGGTTCGGTTCGGGTCAGGTCGGTATGGTTCGATTCAGTACCGTTTGGGTCGGTACGGTACAGGTCTGTTTGACTTGGGTCAGTTCTGGTTGGTACGGTTCAGGTTGGTTAGGTCGGCTGGGGTCGGTACGGGTTGGGTCGAGTTGGTACAGTTTGTGTCGTTTGAGGTTGTGTCAGTACGGTACTAGTTGGGTGAGTATGGTATCATATCAACATAAGAATATCAAAAGTAACAGTCTGGTGTGGACACCAGCTCCTTCATGAGATGCACTATAGTACTATATTACATCTCATCCTCATGGACTGCACCAGATTCTTCACTTTTTGGTGTGAGATGTTACCCCACTCTTCCATTTGCGAGTCATTTTCAAGTTCTCAATCACATCTGGGGGCGGCGCAAATGGTTACACGTGGTTTGCTACTGCAAGGATGATCAGCTGTCCTTCCTGTCTCCCTGTAGCATTGTCTTAGGCATCTTACATTACTGACAGTGCAGTTTATTGCTCTGGCCACATCTGCAGTCCTCATGCCTCCCTGCAGCAGGCCTATGGAATGTTCCCGCAGGTGAGCAGGAAACCTAGGCATCTTTCTTCTGGTGTTTTCCAGAGTCAGTAGAAAGAACTCTTTAGTGTTATTGTAACTGTGACCTTAAATGCC
>CM022758.1:12822610-12988294 GCA_012411365.1 Ameiurus melas
CTTCATATCCAGATGTCCATTGTTAAAAGCACTTGTTACGGCCCAGTCTAGATTGGGCCGCCCAGAGTAACCAGCTCAGAATTCAATTGGATTGATCTTTAAATAAGGGAAGCCAGCAATAACAACACAAACAAGGTTGTGTGAAGAGGTTGTGGTCTATTGTAACAGACAATATATACATATAATTGTACAAATTAACCAAACCAGGTGTATCTTCAGGGTGGGTCAAGGCCAAAATAATAAAATAATTCTACTGTTTAGGTAGTTAGCTTGCCTAAAAGGAAAATAAAGAAAATACATGTATACTTCCCTAATTACCTAAGCAAAGAAACAGAGAAAAAAACTAACCTCTCCCAAAAGAAATGGCAGCCACACCCCTACTGCCAGTGAACCAATTGAACATATATACAAAATTGAAGAGAATGCACAATAACCGATACAGGGACAACCAAACTCAAAGTCAAAAACCAGGCAAAAGTCAAATACCAAAACAGCAGTCAGAAAATAGCATACAATCTCAAAACACATGAAACCACCTACAACATCACAAACATTCTCGCGCCGTCGTCTTCTTTAAGTATGGCCACCAATCTTTGAGGTCAACCTAGCAGGCTAGGGCAGGCTGGAAAGTCTGGGAGGGAGTTCGGACCTGCACACAAAATGTCACAGCACACAAAACTTCCTGTCCCAAGAAAGCGTGTTGTAACACACTATATAAATAACATTTAATTTAATTACACTCAAATTACACCATTTGTGGGATGGTGTTCAGTTCAGTGTGTGTGAGTGAGTATGTCAGTCAAGGCTCTGAATGGCGGGATAGTCATTTCTATATATAACACAAGCTAAATGCAGTGTTATGTAGAATTTAAGAAGGCCAGAATGGAAAAAACAATGTACTAATATTCCAACCACGTGTTGATTCATATATACATCACTAAATGTCTTCAAGTCTATTAAGATCTATAAATCTTCAAAACAAATGCATTTTCAGGTTGAAGTTTTTGATTTTCTGTTGTAGTGTTTGACAAATGGCAGGATTATTCAGGGAATGATTTGTGTCCCCTACAATATTTATTGGATAAATCATTCTGTATAAACAATGCGTTATCAAGTTAACTGATGAAATTCAGAACAGGCTCTGAATCAGATGCATCCCTGACCAGGATAAAGTGATGACTGAAGATGAATGAATGAATAAATGATGAATTTGATCGCTCTCTGAACCTTCACAGAAATGCAATGAGATGGGTCTAATGTCCTAAATAATAGGGCATATTTCCCCATTCACTGCACACGAGAGATCAGGAGTTAAAGATCAAAGTCATATGATGGAGTACAGGGAAAACAGGCAGTACTGTTAAAATACCTTTTTGCTTGGAGAACAAGCTAAATCTTACAAAATGACAAAAGATGCTCTAAGGTTCTTCAATGTAAATACATCAGTACAGTGATCTCTACAGAAGTCAGTAATATATCTACAGCATGAGACTACAGCATGAAACAGTGTACTCTTACAGCATAGAGACACAGGAGGAATAAATTAAAGCCAGACTGCTAGAGAACAACAGTTGTGATGATTCATCACGCGGATGAGCTTTTGGACATGAAAACAATTAACATTATTGCAAATGAATGCAGTCTTAGAGCATATGGGTCAAAAATTGTTTCAGTACAACTTCAGCCATTAGTGACATTAAATTTTTTTTCCAGCTAGTGTTCTAGGTACAGATATAAAGTTGTGTCCGAGCTAGCAGACAACATGAGAATGAGACACTCAGGAGGTGACAATAGTTTAACATAACAGTTTCTGTACTAGAATAACAGTTTCTGTACTTTAGCTATGTAAAATACCAACTAGCATTGAGCTAACTAACATGCACTGCAATCTAACCATTAACCATGCTCACAGTCTCTAGATACAGTGTCGTGATTAAATGATGATTATTGTTATGCACCACTACAACTAAAAATCCAGTTAATTATTATTGTCAAAAGCAGTTCCATAAAACAACAAAGATTTTTTTTAAAAAGAAAGAAAATATATAGATTTATACTTTAGCAAACTATAAATTTGACACCTGGGACATGTCTTAACTCAGTCCAGCCACGACTCAGTTTCCCAAGAAGCAATACACACCTCCCACACACACATGCGCTCACCCTCCCCGGAGTTCTAATCACACACACCTGCAGCCACTCACGTCACTCTCTCACCACAGCTATTTAGAGTCCTTGAACGCAATCTCAATTTGCAAAGTACACGTTCAGTAGACTTGTTCTCTGTCGATATTCCAAGCCGTTGTTTCTAGTGTTTATTAACTTAGTTACCTTGACCTTTGCTTACGTTCCCGACCTCGAATTCTGCCTTGCCCCGTATTGTTTTGTTCGCCCGATAGCTTTTACGACTACGAACTTTGAACACACCTTGGACTTATGAAGTGATCCTGCCACCCGCTTCTGCTTCCGTGCTCCCTATAGTACGTGACAGAATACTTTGCCTTCCCAATGGAAGCAGCGGGTGATCCGTGATGGCGGCAAGCCATCGACGGCCACGGCTGGCTTATCAGCGACATGAACAATAGCTAACCAATCTGACTGAGCAGGTAGCTAGGCTAAATCAAGCCATGCCGTTCGCTACAGCGGCGACTAAACATTTTCGTCCCACACCAGCGCCGGAGAGATACGATGGGGATCCGGAACTCTGCCGGGGTTTCCTCCTGCAGTGCTCCTTGTTGTTTTCCACCTACCCAGACATGAGGGAAAGTGGGAAGATTATCGATTTCATGGAACTTTTGACCAGGAGCGCTGCTCTGGTCCACGGCGGAGTGGGAGCAAGGAGATAGCACCATCACCATGTATGATCAATTGACGGAGCGATTCTGGACCGTCTTTGATCACTCTTCAGACAACAGGGAGACTGGGGAGGAATTATGAACCCTGAAACAAGGGACATGCTGCGTGGCGGACTATGCTCTTGAGTTTCGCACGCTAGTAACCAGGAGCGGATGGAACCAACCTGCCCTCAAAACTATGTTTTGCCAGGGATTAAATCCTGACATTGTAACCGAACTGGGATGTCGAGATGACCAACCAACACTCGACTCGCTTATTAGCCTGGCGATTTGCCTTGACTGTCTGCTACAAAGCCACTGCATAACCCGTATGCAGCGAGGTAGATGTGGTGGTGCAAGGTCCCCTCGCTGAACCCATGCAACAGGTTGGCATGGAGGAGAGAGAACAACGACATCACCAACTTCGCTGTTTTTACTGCGGCGAGCAGAGGCACTTTGTTCAACGATGTCCTCTCAAGCAACACCGTGCGGCAGGAGAGAACGCAGCGGCTAAGCAGCATCAGCCAGGGGTGAGTTTGGGTTCAGCAACCCAGAGCTCGTTTCAATCAGCATTATGCCGGTCATATTAGAGTACTCAGGGTTGTCTTGTATTTTAGAATCAATGATTTAGAAGCACTTCATCGACCAAACCACCATACAGCAGCACAACATCCCCATATACCCACTAATCACACCACTCTGGATTCAAGCTATCAATGGGGTTGATTCAAGCTATCAATGGGGTTGAACCCCATTGGGAGGGGGTTCATCACACACTGCACTGAACCAATCAACCTCCGAACCAGCGCACTCCATCAGGAGAGTATGATTTTTTAGGTCACTGGGTCTGCCCAACATCCAGTGATCCTAGGCCTTCCCTGGCTAGAACACCCTAACCCGAGTATTTCTTGGACTCAAAAAAGATCACGCACTGGTCCCCTCATTGCATCAAACATTGCCTTCAGACACCTGTGATCATGTTAGTAACCACTTCCATAGAGAGCCCTAACAATATGACCACCGTCCACATTTCCATTGAATACCAGGACCTCAGCGAGGCGTGTAGTAAAGAAAAGGCTAGTGGATTACCACATCATCGGCCCTATGACTGCGCCATCGATATGCTTCTGGGCACTACTCCACCACGAGGAAGAGTTTACCCACTAACGCAGACTGAGCAGAGAGCTATGAAATAATACATTCAAGAGGCACTACTCCAGGGTTACATATGACCCTCTACGTCACCAGCATCCACTGGATTTTTCTTTGTGGAGAAAAAGGGAGGAGGGTTACGACCATGCATAGACTATAGGGGCTTAAACCAAGCCCTATCGCTATCCTCTGCCATTAGTACCCGTTGCTCTAGAACAGCTGCACACTGCTACCATCTTCACCAAGCTGGATCTACGCAGTACTTACAACTTGATCCGGATCAGAAAGGGGGACGAGTGGGAAAACGGGGTTCAGCACCACCTCCGGGCACTACGAATACCTGGTCATGCAAAATGGGCTTTCTACCGCTCCCTCTGTCTTCCAGTGTCTCATAAAAAACGTCTTAAGGGACATGCTGGGAGGTAATGTAATCACGTACATTGATGATATCTTGATCTACTCCAATTCCAAGGAGGAACACATTCACCATGTCCGTCAGGTCCTGCAACAATTACTCCAACACCAGATGTACGTCAAAGCTGAAAAGTGTGAATTCCATAGAGACACTATTTCATTTCTGGGATACATCATCAGCCCTGAGGGGGTTACCAAGGATCACATAAAAGTTAAAGCAGTGGTGGACTGGCCCAAACTAAAACTGTGAAGGAGCTACATAGGTTTCTGGTTTTTGCAAATTTTTATAGAAGATTCATCCGGAATTTCAGTGCCATAGCTAATCCACTGATGTCCTTGTTAAAAGCTATGGAACAGCTATGGAACCCAGCTGCCCAAGGCCTTTACAACCGCCCCCATTATCAAGCACCCAGACCCATACAGACCATTCGTAGTGGAGGTCGACGCATCTGAGACAGGCATAGGAGCAGTTCTCTCTCAACGTTTCGGAGAGAGGCTAAAGCTCCATCCAGTGGCTTTCTTTTCACGAAAACTCTCACCTGCCGAAAGTAACTATGATGTGGGCAATCGAGAACTCTTGGCTGTTAAAAGTTAGCCCTGAAGGAGTGGCGGCACTGGCTGGAAGGAGCTACACACCTTTTCGTCATATTCACAGATCACAAGAACTTAGAATATTTGCACACTGCAAAAAAGCTGTCACCCGGTCAAGCCCGATGGTCACTGTTTTTTTACCAGGTTCCAGTTCACCCAGTCATACCGACCTGGATCCAAGAACACGAAAGCCGATGCCCTGTCATGACTGGACCACACAGAAGTTTTGAAGGATCACGAGGAGTACATCATTCCCCCCTCATGTATAATCAGTGCCCTAGAGTAGGAACTTGATCAAGCAATAGAGAACATTCCCCAGTCACAAGTTCCAGAAACATGCCCGTCAGGAAGACTATTCATGTCCGAACGTTACCGACAGGAACTCGTCATCTGGGCCCAGACGGTAGTTGGTACAGGTCACCCAAGGGCACAACGCACATACCATCTGCTACGGGAGAAATGCTGGTGGCTTAATATGGAAAGGGAGATACACAGAGTGGTGGCGTCCTGTTCATCGTGTGCACAAAGTAAGGTACCAGGGACACTTCCTGCTTGCAAGCTCAAGCCCCTACCCATACCATGGTCGCATATATCTGTTGACTTTGTAACCGATCTACCCAAGTCCCAAGGAAACACAACCATTCTGGTCACGTAGGTGACCAGATTCCCAAAGTCAGTGAGATTCATTCCAGTACACACCCTACCTACCGCATTCATGAAAACCATACTACTATTTCCACATGTATTCAGGTACTTCAGCATTCCGGAGGAGATAGTCTGTGATTGGGGACACACATACAAATGCAAAGCTGATGGCCACCACAGTGAGCATCCCTTTTACCAACCCAGCGATAGGGTTTGGTTATCCACCATAGACTTAAGACAACCACATGGCTGCAAGAAACTCACCCCAAGATACACTGGGCCCTTCAAGATCCTCAAACAAATCAATGAGGTTACCTACTGTCTGCAACTACCTCGACACAGCCGCATTGCCCCCTCTTTCCACGTGTCAAGTCTTAAGTCGTCACCAGATCTCTAGCCACAGAGGTGACCTCCGAAACCCCTCCGGTTCCACTGGAGATTGATGGACAACCAGCTTATTTAGTCAAGAAAATCCTCAACTCTAGGCGCAGGAAGGGCAGGCTTGAATATTTAGTCGAGTGGGAGGGATACGGACCAGAAGAACAGTGCTGGATTCCAAAACAAGACATATTGGATCCACAGCTCAGTAAGGACTTCCATGCAACTCACCCTGATCTTCCGGGTCCGTGACCCTGGGGGAGACCCAGAAAGAACTCTGCTCCCAGAGTGAGCCCTTGTCATATCAATAGCCTGACCTTTGCCTGCTTTACAACTACGAACTTTGAACACACATTGGACTTACGAACTGATGCTGCCGCCCACTTCTGCTTCCGTGCTCCCGTGCTTCCGTGCAGGTCAAAATGCTACTACAAAGATAAAAACAGCACTGAGTGTGGATTAAAAATATGTATACCGTATCTCACAAAAGTGAGTATACCCCTCACATTTTTGTAAATATTTGATTATATCTTTTCATGTGACAGCACTGAAGAAATGACACTTTGCTACAATGTAAAGTAGTGAGTGTACCGCTTGTTTAACAGTGTAAATTTGCTGTCCCCTCAAAGTACACCCCTAAGTGAAAATGTCCAAATTGGGCCCCAAAGTGTCAATATTTTGTGTGGGTGCCATTATTTTGCAGCACTGCATTAACCCTCTTGAGCATGGCGTTCACCAGAGTTTCACAAGTTGCCACTGGAGTCCTCTTCCACTCCTCCATGATGACATCACGTTGGGTGTCAGCAAAACTTGGTTGTCTGTGTTGGTGGATGTTAGAGACGTTGAGCTCCTCCACGTTCCGTTTAAGGATGCCCCACAGATGCTCAATAGGGTTTACGTCTGGAGACATGCTTGGACAGTTCATCACCTTCACCCTCATCTTCTTTAGCAAGGCAGTGGTCGTCTTGGTTGGAGAGGGGTGTACTCACTTTTGTGAGATACTGTATATAATAATAACAACATTAGCTCAATAACCCAAAGACTGTATTTTGTCCAGTGCTACATAATATCATCCTCTAATAATAATCCAGTTTGTAGTACAGTATTTAAAAGATTATACTGAATACTGAGCGATAAATGTTTCGTATCACAGGAAGCCAAAGATAAAAAGAAAAGCGACTGTTTCGGGTTCTACAAATATAACGTTCATCTGTTCGGGATTGTGAGGGAAATTACTCATTTTTACTTTATAATAATTTTGTTCTTGTTCTGTTCATGTTCATCTGTGTATAACGCCTAAGAAGGCCATGTCATGTCACGACATGTACGTCTGCACATCTTCTAAGACCCTAAAACAAAGTCTGTTTGAACTGCATCAAACCGCTTCTTATCAGTACACAGAAGTGTGTCATGCACTGCTTTTCATATATATAGTAGTGGTTCAGCACAAGCTCTTCAGAGCACTCATCTCAGAGCATCTATCCTGCTTTATTATATTCTGTATTAACCATCCTTCTGTAACAAACCTTTTTACCTTCAGAGAATGAGTCTGCGAGTGTTGTCAAATTTCCACAACATGATCCATAGCGGTTCAGCTAGTTGCTCTTTCACAGTAACAAGTAGAAGTGTGAGAACAGCAGAGGGCAGAGAAGCACCATAACTCGGTCCTCTGAGTCACTGTGATAAGAATAGTGGAACAGAAACGGTGGCGTCCAGTCATCAGCTCCTGCATCCTTCTTTATTATTACATTATAAAATTGAAGAGCAGTGGAGCTGGGTCTTAGCAAGGCTGATCCTGATATCACATCGACTCTTCTACATACGCTGGAAGGACAAATAGAGCTGGGTGTCATCAGCATGGCAATGATATGAGAAGCCATGAGACTCAATCACCTGCCTTGGAGATGTAGTGTAGATAGAAAAGAGGAGTGGACCCAGAACTGACCCCTGTGGAATGCCAGTTTTAAGTTGCTGAGTTTCAGAAATATCTCCCCTCCATGATACCTTGAAAGATCTGTCAGAGAGATAGGATTCCACCCAGCGCAGAACCGTTCCAGTGATGCTCAGGCTGGACAGAGAAGAGAAGAAAAGGTTTTGCACCTGTATCACGTTTCTGTTTAACGAGCACTTATATATATATATAACACCACTGTTTGTACTGCTTCCTCATCTTATGTATTGTCTATCTTGACCTTTGTCCCTGTACCATGTTTCATTTCATAGTTTATGTTTAGCCTTAGACACAGTATTTTGCCTAGTTGTCTTAGTGTCTTTGTTTGGTTGTTTGTTTGTTTATTAAACTGTTTGAAGATCTGTGTTTGCTTCCGAATTCAACTTTGTAAGGTGACAAATATTCTAATTTGAATATTATGTTTTCATGTTGGCCATCTGATTCATCTATTTTTAAAACAATCAGCTGATTAAATCAGTCATCGGCCTGCCCAACTTAGTTATCGGTAAAAATCCTCTATTGGTCGACCTATTATGACCAAGATGTATATTACTATATTTTAATCAGCTCATTAATGATGTTAATAGCAGCAGCATATTAATGAACATTATAACACAGCGCTGTTGGATTATTGAATCTGATTGGTCAGAAGGTGTTTAATTTTCTATAGCAGCAGTTTAGGCAGTAGTACCAGCTGTAATCCAATTATAGTTTAGTTTTTTTTTTATTATTAATGGATTGGTTCTAATATTATTGCTTCTACAGCAGGTCAATCACAGGGATTTGAATGAGTTTAAATGCGCTCCTTTGTTTGGACACTTTTTTGTATTTAAAGTGCACCTATAGTTTTTTTTTTAAATATTACCTTTCATGTAGTGTGTTATATAGCTGTTTGTGAATGTAAAAAGTCTGCAAAGTTTTAAAAATCAAAGTGCACGGCAAACGGAATTATTATTAATGAATAAAAATATATCTGCTCGCAAATAGACAGCGTTGAAACTCGTTATGGTAGTGGGAATTTCCTTTTTGAAACACGCTGACAGCAGTAGGTGTCAGCTATAATGCACACCTTTTGGATTATTGATATTTAATAAAATAAACTATGAAATCATATTTAATCATTTCATTAAATATCAAAAATCTCATGTGTGGGTTATAGTCAATACATAAATGAACACTTTACAGTAAGTCTGTAAGTCATTCCCTTCAAATACTATTGAAGAAATGTGTTTACCGATGTTGTATGTAACTTTAGAGATGGTCCCTTAATTTGCGCATATCTACGAATATCGAAAGTCCAATGTCAAGCCAACTTTATGCTAGTCCACTAGATTCATCTTCTCTTGTGGCTTATCTGCACCAGCCCACCACTACTCAGACAACCACCAGAGTTTGGACCCGGCCCAGAGTAACAATTTATTATAAGTAAGTTATAATTGTATCAGCAATCCATTGCTTTTCCTGTGAGACCTAGATGTGAAGACTTGAATTTTAAGACCCGAATCTTAGTTGAAAAATAATGTGTTGAAATATTACCTGACAAATAATGAAGATGGTATTTTAATAACTGAATATTTTAAAACTGTATTTTAAGTGTCACGATCTCCCCTTTACACAGAGCTGCAGTCGGCCGCGGGCTTTGAGTGCCGGAGAGCGCGCGCGTGCACGAGCACCCACTCTTTGTATGGTGATGACTGACATTGTTTACTGTGGACACGTCTGTTTGTTTTGTTTCTGTTCTGTCTCCTCCCTGTATGTATTGGCTGTTGTTCGAGGATGTGTCTAGATTGGTGTCAGCCGCTAGCACTTAACGATGATTATGTTTGCTTATATACTGCGCGCCTCCCAGTACAACGGAGCGGAGTATTACATTAGATTAGTTAAGTTATGTACCTTGATAGATAGTTTAGTTTATACCATGCTGTTGTTCCATGCTTCTTGTTTCCCTGTCCACGTTTCATGTTTAGTGTTTTCACCTCGTTTCTAGTGACCTCGATTTTCGATTCCTGCCTAGCCTAGTATATGCCTGTTTGCCAATCGCCCGAGCATTGCCTGTTTTTGACTACGCCTCTGTTTCACGTTTTGTATTTATCTGCCTGACTCTATAATAAATGCTTTACCTGCACCTGCTTCCATTCTCAACTCCCTTACGTCTCGGGACGTGACAGAATACTCCGCCTAACATGGATGTAGCAGGAAGACGGGGGAGACGTCACATTATGCAAACCATGGAAGCAACAGGAGAGGAAGAATAGCATCAATACAGTAAATGTACAAATTACTGGCCACGTTTCTTATCAGTGCAGTTTCCCCAGAGGACTGCCGCCAAACTCTCGCCTAAGACGTATGGGTTAGAGAGCTACCCGATGATGTTCCTGTGCCACTGCCAAGTGTACTTCTGTAGCCTGGAGTACCCCAAGCCTGACAAGAAACAATGGCTTGGATTCTTAGTGTCCCGGTTTTGCAGCCCAGCCCGTGACTGGGCGGAGCAGCTTTTATGTACAGGGTCCACCGCCCT
Source organism: Ameiurus melas (assembly GCA_012411365.1). Lineage (NCBI taxonomy): Eukaryota > Metazoa > Chordata > Actinopteri > Siluriformes > Ictaluridae > Ameiurus > Ameiurus melas. Next base: position 12,833,094 of record CM022758.1, read on the forward strand.
CAATGATTTCACAAAGTTTGCAGAACTTTTTCTAGAGGAGTTCACGCAGCCAGGGCAGCTACACGGCCTGGATTTACTGGGGTGGAGAATCAATGGGATGCCAAAGGCTGACCTGCCATTCCACATCTATTATGAGGGGATTGACAGGCCAGCCTCCACAGCTCTGCTTCAGGTTCTGGCCAACATGGGGGAGGTTCCTCCGAGATGCATGACTGAGGGCTGTGGGAAAGAGACTCAGCTACAATGTCCCACATGAAAGAAGCTAGGTCTGCTCTAAGGAATGCTTCAAGAGCAGCTGGTGTAAGCACAAGCATCTACACAAGAAAGCCCCTACAGAACTACAGCCCAAGGTCAACATGGCGACCTCACATCTCCAGCTTGAGACCCACGAGGCTCACAGGCTGAGCTCCAATCAGAGGTCAACGTGGCAACCTCAGAGCTCCAGCCAGAGGTCAATGTGGTGACCTCAGCCCCAGAGTTTCAGCCTGAGACCCATAAGGGGGTCTCAGCTCTAGAACTCCAGCATAAGGTCAAGTTCCCAAGTCAAAGAGATGGCCTGCAAAGTTCACACCAGAGTCTGCTGATACAGACAACCAAGTTCTGCTCACGTTGGACACCAGCAACACGAACAACCAAGTTCCGCTCATGTCAGAGTCTGCTGAAACGGACAACCAAGTTCCCCTCACAACCGAGTCTGTTGAAACAGATAACCAAGTTCTACTCACGACCGAGTCTGTTAACACAGACAACCAAGTTTTGCTGACACTCAAGTCTGCTGACACAACCAACGATATTCTGCTCACGACCAAGTCTGTTAACATAGCCAACCAAGTTCAGCCTGCAGAATCCGCTGAGGACGCCGCCCTGCTTTCCTGTTCTGCTGAGGACACCGGTCTGCTTTCACATTCTACTGATGACGTCACTCTGCTTACCTGTTCCGCTAAGGACAGGGATCTGCTTTTTTGCAACCACTGAGGACGCCGCTCAGTCTCCTGGTTCAGCAGGGGACATTTTGCCAAAGGGGCCAGGACTGCCAATGGAGTGGAGTGTTTTCTGGTGCTCTTGGGGACACACACACACACATGACATTAGGAAGATGAATATGTGTGCATTAAATTTTGAATGCTGGAAAATTTTGTTTTAAATCAAAATATACAAACCCAATGAATTACAGAGAAACTAATTCAAGCATTTTAAAATTTTTATCAAATTGCAGGGCAGAAAAAATTGTTATTGCGATATGGTTTTTTTTCACTGTATGTAATTCAACATGCCATTTTGCCTTGAGGACATTTGGCACTATTATACTTCCATAGTACTCATCAAACAGTGAAACGAGTTATGTGAAACAGTGAAACGTGTTATTTCAACACACGGAGCTGTGTGGCAATCAGGCCAATGACCATACAGGGAGGAAACAGAACAGAAACAAAACAAACGGACGTGTCCACAGTAAACAATGTCAGTCATCACCATTCGAAGAGTGAGTGCTCGTGCAAGTGCGTGCTCTCCGGCACTCAAAGCGCATGGCCGGCTGCAGCTCTGTGTAAAGGGAAGATCGTGACACTTAAAATAGAGTTTTTAAAAATTCAGTTAATAAAATATCATCTTCATTATTTGTCAGGTAAAGTCAAGCAAATGCTCTGCAGTCTCCTTATTTTGCAAGATCTCATTTCTCAAAGTGCAGCCTGAGAAAAAACTGTTAAGAAGGACAGTGCAGCATCTTAAGCTCCTTAAAAGACTGTGAGAGTCACTTTCAGGAATCACTGCTTTACACAGTGCCATGTAGCTGGGTTGTTTCTGACAAGTTGTCTTCACCCAACCATCAATCATAGGTGAATACAAGAACTATAAATTACTCCCACCTTGTATTTTCCTTTGTTTAATATATGCAACAACCTTACAGCATGGTTTGTTTAGCAGGCTCGATCTGCATAATGAACAATCAGCTAATGTGAGGAGTTTCCATTCCATTCCACCCAGTTAGTTCCCTACTGACATCCCACCTTAGTTAACTATCAATTATTTACAGCTTGCCAACTGCTGTAAATTTAACATACAGCACAGGCTCGTTGTAAACATGACAAAGCCCTGTGTTGGTCTCTGTAGACAGCAGCATGGCTTGTTTTGGACATTTCTTACAAATTGTATTTTTGTGTAATCATTTGCCATAGAGATAACAACAGAACAAAACAGGAATTTGCCTAAAAATAAAGCAATACCCCAATGAGAACTCTTCTTTGCTACTTCAGCAGTTCATGTGGAGCAGCACACTGCAAATAAATAGGCTCCCAGGCATGACTGTCCTCATTCTCTATCAGTCAGTTTGCTACTGCAAAATGCAATTCAGGAGATTTAAAGAGGCAATAATGGCACAGAACACTGTGATGAATTCCATATATGCTGATGGGTGGCATTAGTGCTACTAATGAAGACACTGGGAATGGCAAAGTTATGCAAGGGCTTTAGTGTTAACGGACTCTTCAGAGGCAAACGTAACAGAATTCAGTTCTTCTATGCTATGCTAATGCATTTTATACCTAGAGGACTAGAAATGTGCCAGCGAGCACTTTTGTCTTTGGAGCTTGCAGTGTCACAGCCTGTTTGAGATATTTATAATGCACTATTTATAATATACTATTTATATCTGTAAATGTTTGAAATGGTTTACCCATTATATCAGAGAGCCTCAGATTCTACTCCACTAAGCTTAAAGCTCACTGAATCCAGCTAGTTAAACAAAAGTGTCTCAAGAGCTAAACTATAAAATACAAAGCTCTCCTGGCAACCAGAAAGAAATAAAGCATGTCTGAATTCAAAAAAGATTTCAGGCAAAATCAATCATCTTTGGCTACAACAATCACAAAAAAACTTTGAAATCTTGTATGGACTGTATACTGTACTATACTGAAATGTGTGACTGATTGCAACAGATAATTGACACATTTCCCTGTGTCACGTTTCAAAGATGGTTTGGAAGCAATCACATATTTTCAAACAGATTATTAAACAAACAACAAAACAAAGACACTAAGACAACTTGGCATAATACTGTGGGAAAAACTAAACAAACTAACAAGATCAAAACACAGTAACGTGGAACACGGTAGACTAAGACAAATGTAAGACAGAAGCAGTGCAAACAATGGCTATATATATATGTGTGCTAGTTAACAGAGGTGCAGGTGGTCATGTGACATGTTATAGTGCAGTGCAGTGGCTGATGGGAACTGAAGTCCAGAGTTACCTCCTTGATATAGGACACCCTGTACTAAGAGAAGTTGTTTATTCAGAATTATTAGTGAATGTCTAAACATTTACAGTTGTTGCACAGTCAATAAATGTTTATTCAAAACATACTTTTGTGGAGTACTTTCAGAAATCATTTAGACAAAGTTGTATGTAATTTTGGTTAGATCAAACACAACAGCCTCCTTGTAAAAGATTGTTGTTTAGTCACATTGTGTTCTATGTAAATAGGCCTTAATTAACCCTAATTACTCTTTATATCAAATCATATCCATTGTTTGAAAATGCCTTTGAATGAACATTGTAGTAAGACCATGTCTCATGTCTGTCTTATCTTAAGACTTGCATTGGTGAAGTGTCAGAGTTGCTTTTTGAAGTGCTACAAAATTGTAAATTTAAAACATTTATGGAACTTTACAAATGCCCATATACTTCTATTATAAATTAGTTGAGTCCACACGTTTCTAATCTCGTCTTAGTACAGGGAAAAGATGCAGTGGACAGAGATTAAGCAGGAAAAGGTTTTGCATGCCTTTAACAGCAGTATTAACTACATTGAGTTATAGTATCTTTGTATTTTGTGTATTTCTTTATTAAATCTTTAACATCCCAGCTTTGGATTCAATCCAGTTTCCTCAGCGGACTGTTGTAGATCTCCCAGAGCCGTATGATTGGCTTTCTGGTTACCCTGAAGACCCCAAGCCCGGCGAGAAGCAATGGCTAAGGTTCCTGTTTTCCCGGTTTTTTGGCCCAGGCCACCAGTAGGAGCAGCGTCTAGTGGGCATGGGATCCAGGGGACTTGAGACTGTAACTCAGTTTGTGGGACTATTCGTGATGGTGTTCGGCAGTCCAGAATCCAGGGCCGTCCTGGAGGATCTTTTGGGGGAGGCCTACCTTACAGATAAACCTGACTTGCCATACACTACCTCTTATGAGAAGGCAAACTGGGGAACCTCCTCCCCGAAGCTCCTGCCTAAGACCCACTCCTCTGCTGAGCTCAAGACAGAGGTCAACGTGGCAACCTCATCTCCAGAGCTCTAGTCAGAGACCCACAAAGTGGTCGAGTCACATAGTAAATTAATGTGGCTATAGTATGTGTACTCAAATAGTACAGTTGAAACATGCATGTTTAGTAAACCAGCAACTGGGGTTCAAGTCCCAGCTCAGTTTCATGTCTTTTAAATGTGAGGGGTTTTTTCACCAAGTTCTTCAAGGTAACATTGAAGGAATTCAATGGAAACTTTTGTTCTTTTCTTAGATTAAAAGTTTTACTACTTAAAAAGTGGTTTAAAGTGAACACAGACTTCCACACACTGATGAAAAAAAAGCTCATTCATTTCACATATTTCAAATTCATACGTTGGTTCCATGTGATTGAGTCAAGTTATATATATATATTATATTTTCTGTGTCCTGAATAGAATTAAACTTCCCCTGAGCTAAGGATTGAACCTCAATTGCTGTTGTTTTCTGTCAGTCTCTTGTTACTGTAAACTTTGCGTGCAGTTTCATTTGAAATATCTTTTGGGTAGATCAGTGGAATGGCCTCCACACTCTGGGTTTGTGTGGTCCTAGGGTTACGGGCCACTTCCACCTGTGCTTGGGGTTGGGTGTGGATAATTCCTGCTATTGTTTTGGGCAAGACGCTTTCACACCTCCACCATAGGTAGGTCAGCTGGTCAGGTACAACTGAACCCTCATAGAGCAACTGTTCAGTGGGGATAAAGACATAGTGGTGGAAAGTATAAAAGTAATAATATTAATAATTACTTGAGTAAGAGTAATAAAGTATACAAGGAGAAGACCACTCAAGTTACTAGTTACTTTTGATCTGATTAAAATCAATGGAAAATCCAGAATTTCAGACTACATGGAGAACTGTGTCTCTCTGTTTGTCTGTACCTGTGTGTGTCCTGACAAGCTCGCTTCTGTCCCCCTGAGCGGTTGTTGTGCCAGACCCCTGCAATGCATAACGACGATCAAACCGTGAATAACGTGGCACTTCACTTTGGCACTTTTTAATTTAAAAATCACAAACATGGACACTTGTAAATAAAATCATTTTATATGTGCAATTTATTAAATCCTTAAAATAAAAAGATAGCTAAATAGTGAACAAAAAAAAAACAATCTTAATAATTGTTGGAATTATACAAATGAATGACAACTTCAGAGACGGTTAAACTGACAACAAAGTCTGACTTGGTTGCTTCCATAAATAAATTATGGTTTGAGGAACTGACAGAAGGTGCATGCAATAATTATATCAACAGACTGTTTAAAGTTCTTCCAGCAATGGTTGAGCGTCAGGGTGAAAACACTGGCATGTAGCAGATAAATTCCAAACTTTCAATAACATTACCTTGCACATTACATGTATCCTGTTTAGATTTCCTGAACAAAACCCAAACGTGACATGACTTATTAATTTGGGATTGTAATAATTTTTGATTGGGAATGAATTAAGTATATTAAAGATTAAGTACACAGACTTGACCCATTTGTGTTATTTCATACAATAGTTTTACTGACAGAAATATTCTAAAATTTTGAAAAAATTTTTTTTGAAAAAGCATGGTTAGAAACTTAAAAAAAATAATAAAAAATAAATAAATAAAAAGAGAAAAATAAAAAAAACCAACACTTGATTTAACTTTACCCTTATTAAATCAACTTTGTTTCTTTTGAAAAATGAAGAAATATGTGTAAAAAGTAAAACCAAACAAAACCAAACAAACAAAAAAACCCTTTAAATTTAATAAAATAAAATCGTGATGCAGTGAAAGCTCACTCCCATGATGCACTGAAAATGACGTAATTGAGTCTGGGTTTTTTTTTTTACATTTAAGTACTCTCAAACTACTTAAATATTTCATGCCTAAATATTCTGCAATAAACATAAAAGATCAAATCATATTTGATGTACAAACCAAATTATGTTCACGTAGAACCAATGTACGAATTCGAATTAAGTAAACTCACTGGGCTTCTGTTGACTTCTGTGTTCACTTTAGACCAGCTTTTAAAAAAAATTAAAAGCTAGGAAACCGACCTGTACCGAACCAACCCGACCTGTACTGTTCCCTTGAAAATGTAATGAAGAGAGGAGCCATCAGCTCCCAGCAGAGGGTGACATAGGCCTTAGTACTAATACTTAAGCTCTGACTGTGTAACTACAGTACTCCAATCACTTGTTGATTCATATATACATCGCTAAAAATCTAAGGTCCTGAACCTGTAAATCCTCAAAATAAATTGCACCCCTGAAAAGGATAAAGTGATTAATGAAGATGAATGAACGGATAAATTATTAATTTAATCGCTCTCTGAGCCACTGACCTTCACGGAAATGCAATGAGATGGGTGTAATGTCCTATATAAACGTGCACATTTCCCCAAAATACCTAATGCATCAAATGCATTTCCCTCCACTGCACATGAGAGATCAAGAGTTAAAGATCATAGTCATATGATGCAAGATCATTTCAAGCTCAACATGTGGCACAGACAGTGACCTCAGCTCAGTATGGAACCAGGGACCCTCACAGCTCCAGTGTACTCGGTTTGATCCTGAGCTTGAGTTACGATGTGTCTAGCACACTTATTTCAAATGTTTCTATGAAGGGAGTACAGGGAAAACAGGCAGTACTGTTAAAATACATTTTTACTTGGAGAACAAGCTAAATCATACAAAATGTGCTTCAATGTAAATACATCAGTACAGTGATCTCTACAGAAGTCAGTCACATACAGTGGGGGAAATAAGTATTGGACGCGTCAAGAAATCCAGAGATATAAAGAATTCACAACATTAAAGTCCATTAATAAAGTTATGTGTAATAAAGTACAAAAGTATTGAACACGCTAAGAAATAGCAGTTCTCAAAGGCAAAGTAAGAAAGGAACCAGCTGAAATCCATAAGTAATTATACCCCCTATCTGTGCAAATTAATATCAGCTGGGTTAATAAATTGATGGTCTATAAAAAGGATTTTCGTTACCTTATTGTTGCAAAACATATTGATGGAATCGGATACAGATATATTTCAAAACTTCTGAATCTTCCTATAAGCACAATTGGGGCCATTATCCGCAAGTGGAAGCAACATCATTCCGCCATCTACCGGCCATGCACAGGAGTTCCTCGCAAGATTCATGAGCAGGGAGTCAGACGAATAGTCAGAAGAGTAGCCCAAGAACCAAGGACCAATCAGAAAGAGCTCCAGAAACACTTGGAGGCAGCAGGTGCCATGGTCACGGAGAAAACAATATGCAATGCAGTCCACTGCCATGCCCTCTATGCACGCTCACCCTGCAAGACTCCATTACTAAAGAAAAGGCATGTCGAAGATCGTTTAAACTTTGCTACAACTCATTGCTACAGAGAGTGTAGTCTGGTCAGATGAGAGCAAAATATAACTTTTTAGCTGTTATACTACACACCATGTTTGGAGAAGAAATGGCACTGCACATCACCCTAGAAAACACTATACCAACAGTGAAGTTTGGCGGTGGAAGCATCATGGTGTGGGGCTGTTTTTCATCATATGGTGATGGTAGACAGGCGGCTATGCCGCAATTGGTAGAGCGGGTTGTCCACTAATCGTATGGTTGGCGGTTCAATTCCCGGCCCGTGTGACTCCACATGCCGAAGTGTCCTCGGTGGCAAGTTAGCCATCTGCTACCATTGGTGTGTGTGAATGGGTGAATGAGACACAGTGTAAAGCGCTTTGGATAAAAGTGCTATATATATCTGACATTAAATGGTGCTATATAAGTGCACCATTTAATGTCAGACTTCAAATAATTGAAGGAACAATGAATGGAGCCTCTGCTCCATGAAAAGAAGAATCTGCTGCCATTGTCAAATATGGCTGGAAAGATTGTTTGCCACAACATCCACCAGAATGATTAAGATGAGACCTTCCAGCAGGACAACAATCCACAGTAGACAGCAAAAGAAACTCTCGATTGGTTTCATAGAAGAAAAAAATCAAGGTGTTAGAACGGCCCAGTCAATCACCTGACTTAAATCCAGTTGAACAAGGTTTAAAGATATGTTTAGAAGAATGGGGCAAAAATTACACCCGAATACTGCGGCCTGTACTTTCTTCATACAGGAAGTGTCTAGAAGCTGTCAGTACAAAAAAAAGGCTTCTCCACTAAGTATTAAATACATTTCAGTTAGCGTGTTCAATACTTTTTTCCTGTGTCATTCCACCTTATTACACATAACTTCATTTATGGACATTAATATTTGGATTTCTTTATGTGTATGGATTTCTTGAGCTATGTGAATAGCCTCATTGGAAATATATTTACTCAAATAAATGACACGTTCAATACTTATTTCCCCCACTGTACCTACAGCATTAGACTTCAACTTGAAACAGTGTACTCTTACAGCATAGAGACAGAGGAGGAATAAATTAAATCCAGAATGCTAGAGAAACGACCACAGTTGTGATGATTCATCACACGGACGAGCTAGTGGACATGAAAATAACATTAATGCAAATTAATGCAGTCTTAGAGCATACGAGTAAAAATAGTTCAGCATCTAGTGACATTTAATTATTTTTTCCAGCTAGTGTTCTAGATACAGACATAAAGGTGTGACCGAGCTAGCAGACAACATGAGAACGACACACTCAAGAGGTGACAATAATGAACACAGCATGAAGTTTCTGTACTTTAGCTGTGTAAAATACCAACTAGCATTCAGCTAGCTGACATGCACTGCAATCTAACCATTAGTTATGCTCACAGTGCCTATAAAGTGTCGTGACAAAATGACGATTATTGATACGCACCACTACTACTAAAGATCCAGTGAATTATTATTGTCAAAAGCAGTTCCATAAAACAACAAGGATAAAAAAAAGAAAATATATAGATTTATACTGTAGCAAACTATAAATTTAACACCTGTGACATACACTGTTAAAATAAGGCAGGTCATAATGCAACTACAAAGATAAAAACAGCACTGGGTGTGGATTAAAAAAAAAAGCTATATAATAATAACAAAATTGGATAAATCTCTCAAAGACTGCATTTGGTCCAGTGCTACATAATATCATCCTCTAGTAATAATCCAGTTTGTACTACAGCATTTAAAAGCTTATACTGAATACTGAACACTAAATGGCTCGTATCACAAGAAGCCAAAGATAAAAAGAAAAGCGACTGTTTCAGGTTCTACAAATATAAGTTTCCAGTGTTGGGGATCCATAGCAGTGAAGCTGGTTGCTCTTTCACAGTAACAGGAAGAAGTGTGAGAACAGCAGAGGGCAGAGAAGCACCATAACTCGGTCCTCTGAGTCACTGTGATAAGAATAGTGGAACAGAAACGGTGGCGTCCAGACATCAGCTCCTGCATCCTTCTTTATTATTACATTATAAAATTGAAGTGCAGTGGAGCTGGGTCTTGGCAAGGCTGATCCTGATATCACATCGACTCTTCTACATACGCTCGTTAAAGTCTCTGTGCTGGAATGCCTGCAAGCATCGTTACTCTGGAATGTAGAGGAGGGGAAACAGGTAAAGTTTTCAGGTAGTTGATACTGCTGGACACGAGGTCTTTTATTTATTTATTCATTTTTAGAGTTCAGTGGTCAGCAGGCCCCTGGGTCTGTTGTTGTTCCTCGGAGGGTGAGCCACAATGCTGCAAACAGTAGAAAACACAATTTTACAATAAACCCAAGGATGTAGGAATCACTTCACATCATTTAATGATGATGTACAGTAGAGGTTGACCGAATGATCGGTACCCATAACTGACTGCTGGACCGGTTATCTGCAAAAATGTCGCTTTGCTTATTTGTAAGTCGCTTTGGATAAAAGCGTCTGCTAAATGAATAAATGTAAATGTAAAAAATCCAGACCGATAATTGTTCCCAGTTGCGTCATTATACAGTACGAGAGCGGCCTCTAGAGGCAAAGTAAAAAATATCCCTGACAAATCTTGGTGTGTTATTTGAAGTGGGTTTTCTTTTTTTTATTCATTTTGGATGTCTCTAGTTTTACGTGTTATTTGGGGTGTTACTTTTGGTTCAGTTTGGATGAATATCTTTTATTTACTTTAATATTTATATCTTTATTTCATCTTAAAAAAGCACAGTAGATTTTTATGCTACAATTAGTACTGTTTCATTTTGTAAGAAAGTTCAGCAATATTCTACTTTGAGTGTTGTTTTCATGAATTTTAAAAACAATCAGTTGAGTTAATCAGTTGGTTAAAATCGGTCATCGGCAGGTAATGCCCAACTTGGTTATCAGTAAACATCCACTATCAGTCGACCTAGAAACTGGCTCAGGTATGCTGTGCACAATCACCCCCCCCAAAACAAAAAAACCCCAAACAAACCATGGATGAAGATTCATCCACACAGTAAATCCATATTATGGAGAATGTTTTGACATCAAGTTTGGAAAAGTCGTCGTATGTTTTGTGATGTTGACGAAGTTGAGCAACTGTGGTGTAGCTCGTTTATAGCATACGGTTAGCTGTTTATTTCTGCCAATTGTATTTCATAAAAGTGGTTACAAATTATCTTGATGGACACAACCTGTTAGTAAACTTATGTTGATCACAGAGCTTATTTTTAGCAATAATCCAAAAGTCTCTGTGAAAATCCTATTTAGTTTTTGTCGTGGGAACCGGTGTGATGATAACTTACGGGTTTCGGTACAAAATGACGTCATCCCTGAGTCACCGCTCTATTGGGTGATTTGGCTGCGTCTCTCCTCCTGTAAACACGGTTATGGCCTTTTCATTCGCCCGAATTGTTTTCATTTAGTTGTATATTGTTATATTAGATTACATATTTTCATTTGGTTGATGGCTTTGTATTTTTTACTTATCCTAGATTTTGGGAATGATTTTATTTATATTTTGCTTCTACGAGATGATGCACTTTAAGGACCAGTCTAATTTAATGCAAAGATTTGTACATTAGCAGGAATGTAGCACCACATGGGAGGTTTAAATGTCATTTAAATGTCAAAGTGCAATAAAAAATAGGTTGCCCCTAAAATCAACGAATAATGGTGATAAATAATCGTGATCTCAATATTGATAAAAAATAATCATGATATCAGTTTGACCATAATCGTGCAGCCCTACGTCTGGCTATTGGAAAACGCTTTACACCATTCTTTTACTGATTATTTTCCTATAACAGCACACCCCTTTGTGTTTTACTCCTTAATTAAATCTCACTACTTGAAGCAGATTTGAACCTTCCTGTTACATGCCAATGACTCAGGACCAACACAAACCTTGTGGCAATCACATTATGAGTGTGAGAAAGATGAGGGAAGGAAGCAGGAGCGCCCCCTTCACTATTCTGTGCTGCCATCTTTGCTTTGTCAAGCTCTAGAAGGCCGTTAGTAAAGGTGCCAGTCTGCTACAGAAGGGGAAAGAGATGTGAAAGGCGAAGAAGGTCACTACATTTACTAGAGTATGTGAGAGTTGAAGAGTGAGAGGAGTGCCAGATGACAAAATGGACACTTAAAAATTAAAACATTCTATTGTATGTAACTAATCATCTCAATAGGGGAATCTCTTCCAAATATGACAAACAATACTCACAATATGAAAAAAAAAAAAGATTATTTTGCCAGACACTCCTGTTGTATCATGGAGATATGTATATTTATGTGCCCAGAATGACTAAATACTCATGTCCCCTATTTAAAGAGAAGTGTTACAGTTTTTAAGATCTGGTAATACTTGAAATGTTGAAAAAGACTAAATAAAAGCATAGACTACATCTCCATATGTTTAAATTAATTATGTTCCAGAGTTGGGGTGATTAAATGAAAGGAAACATGAGTATGACATATGGAGCATATGGAGCATGAGCATGTGCCAGTATTACATAATGACATGTAAACACCTTTTCACTGTAACAGGTTGAACTTACTGGAGCTGCTGGAATGATCCATCGAGGTGTAATGATGGGTTTGGGCGGCTGCACCTGCTCGAGTTGTGAGACACAAATAATGTCAGTGGGGTTTGTGTACTAACCTCACACTGTCAAAATGCTTCGAATAATAAACGTGTCATGTGTGCACTCTGATCCTGCAATATAGAAAAAGCAGTTGGTAGCAGAGCTGTAACTGGGCTGGTTATGGACTTACCACTGGTGTAGGATCAGTGAAGTCTATCAGGTTATCGATCTGGGGGGCTGTGTGTGCGTCCCATTCCTCTGCTTTGTCCTGCATTTAAAAAAACGTCGTGAACTTAGAGAACTAACCATGTTTCAGATGAACAACTCACTGATCCAGACTGTTGCATGCATCATATAATCGATTAATCATGATTATCTGAGCTGATCATAATTATTTGTGTTCACTGCACTCAGTGTTAGGTTCAAGTCATATGCTTGCGGTAAAATGTCAAGGAAAGTGTTGCTGGTCACGCAGGACATCTGCGCACATGAGCTTCACCATATGGATGAATTCACCGACAATCAAATCAAATTCATGAACTATGAACTATTCACATCACATTCAATGTAAATAAATGGCTCATTTGATAACATATATTTGCATTATTACAAGAGATGCAAAAAGTGTTGAGAATAAAAATTGAAATGCTAAAGCAAGGAATAAAACATGATTGGGTGAATAAAACATGAACAGGTGTGCTGTTCTAAGAAAATAATCAATGATGCATGTAGTATGATGTGATGCTAAAGAGTGTTATTCCTTTTACTCGGCAGTGTACCAAAATTGACATGTTTTAAGTTTATAATGATCTAATGATCTGTATATAAAATAACACGGAAATGAAGCGTTATTTTTATCCTTTCAGTCATCTTTGCACTGCAAACATCAATGACAGCTTGTCTATAAACTTGTCAATGCTGGCAAGTGACCATGGTATAAGCGGGATAATTCACAGCTAAGTGTGCGTTACATGATATTAATGCACTCGGGCGGTTCTCTGCCTGCACACCTAGCCGTGAATTATCCTTTACATACCTGTGATAAACATATGTTGATCATAATTAGACAAATGCTAAACTAATCCATTGTAAAGCTAACTACAGCCAGTTATGCAAACATCACAATGCTAAATGGTGGTCACTTTTTTCCTAAGCCTAGTTCATACTACTGGATTCATTTATAACTTCAAATTGAGTGCCCGAGAATGAGCGATAATAGACTCCCATTCTAGAGGATGGAGCAGCTGGAGTGATTGTGTGTTTGCACACAGAAGTCTTTGTTACCTTGGCTGAGGAGGCTTCATTCACTGGTTCAGCGGACACACTAGAGGACGAGGAGATAAACTCGTCTGCTTTCATTTCGAGGCTGAGGGGAGACAATAATATTTCCATGAAAGCATTAAGAAACCCTGAAAGGTGTATCTACTCTGCCAGTGAAATGGTCCGAAGTGCACAAACTCAGACCTGGACTGTGTATTGAGATATGACCGAAATGGAAAAGGTTTGGATTTTACTTCAGGATTTCTTGCTTGTTAAGCAGTTAAATGCACAGGGCACACTAAGAAACCTTCTCAAGAATATGTGCAGATTCTTACAAAACCACATGGCAGTTTTCAGACTGTCAGAGGGTGATTTTAACCAATAACAGTGATTTTCTTTTTTCTTTTTTTAAACAGGAAATGTCTGCATTAAAAACATATCTTTTTGGGTACTGAGGTCTAGCATTTGTGAGCCACAGTAATATGCAAGTCAATTGAAATGCCCCAGTTCTGTGTGTGCGCGTTTAAGAGGCAGAAGGATATATAAGCAGCACTGACTCACAGCTGGGATTATAGGAAATGAGGATTAGAGGACGACTCTATAAAGAAAAGCCATTTCCATGAAAAGCTTTTTTTTTTTTTTTTTTAAATGAATGTAGGGGATTCAAGCAAACACAAATCACTTAACTGCATTTCAGCATGCATTGTTTTGCAAGCATTTAATGCTTGACATCCTTCTTTTCATTTGGAAATTAGATTATGATCACATTTCAATTCGAATCTTTTTTTTTCCCCCTGCAGATTTTGTACCCTTCCTTTTCATATTTTTAATAATTTCATTGAACACGCTAATCCATCAGAGAAGGATAACAGAAATCCAGGGAACTGGTGTATATGTAATCCTAAAACATGCATTTGATCACACAGCATGTAAGCATTATTTTGTTGGCCTTGTTCACGTCGGTTCGCCTTCTGCCTCTCTAGAGATAATTAAGTCATTCAGATGGTCATAAAAAAAAAAAAAAGCAGAACACATTAACAGACACAATGGACAAATGAGTCAAATCCTGAGGGCTTAGTCAGAACAACAGGCGCACTCTTCTTTCCCCTTTTCTCACTGTTTGTCTTTGTGAATATCAAGTCTCACCAGCTTCTGGACATTTCACTCAGCTAACTGCACATCTATCTGTTGCATATGAATCATGTGGTTAAGTATGGACATGTATCCAGGCAGAACTTGGGTCATGTGACTTGCCCGTGTGCACAAAGCCAGGCTTCCTCTAGATGGCAACACAGAGCTGGAAATGTAGCTGCTTTCCAGCTGTTTTCAGTTATATAAACACACACACACACACACACACACACCGCAATCTTTGCCAGTTGATTGCTGATATTCTTATACATGTTTTTTGTACTGGAACTTTTTCTAAAAAATTGCATTTAATTATGCAAATAAAGTTTGCTCTAATAAAACCCACCAATTTACATGTTAATACAACCAAAAATCTAGTAAAATATTCATCTCACAGTGTAGACACTCTCAAGAGAAATACCATTGTAAAATCATTTCTTTTATTGTTTAAACAAGAAAACACTCTGCACTGTTATAAAATCCCCCAAATTTTTCTGCCATTTTTGAGAACAAAATCTAACGCAATTCCAACAATAAATCAGCATTTTGGGAAACTCCTTTGCAACATTCTGATAATAGGAATGAATATGTACAATTTCATAAATGCAGGTCATCTAGTAACAGATTTTTTAGAATCTTTTTTTAGAATTTTTTAAAAATCTTTTAGATTTTTTATAGAATAAATAATTCTGAGAAAAAAGCGTTTTAAAAATGCACCACGGTTCTACTGTAGTTAGTGAGGTTTATAAGGAAAATTAGATATCAGGAAACAAGTTGGTGATTTTGCCAAGTGGGCAGAGCTTTTATTATTCGTACTGCAGCTTATAAGAAGCCATGTCCGATGCGGTTTATCAAAAAATCTGAAGTTTTGTGGCTTTTAGTTATCCTTCAGGGTTATCTATAAGCTAGTGTTATGGAGCCATAATAACAAAACTTGCATTTAGAACATAAATGCATTTGAAATTTCTCTCTACAGCCAATACGGATCAACAACTTTGATGACATCATTCTGCACTTCAGCTTCTCATCAGATTTTCTGGCTAATCAAATGCTCTCTAGAATCTGAAGTGTTCGGCCCCGGTTATTTTAAAAATAACCTTGCCGAAGTTACTGTTGCTGAGCAAGAGAAATCATAATTAGCAAGCGTAGGTCGTAAACCTGTCTTTGGCTGTTCCAATGCGTGTTTTATTCAGTTTTCCAGCTGTAAATTAGATAGTTTAGTATCATTCACTTATTTAGGAGGTACTTGTGCTGGCTCACAGCTTAGCTGGGGCTGAGAGGTAAGCTTAACACTATTGGCTATTTTAAAAGGGGGAGGAGCCATTCGAAATGTCCTGCACATACTTCCTGTTTCAGTGGAAATTATGTCATCAACACATCAAATAACCCTGCATGTTTCAAGGCACTTCAGATGGACTTCAAGTTATACCATTAATTGCACATTAAGCGAGTTTGTATTTAAACACACATACAGGACATCTCTCATTATAAAATATTTCCATGATATAATCATCTATTCTGCACATTAAAATATCCCAGCCAGGTGGCCCTTGTTAATCTGAGCATGCCCCAGATTCTGCCTGTGGTCAACTGCCTCAGCCACAGTCCCAGAAGGATTACAGAGGCACACACATACACAGACATTTAAAAACTTTTAAAACTTAAACACTGCCTATAGTATGTGTGTTGAGAAAAAGTGTGTGTTGTAATAGGGACTTGCCTGCTGGAGCACGTCTGTATCAGTGCCTCCCGGCTGCCCATCGTCAGAGAGGAGGTGCTTCCTGTCTGCCCACCTCGACCTTTCAGCCTTCAGAGAGACCGAGAGAGGGAGGGAGGGAGGGAGAGGGGTTAATGTCTGATTCTGCCTCTTAATCTTTAATACCGAAAGAGTCTTATTTCAGAGGCAGTGACATCAATGACTCCAGCATGACCTTGTCAATCATGAAATGACTAATTATTAAACAATGGCAAACACAAATACCAATTACAATAATGTGAGCTTATGAGATTGGTCATGCCGATTCGGATTCAGATGACGTCACCATGGAGCGGTCATGCAAAAACACCTAATAAACGCTTGTAAGCACTGATGAGCTTTACAGAGGCTATGAAATTTGGGTCACATTTAAACCCCTGTCCCAGTATTCCTCGGTCTCACCTGGCGGCTGCTTCCTGAAGGTTGCAGTTCTTTTCCCCCTTGACTCCAATCTCCTCTCTTGTGCCCTGGCCAAAGACAAACCAAGAATAAAGCAATTTATTCAACTATTAGTATTTATTAAACTATTGATGACACAGAGCTAGGAATCCTTCTGTTTAGAATGTTAGTCCAAGTTCAATTGCAACCCATTTATTTAGCCAGATCATCATGGGGCATGGGAGAGTTGCAGAAATTTTTGTAAATGGTGAGGTTGAAGTAGATGCTGCCTAAGCCGGAAAAAATGTAAGTCAAGTGTAAACATCACATGATGACGCTAATCTTTTTATTATATTAGAGAATTTCAATCTTTTAAACCTTGTCATGGACAGCTGATATTATGATTATGTAAAATAGACTCAGCAACAACTATAGTAAGCTTTCATCTTTTTTAAGATGAAATAAAACTACGAAAGAGCAAGCAGCAAAAGTGGTTTAATTTGCATCCCCAAAGACAAGTTGATTTCCATATCAGTAGCCATAATCAAACCCCAGGAGCCCATACCAGGAGCAAGCAGAAAGACATGTGGCCGTGGCATGTAGCAACAATATCTGCAAGTGGCTCAGTCACGTTAGTATGAGGTTTTGGAAAACTCATATTCTCATTATATATATATACAGTGGTGTGAAAAAGTGTTTGCCCCCTTCCTCATTTCCTGTTCCTTTGCATGTTTGTCACACTTAAGTGTTTCGGAACATTAAACCAATTTAAACAATAGTCAAGGACAACACAAGTAAACACAAAATGCAATTTGTAAATGAAGGTGTTTATTATTAAAGGTGAAAAAAAATCCAAACCATCATGGCCCTGTGTGAAAAAGTGATTGCCCCCCTTGTTAAAACATACTATAACTGTGGTTGTCCACACCTGAGTTCAATTTCTCTAGCCACACCCAGGCCTGATTATTGCCACACCTGTTCACAATCAAGGCATCACTTAAATAGGAGCTGCTTGACACAGTAAGGTCCACCAGAAGATCCTTAAAAGCTACACATCATGCCGAGACCCAAAGAAATTCAGGAACAATTGAGAAAGAAAGTAATTGAGATCTATCAGTCTGGAAAGGGTTATAAAGCCATTTCCAAAGCTTTGGGAATCCAGCGAACCACAGTGAGAGCCATTATCCACAAATGGCGAAGACATGGAACAGTGGTGAACCTTCCCAGGAGTGGCCGGCCGCCCAAAAATTACCCCAAGGGCGCGCAGCGCACGGCTCATCCAAGAGGTCACAAAAGACCCCACAACGACGTCCAAAGAACTGCAGGCCTCACTTGCCTCAGTTAAGGTCAGCGTTCATGCCTCCACCATCAGGAAAAGACTGGGCAAAAATGGCCTGCATGGCAGAGTTCCAAGGAGAAAACCACTGCTGAGCAAAAGAACATCAAAGCTCGTTCTCACTTCCACAACACATCTTGATGATCCCCAAGACTTTGGGACAACATTCTGTGGACCGATGAGACCAAAAGTGGAACTCTTTGGAAGGTGTGTGTCCAAGTATATTCGCGGCGTAGAAGGAACACTGCATTTCATAAAAAGAACATTATACCAACAGTAAAATATGGTGGTGGTAGTGTGATGGTCTGGGGCTGTTTTGCTGCTTCAGGACCTGGAAGACTTGCGCGTGATAAAAGGAACTATGAATTCTGCTGTCTACCAAGAGATCCTGAAGGAGAATGTCTGACCATCTGTTCGTGTACTCAAGCTGAAACGAACTTGGGTTCTGCAGCAGGACAATGATCCTAAACACACCAGCAAGTCCACCACCGAATGGCTGAAGAAAAACAAAATGAAGACTTTGGAGTGGCCTAGCCAAAGTCCTGACCTGAATCCTATTGAGATGTTGTGGTATGACCTTAAAAAAGGCCGTTCATGCTCGAAAACCCTCTAATGTAACTGAATTAGGACAATTCTGCAAAGATGAGTGGGCCAAAATTCCTCCAGGACACTGTAAAAGCCTCATTGCACGTTATCGCAAACGCGCTTGTTGCAGTTGTTGCTGCTAAGGGTGGCCCAACCAGTTATTAGGTTTAGGGGGCATTCACTTTTTCACACAGGGCCATGATGGTTTGGATTTTTTTTCACCTTTAATAATAAACACCTTCATTTACAAATTGCATTTTGTGTTTACTTGTGTTGTCCTTGACTATTGTTTAAATTGGTTTGATGTTCCGAAACACTTAAGTGTGACAAACATGCAAAGGAACAGGATATGAGGAAGGGGGCAAACACTTTTTCACACCACTGTATGTGTGTGTGTGTGTGTATATATATATATATATATATATATATATATATATACACATATATATACATACACACACAAAGTATCTCACAAAAGTGAGTACACCCCTCGCATTTTTGTAAATATGTGACAACACTGAAGAAATGACACTTTGCTACAATGTAAAGTAGTGAGTGTACAGCTTGTGTAAGTGTAAATTTGCTTCCCCTCAAAATAACTCAACACACAGCCATTAATGTCTAAACCGCTGGCAACAAAAGTGAGTACACCCCTAAGTGAAAATGTCCAAATTGGGCCCAATTAGCAATTTTCCCGCCCTGGTGTCATGTGACTTGTTAGTGTTACAAGGTCTCAGGTGTGAATGGGGAGCAGGTGTGTTAAATTTGGTGTCATTGCTCTCACACTCCCTCATACTGGTCACTGGAAGTTCAACATGGCACCTCATGGCAAAGAAATCTCTGAGGATCTAAAAAACAGTATTGTTGCTCTACATAAAGATGGCCTAAGCTATAAGAAGATTGCCAAGACCCTGACACTGAGCTGCAGCACGGTGGCCAAGACCATACAGCGGTTTAACAGGACAGGTTTCACTGAGGACAGGCCTCGCTATGGTCGCCCAAAGAAGTTGAGTACATCTGCTCAGCATCATATCCAGAGATTGTCTTTGGGAAACAGACATATGAGTGCTGCCTGCATTGCTGCAGAGGTTGAAGGGGTGAGGGGTCAGCCTGTCAGTGCTCAGACCAAATACCACACACTGCAAATTGGTCTGCATGGCTGTTGTCCCAGAAGGAAGCCTCTTCTAAAGATGCAGCACAAGAAAGCCCACAAACAGTTTGCTGAAGACAAGCAGACTAAGGATATGGATTACTGGAACCTTGTCCTGTGGTCTGAAGAGACCAAGATAAACTTATTTGGTTCAGATGGTGTCAAGCGTGTGTGGCAAGAACCAGGTGAGGAGTACAAAGACAAGTGTGTCTTGCCTAAAGTCAAGCATGGTGGTGGGAGTGTCATGGTCTGGGGCTGCATGAGTGCTGCCGGCACTGGGGAGATACAGTTCATTGAAGGAACCATGAATGCCAACATGGACTGTGACATACTGAAGCAGAGCATGATCAGTATGCAGTATTCCAGCATGATAATGACCCCAAACACACCTCCAAGACGATCACTGCCTTGCTAAAGAACCTGAGGGTGAAGGTGATGGACTGGCCAAGCATGTCTCCAGACCTAAACCCTATTGAGCATCTGTGGGGCATCCTCAAACGGAAGGTGGAGGAGCACAAGGTCTCCAACATCCACCAGCTCAGTGATGTCGTTATGGAGGAGTGGAAGAGGACTCCAGTTGCACCCTGTGAAGCTCTGGTGAACTCCATGCCAAAGAGGGTTAAGGCAGTGCTGGAAAATAATGGTGACCACACAAAAAAAAATATTGACACTTTGCGCCCAATCAGGACATTTTCACTTAGGGGTGTACTCACTTTTGTAGCCAGCGGTTTAGACATTAACACCTGTGTGTTGAGTTCTTTTGAGGGGACAGCAAATTTACACTGTTATACAAGCTGTACACTCACTACTTTACATTGTAGCAAAGTGTCATTTCTTCAGTGATGTCACATGAAAAGATATAATCAAATATTTACACAAATGTGAGGGGTGTACTCACTTTTGTGAGTTACTGTGTATATAAAACTGACAGGTGAATAACATTGATTACATTGAATCCCATTACATTGGCACCTGTCAAGGAGTGGGATATATCAGGCAGCAAATGAACAGTCAGTTCTCAAAGGTGATGTGTTGGAAGCAGGAAAAATAAGCAAGAGTGTCAAACCAGCTTTGACAAGGGCCAAACTGTGATGGCTAGACCACTAGGTCAGAGCATCTTCAAAACAGTAGGCCTTGTGGGGTGTTCCTGGTATGCAGTGGTTAGTACCAGCAAAAGTGGTCCAATGAAGGGCGACCAGTGAACCAGTGACGAGGTCATGGGCCCCCAAGGCTCATTGATGCGAGTGGGGAGAGAAACCTAGAACCAACGTTTCTCTTTCGGCTACTTTAAAGAAAACAGCTTTAAATTCTTCTTCAAATTTTAACCTCTAATACCAGTGAAGCCCAATAGACTCTTTGTTACTCTTATGCCTCAGCAGTGCTAGAAAGGAGGCACTTAGAAGCCTGTTGAAAGCAAGGTGAATAATGTGTAAAATGAGCCGGACCATATGACGGGACTAAGGAATTTACTGGACCTAATCATTAGAATCATTGGTTATGAAATATAACTTGGGGTCATTCACTTTAATGATTGTCTGCTGCTGGCTTATTAGATCAAAGGGTGTTGTGTGTGTGATGTTGAAGGCACCTTGAGCACTGCCTCTGCCTGGGCTTTAAGGATGTTGCTCTTGAGCTCATCTGGTGCCTTTAGTTTGCTCAGTTCAGGACTGCTGCTCACACTGCTCAGACTCTTCTCAGTCAGCTTCAGCACTTCCTCCTGAAACCATACACAGCACCGGTAAGCGTTAATGGTGTAGGAGCAGACACTGTGGCTGATTCAGCAGTTAATTTAGCAGTATGGTGCTTTGCATAAGTATTCACCCCCTTGAACTTCTCCACAGTTTGTGGTGTTACAACCTAGAATAAAAATGGGCTTAATTGAGATTTTTACTACAAGAGTTACACAATATGTCCAACATCTGAAACTGTAAATACTGACAAAACTTGTTTAAACAAACAAAAAAAAAGCAGATATTTGTTAGTTGCATAATTATTCATCCCCTTTGGTCAATACTGCAAGTAAGTATTCTGGGATGTGTCTCTTTCAGCTTTGCACAACTGGATCATAAAATCCCAATGAAATGAATTTCAGTTCCAGGTTGCCTCACTACAAAATATTCCTGTGTATTGATTCCCACAGCAATATTTCTCTTGCTCTTCACATCTTCTATATTTGCAGTAAGTCATCGGTCTTCACGAACCTAAATCACCCTGACTGTAGTGTGAACGAACCCTACATCATCTATAGATCACTGGAACTGCTGAACAGAGGATAGCTTCAGCATCGGGGCCTATTAAAGATGAACTCTGGCATGTCGCCAGTGCTCAACAGAATGATGTGATCCCGCTCTCTTATTGCTTCCATATACTGACCGGCAGGATTGGCCTACTGCCTGCTGTAGCATATGGGCCAGATTAAGCTACGCTTTAGCAGCAGAGTGCAGGAGCAATGAGAAGAAACATCACTGAATGCTGCAAGAATTAACTCACATTCTCATTTAATGTACAAAGTGTCAATGTCATGGAAGACTGAAACAGGGACACTGTCCATTAACCAGCCGGAACTGTAAATCAATCAGAGCTTTTGAAAGAAGCATGATGTATAGATGACCGTTGTGTTTACTCAAACAGAGTCACGTGTTAGTGATGGGAGACACAGAACAGCTCATTTTGTCATGTGCGCGTACGTGCGTGTGGAGGCCCCCATGAGCACTTCTGGGTGGTTAAACTGACCTGGTTGTTCAGGTTGACATTGACGTTCGAGCGAGCAGGAGCAGAGGTCGGCGTGCACTCGATCTCCAGCTGCTTTAGTCGAGCTGCAGTGTCTGAGAGAAGAGGACATTCGATACTCAACATCAACCATTAACCAGTACAGGTGTACACACTTCAACTGAACATACTGCACATATCATTTACATGCTTACCGGACGAACAGAGATAGCACGAGGGTAAATGCGTGTGGTATAACGAGTCTCTCTTACTTCGGTGTCCAACATTGATTACATGTAGGTGTTATATGCAGGGAATTGCAACATAAAGCAAACATTTCATCCGTTCTGTTTATTTGCTTCTAAATCGGACAGCCGTGTCATGAAGTCAGCGATATCGGAGCACAGAGTGCCCTTTGGACCGTTTTTGTTGTGTGTTTTCTTTTTTAAATATTTATTCTTGAAAATAAAGTTACAGTAATATGATGTAATAATATGCAGGTATGCACACAATATACTGCAAACAGATTATTACATATTATACCACAGAGCTGTAGAATTCTCTAATCTTAATATTAATGAGCTCGTTCTAATTGTAAAAGTCAGTCACTCACTGGGATGTGTATTGAAAACACTCCAAATCTAATACTAATAATAAATACATTAAAAACCTGCAGTGTTATATAGATAACACACCCACACACACTTATGGATAAAGAGATTTATATGATTCTAAGCAACTCTGTAAGGAAACATACAGTGGGGTCCAGAAGTCTGAGAGCACTAGTGAAAATGCTTCTAGTTTGCATTCTTTTCTAATACAATACAAGAATTTTCATTACAAATTCGATTATTGATAACAGCTTGAGAGAAAAGCAGAATCTTTAAAATATATACACGAATTTCAGAGTTTCTTAGTATTTGGATCGTCCAACTTTCTCTTTTAATGACCGTGTGCACTTGAGCTGGCATGGACTCCACAAGTTCGTGGAAACCTTATGAGCCATTTTAGATCAAATCCATCAGTGTCATCTGAACACAGAAGAGACGACACTAGAAGAGATATCTCTTCCAGCTTCACTAGAAGAGATAAGACATGAGGAAGAGCTGAGCTTTTAACAAAGCAGGTAACATGCTCAATAACACAATATTTTTAAATTATAAAACCTTGTGTTTATATACAAATTAAAAAAATATATATACATTATATATATATATATATATCATTTTTTATTTATTTTTAAATAACAGATTTTCAATCTGGTCTCATACATTTGGACCCCACTGTATGTTCACTATTTCTGGAAGGAGTCTCCAGAGTTAGTGCTTTCTGTCATGGTCAGAGTTTGTGGTTTCTCTGTAACAGAACGATCTGCATTTTTTTGTCTTCAAGAGAGGAGGAAAAAAATAAAATAAGTGATGAAGGAAACTAACAGGAATGTTCATCTTATCCAATGAACATTCCACAACATTAAATGTAATAATAAACAGTTAAAAGCTTTATATGCTGGTCATTAATAAATTTAAAACAGCAAATGTTTGCAAAATGCTGTGCTGTTATTGGAAAATAATCAACGTTGGGCTGGTTACAGCTGGTTGCTTTTTGAGAGGTTGCATCATGCCACCCCATTGTGTGATTAATTTCCTATAAGAGCACACCTCATTGTGTTTAATTCCTTATATTATAGAATATACAGTAACTCTGTTCTATATTCTTGCATTGACTTATGTGAAACGTGAATTGAAATGTTTTCCCTCACCTCTTTTTCCATATCCCAATATAAAAATGTATAAAAACAATTTCTAAAAAAACAAAACAAAAAAAAAACTAAGTGAATTCATTAAACTTGACACAACCACTGGACAGGAAGAAACTGCCAAATATCCTAGAGCTGTACTGTAAAATGTGAGCGAAGCCGCTTTAAAATGAACATCCCCCAAACGAGTCTTAAAAAAATTTTTTTTTTAAAACGCAACATGACTCCTAAAACACGAATATGATGGAAATCTGTCATGACAAAGCTGTACCTTAATCAATGTATATGTGCCGTTGTTATATCGTGTGTGTCCCTCACCTGTGAGACAGAGGTTCTCGGTGACTGTGTTGGGGGTGGAGAGAGCTGTACTAGGCCCTGCCTCTTCAGACGAGCCAACCGTCGCCATGGGAACAGGTGTCCGAATGAGGTCATCCACACAGGTCTCCAGCAGGTCTGCCACGTCAGGCATGCTGGGTAGGAGAGTGAGTAAGGCATATGAGAACCAACCTAATGTTGTCGTAGCTCAGGGTTCACTGTGACACATGCAACAGATCCAGCTTACCTGTTTAAAAAGCAATGATCCATCATACTGAGCTCAGCTGGCTTTCAAACAGCGAAAAGAGTACAGCAACTGGTGCTTGGCAAGGACCAAACAACATAAATAAATAAAAATTTACATTTCATATTTAGTCTTAGAACCGCATGGAAGGTTTTGTTCAGGTTTGAAGCATTTAAGCGTTCCCAGTTCACTGATGGAAAGGGACCTCCATCACACCACCACAAAATTAGCTGGGTAAAGCAAATATTTCACATTGGCTAGACACAGCCTTGCAGTACTGAGCATGTATGTTGCACCAAATTGTTAAAAAGCCTTAAAACGAAATGTATTATATACATATTTTTAATACAGCATGTAATGGTTATATGTTTTGGTATAAAATTATCACAGTCCTACGATGTACGTTTTATAATGTTGATAACGTGATGAGCACAAAAATAGTAAACACAAAGAGCTCTGCCACGAGACAAATTAAACAGCTTTTAAGGATCTGAACGACTCGGACAGGCGCCAAATTGTGATGACTGGACAAGAGTATCTCCAAAACAGCAGGTCTTGTGGGGTGTTCCCAGTATGCAGTGGTTAGTACCATACAAAAGTAGTCCAAGGAAGGACAACTTGTTACCTGGTGACAGTGTCATGGGTGCCCAAGGCTCATTGATGTGCGTGCAGAGCAAAGGCTAGCCCGTCTCTTCAGATCCCACAGAAGAGTTAATGTAGCATAAATTGCTGAAAAGGTTAATGCTGGCTTTTATAGAAAGGTCAGAACACACAGTGCATCACAGCTTGCTGTGTATGGGGGCTGCAAAGGTGCAGACCAGCCAGAGTGCCCATGAGCATCAGAACTGGATCATGAAGATGGCCTGTCCTGATGAATCACGTTTTCTTTTACATCATGTGGAAGGCCGAGTGCGTCGCTGTGGATCGCTTACCTGGACGCCAGGCATCAGGATGCACTATGAGAAGAAGGCAAGCTGGCAGAGTAAGTGTGATGCTCTGGGCAATGTTCTGCTGGGAAACCTTGGGTCCTGGCGCTCATGTGAATGTTACTTTGACATGTACCACCGAACTAAACATTGTTGCAGTCCAAGTTCATAGCAACAATATTCACTAATGGCAGTGGCCTCTTTCAGCAGGATAATGCAACCTGCCACACTGCAATAACTGTTCAGGAATGATTTGAGGAGCATGAAAGATTTCAAGGTGTTGACCCGACCTCTAAATTCCCCAGATCTCAATCTGAACGAGCATCTATGGGATGTGCTCGACAAACATGTCAGATCTATGGATGCCCCGCCTCACAACTTACAGGACTTGAAGGATCTGTTGCCAACACCTTCAGAGGTCTTGTGGAGTCCATGCCTCGACGGGTCAGAACTGTTTTGGCGACACAAGTGGGACCTACACAATATTAGGCAGGTGGTTTTAACGTTATGGCTGATGGGTGAACATGGGTATTACTTTACTTATTAAAAAATAGCTGGAGTAACTGGAGAATTGCTAAAAACAACTACTGCTAAAATGTATTTCTGCCTTTAAAACTCAGTAACGTGAGTTCATTGTATATTACCTTGCAACTTGAAAGCAAACAGGTTGGTTGTAAGCTGTGGAATTAGTTGATTTTTCCTTTACTTTTTCTTATGCTTAAAATCGGTTTTACTCTCTTTATGAGGATTTATTACTTGTGAGTGTATTCTGTACCATGGTGTTCTGACCTGACCTGTCTCGCTAGAAGATAAGTGGATGGAATGTACACAAGGAGATTGATAAAAGTCTTCCACATAGTCATGCGATCATAGTATGAACATGCTACTGCATGAACTGACCTAAAACGTGTTCTATATTAGGTATGCTTTCACACGTGTAGTTAGACAGGAAGGGAATTGCGCAACAAGGCTGAAACAACTCGGACTACTCTCCGCTATTTCATCATCTGAAGAATTTTCTGTGAATAAACTTGTCTCCAGATTTATCCTTACTCCCTTTGCATTCGACTGAAGTGTTATTTTGGTGTAAAAGATGACAAAGCAATAATCAGAGATGCCCCATTGCATTTCAGCTACATGATCTATAGTAATCATATATCAGGCAAAATGATTGTTCTTTTACAGGTTTTCCGCATTGCAATTCTCTCCAGCATAAAACCAATTTATAAGCTTCAAACTAATTTCTTGTGCGTGTAAAAACTTTGGGTGTCAGTCAGCTCCGTGTGCGTGGCCGGCTTTTCACTATGTAGGATCAGTTTCATTCACTGACGCAGTGCCAGCGTATACAGGTGAGAGTTCATTAAACAGAATGAAACCTTTAACAGAAAACTCAGTGAAACAGGAGGAAAAGCTTGTGTATGGGGAGAAAGTTTCCATTGCATCACTGCATTTGCCCTCTGGACATCATAAAATGCTCACATTTTATGCCCAATTTCTTTTGCAAATTAAAGAGACCGTCAAATTATTACACGAAAATACATACCTTCCATCATTTCCTCTTTATGAAAAGCAGATGCTTAAAAATAAATACAAACAACGTAAGACGTAATCAAAGAAAATGACAACCTTACTACGAGTATAGTTGTGTTAAATTGTGATGCATGGTAATCCTCTCGGTAGTGGATATATTCATCACCTAAGGTTCATGATTTTTATTTTTTTTTATACAAATCTGTTTGTCATCAGTAAACACTACAAACAGTTCATTAAAACAAGATTACATAAAACTTTGTGATATTCTATTGCATAAGACTGTCCAAGAACAAATCTGATGAAGACTGGATCTTGATAAGAGAGATAATACATAGCACTACGCTCACTCAATAAAAGCCATAACAACGTTCACTTCTCTGACAGAACAATCCAAAACACCAGCGTTATCTAATGGAAGTGCATGCCTGACCGACCACATGCAGACAAACACAGTGGTAATGGAATTACAGTAGCCTCCTCTTCAGCCTGATACAACAGAAAGCATTCCAGTTCAGTCCCTATCTGCAGTGCTGTGCTTGGAGTAAAGCAAAGGGGGAATAAAAGCCAGTCAGATTCCAAATATTTCTGCTTCTCCCCCCCTTGTTTTCTCCCTAATTTGGTACATCGCATGTTTTCAAACTGCATCACAGGGCAGAGTAACACACTCGGAGGAAAGTGCTGTCTACCCACTTCCACATACATGAGCTCACAGATGCACATGATTCACCACTGTTGCGGTGACTGACCAGGGATTGCTGTGGCACTATCTGCGTTTACATGAACAACAATAATCCACTCTTAATCTGATTAAGACCCCATACTTTGATTAAGAAACTACCATGTAAACAGCAATTTTTACTTCCCTTAATCTAATTAAGGTCATACTAGAAATTATGCTCTAATCGAATTAAGACAGGTGGAGTACTCCTGTTTTAGTCGCATTATGGACTTGGACGAACTGTATGTTGATACGTGAAATTCTGGAGGGATGTCGGACGGCGTGGCGCTGTGACGTGTGCCATTAATCTAATTATGTTCTATAACATGTAAAACGGGTACGTGACCAGAGTATTCTAAAAGCGACTCATGTAAACACCTTAATCACATTATTATCTTAATCAGAGTAAGGTCAATAATTAGATTACTGCTGTCCATGTAAACGTAGCCATTGTCTGGATTCAAACTCACATGCTCACATTTAGATTTACTTGGATTAAGAACTATAGAGTTACCAAACAGTACCATCTTTATAATACACTCACTAAACCCAAGGTTCAATTAAGCTGGTAATGTAAGCTCCCACCCAGACCCCCAAGAAAACAAAATGTGTACCCAAAACCAAGGAGGAACAGCTTTTTATTGCCAGTTACTTTAAATGTTTTCAAGACAAGTCGAATAGCAAGCTTTGGTCAGTTTTAAAATAAAATAGTGGTAATTAGTAGAGCTGTATAGTCTTTTAAAAGCATAAAGAACAAAAACAAAAGCTGTTTAAAACCAAAAATATCATTTAGTGTTACTACAATTGTACAGAGGCAGATAAACTGAAATGTAAAAAATGTATGTATATATATATATGTGTGTGTAAAATATATATATATATATATATATATATATATATATATATATATATATATATATATATATATATATATATATATATATATATATATATATAAAATTATATTCCTACTTTAACACTTAAGTCAAGATGAGATGCTCCCTAAAGATTCTAAAATATAACTGTCAGGTAAAGAAACCAGTTGGGTCTTGTAACAGCAAGGTGTGGATGAGAATGAACAGGACTCTCCACAGCTGGCTCCTGGAAATCAGCTACTCATCATCACAGCCACTCTGGCTACGCTGAAGGGAGGGTGGACACCAGGTTTCAGGAAGTAGTCAAGCTCAGGTAGGTTCTTTCAAAACAGCAAGTCCTTCATTCCAACACACACGCACACTGGGTTTCAGAGCGATGCAGGGACGGGCGGGGAAGAGGAGGATTCCTAGGCAGATGGGTCAGGGCCAAGTCGTCATGCTGGTGGCCTGAGTGGGAGGGATTTTAGAGGAGGTAAAAGGAGAAGATTGGAATGTTGAAGAGCCGGGGGAGTGTTTGTAGAAAATAGGAGTAAGGACAGATAACACAGGAACACAGGAGGAGGAAATCTGGAAAGACTTTTGAGCAAGCAAGGGCACTTTAAAATAACTGCTGACTGGTAAGGAGCTGGCATTTAGCTATGCCTTTCCTAAATTTTACCAGCTTATCTGTGCTTTTGCTTTGAGAAGCCTTTTAGCAGTCTGCAGGTCTCCTGCTGCATTACATCTATAAGCACTGGCACTTCATGGCCCGCGGCTAAAGTCTTAATTCGTAATAAACAGTTCTGGCCAGAAAGAGGTCAAGAGAAAATGAAACAGATGAGAAAGCCATAAAAGATTACTTTACAAAAGAAAGAGTGAAGATATAAATACAAAAATGACCAAAACAAGGCACTTTAGAGCAAAAATAAATAATTAATGTAAAAAAATAATTCGCCATTTACTTACAGGATTGATAAGGTTAGTTTAGCATGCATGATTGATTAATGTTCACGGTGCATGCATGTTACATTCTCATATACAGAGAGATCAGAAGAGGGAAATGTTAGCACAGACACCTCAACACTTAACTGTCCTATATGGTAAATTTTCAGCAAAAGCCATGTCTATACCAACTACGAGATTACCTTATGCTACCTCACACTGAGGAGTAAATTAGTTAGATAAGAGAGCTGATTTAATTGCCGAGTAAACAAAAGGACACAAGTGTTCTGCTTCATCACAAAACTGTCACGTGTGACAATGTAAAGACTCATAGTGCTGAGCCTTAGTCCTTTTTTATATATATATATATATATATATATATATCTCAAACAGTGCATTAACTTATAAATGATTACTATGAGGATACCGGACTATCACCGCCTATATGTGGTTCTTCCTCGAACTGTGGCCATGAAATTGCACACAATTGTACAGAATGTCTATGAATTCTATAGCTTTATAATTTCCCTTCACTGGAACCAAGAGGCCCAAACCGGTTTCAGCATGACAAATCTCCTGTGCCCAAAGCGAGATCCATATAAACACGGTTTGCCAAGGAGTTGAGTCTGCACAGGGATGAACTGGAATCAGTCTTCTCAGCTGTTCATAAAAAATAATAATAATAATAATAATTTAAAGCTGCTGGAAGTAAGATTATGGAACTGTGCCCGGTGTAGTAGAACATTCCTATTGGAACAATATGTTCTCCACTCTGAATATTAGTCTCATGCCAATGAGGACACAGATTCAGACAGAACTGTTGGCTGTATCCCAAACTGCTTCATGTGCAAGCAGTGGTATGTGATAATAGTAATGACACCAATGGTGCATGGATAGTCTATTTAATGCAGTAGTATATACTAAAGTCTGAGTAACTATGGACATGCACGGGTATTTGAATACTGAAATGGGTATTTAAGTTTGTCATAACCCAAATATAGTAAGGCTCTGCGTCATGGTGCGCAAATTAGAGTTGTGCACTGGGACTAAAAAACAAAAAAACAAAAAACCATCTCTGGAAAGGGTGGTGTTTGCTTTCGAGCAGGCGGGAGCAGACAGTCCGATTTGAAGTTCAAGGACCAGAAGAGAGATCGTTTTGCATTTCCAAAAACATTTCATAAAACTCCATTAAAAATCTTCAACGCAAGGCTCTTGTTAATTGTATAATATATCTTCATTACTTAAGGAGGAATGTTTAATTGCAGGGGAAAATGATACTCAATTGCACCACATTAAATACAATTTTCTGCACTGTAAAACCAGGCAGAAGAGACATCACAATTTGGGTCGCAGTTCAAGTGTTCATGACTCTGTCCTCAGAATCAGTGTTATAGTCTGCCCCAGTTACCGAGTTAAGTAAAATACTAAAACTCTTCGTCAGAGACAGCTTTGCATCGCTCAGACACTTACAGACGCAATGAATCCACTAACTCCAGCTATCTATCTAAAATACAAACACAGAGAATAAAAACATCACCTCTGGTCGCTTCTGAGGAGTGTAGTTTTATCTGTATTCTCTGTATATTTGATTATCTGGTCTATGTATTTTCTTCTGCCGGCTAGGAAACATGTTAGGCACAAGATGGATTGTGTCAGTTTGTTAGCCAAAACACAGAGCAATAAATACAAGTTACACACTAAAGGCAAGCAGACTCAATGGATGACTCACTCTTGCCAAATATAACAGAGTTCGAAGCACAAAAATCCAGAGAAACCTGTTCGTTATTAGCCTGCCGGAGTCTAAAAAGTCAAATCTTCATCAGCCCTGAAGAATTTTCATAAGTATTGGACTAATAAATAAATATTGGACTCTTTCACTCCCGTTTACATGCTCGCTCCATCTCCCCCCCGATTGACTGCAACTGCCGTCAATCGCTCTGTAGTCAAACGTCTGTTGTTCCTGAAGTTGGCGTGATTATGGTGACGTATCAGAGGATTGCGTACAAATTTCACACCGATTCTAACCCAACACTGCTGATACGGTTCTGACTATGAATGACTTTCATGACTTACAGGAGTAACATTACAGTGGTCTTTGACACCCAACTCAATAAACATGCATTAACCTAATAATAATAATAATGAAAAATTCCACTGACATACTTCCTATACTAACCTACGTAGGTTTGTAACAAAAAGCCCCACCTCTGGTTTTCATCGGCTGCTCGCTGACAGCGGTAGACCAATCACAACAGACTGGGACATCTGACCGATCAGAGCAGAGTATGCTCTCTGAAAGGAGGAGTTTAGAAAGAATCCTTCAGAACGGACCATTGAACGAGTCATTTGTGACATTTGTGATAAAAGGTAATGCTGCAGTTTAAATTCTGAGCATGTTAAAGTGTCTTTTGACCTTGGATGCATGAAAATGTATATCTGGCATGGCTGTTGCTGGACTGGTGACTGGCCTGGTTTGAGTATTTCAGATACTGGGATTTTCATGCACAACAGTCTAGATTTTCACAGAATGGTGTGAATGACAAAAAATTATTATTATTTTTTTAATCCAATGAGCAGCAGTCCTTTATGGCTACAATTTATCAATGGCTTCTTCCAGCATGATAATGCACCACGTCACAAAGCACAAGTCATCTCAAACTGGTTACAAGAACAGGACAAGATGTTTAGTCCAGCCACCAGATATGAATCCCAGGATGTGGTAGAACCGGAGATTCACAGCACGAATGTGTAGCTGACGGACCTTGAAAAGTCTTGAAATTGATAGCACATCATGGTGGTGGCTTGCTTCTTACCCGAAGGGACAATTATATCAAGTGACAGGGATCTACATCTACTCCACATAGGAAAGCTCATGCTGAGTTCTGTTCTGCTTTCCCTTGATACACAATCTCTCAGTGTGGTCATATCCTCATATGAGGTTTTATACCACTGCTATGCTGAGGACATCCTCTCCTTTCCTCCCTTTGATACTCAGCATGTCTAGCAGGCATCAAGATTGGACTATTGCACCAAACCTGTGCATCATCGGACCGTTGCACCTGATTTAGGATGCACCTGCATGACTTGCTTCCCCTTCTGTGTTCTCAAACACCACCCCGTTGCTACTCTCCCTTCACTGGCTTCCTGAAGCTGCCTACATCAGATTTAAAACACTGATTCTTGCCTAAACAGCCAAAAACTGACCACTTGCACCCTGCGCTGCACCACGCTCCCCCTCTGAGCCTCTAGAATGGCTGGGGTCTCAAGATACAAATATAGTAGTATATAGACAGTCTCTGGCATTCTTCAAACCAAGACTTAAAAGACCTACCTCTTGATTGAACACTTCAATTAAAACTAAAATTGACAGTCTTGTGTGTTCATTTTCATAGTGTACTAATGTAATCTAAAAGGGTTTTTGGCTTGATGATATTCTTAGTTCCTGACCTTGTCCTGAGATAGGGACTACAACGCCCTTGTGGATAAACGTATCTGCTAAACGCTGTGAATGAAAATGTCCTACCTAGCATTAGTATGGTGTACCTAATAAAGTGGATGGTGTGTGTCATGTCTGACACCAAGTTATTAACGTTAAAGTGTTTCATTCTTCTTATGTATATATGCAAATACATACATGTGTATACTATCTGTATACACAATATACAGAGCAAGCGCCTGAGATCTAACTCAAGAATTCAGTAGATGATAAATTGCAACTAATAACTCCAACAGGAAAAGTACAATAACTGCCAAGAATCTGTCAAATATAATAAGTGAAGCCCATAAAACTATACCAGTTAAATCTGACTGCGAAAACACTATTATCTTCTTAACGATGGAAATAGCTGGGTTTTGTTTTTTTTTTATCTACAGTTCTGGCCTATCATGTTTTAACGGGCTGCAGTTAAGAGAAGCTCTACCTTAATCAGGCCTTAAGCTGGAATGATATTGATCTTTTTGTGGTGGTTTTAGTATTATTATGTTAAGAGCAACTCCCCTATGGCTATTTGTCAAGCACCCTATTCGTTTACGTAGGTTAACAAGAGATCTGAAACCAGGGTAAAGAAGATTTTGGATTTGATCAGAAAGAACCCAAGGCTTGCGAGAGACAGGAAAAAGAAGAGCGGATCAAATCAGAGTCATATTATCCTTCAGAGTTCTGCTCAGCAAACAATCAAACAAATTGATCATGTCCACTGATCGAACTGATTGCCAAAGCGTAACAGGAGAGTGCAGTGCTGAACCCAAGCCGATCAGGAAAGCCCGTACGATTTCTATTTATTTATTTATTAAATCAACTGATCACACCCAGAGCTTTAGAACTAAAGAGTACATACCTCACCTTATGAAAAGGCCATTTCAGAACATCAGACTAGAACAATACAAGTAAAAAAAACAAAAACAAAACACACACCAGGATAATTTAAAAAAAAAAGGAGTCAAAGGACAAACAAGATCAAACTTTCATAACAGAGAAAAACATATCCACACTTATTTCAGTCTCTCTCTCTCTCTCTCACACACACACACACACACCCCTTATGCAACTGTATAACCTCATATATTTTTAATATTCCAGGATGTTTCAAGCAAAGCTCCTCATAGCACAGAGATCATTCAAACAGCCTTAGGAGACACAAAACCGAATGAGAAAAGAGAGGGAAATGAGAGCGAGCAGGAAGATGTGAGGTCTCAGCACAGCAATGGCCCAATCCAGAGCAGTAGCATCTGCCTTCCCCATGCCGAAGTAAAGTCAAGCACTCAAAGTCAAACAATCAGTCCCAAGCCACCCACTAATACTGCACCATCACCACCATCAAACTCTAGATTCACACACACACACACAGAGCTCACCTCCTCTTCCCTGATTGGCTGCCACCAGGACTCCTAGGGAGAGCCTCTATGGTCAGTGGACCCTGCACTAAGGGCTGACTGGAGACCGGGGACACTGAAGGCCATGCAGGCTGAGACTGGACATACTGTGCAGGAGAAAGGAAAGATCACAAAATCACATATGGGATTCAACAATTAAAAAAAACAACAACTAACAAAACATGGACAACAGCGAGAGTGTGAAGCTACAACAAAGAAAGACAGCTAGCATGTGGAAATCTTTCTGTACCAGCTCGTAATGCAAGATTAAATGAAAACAATTGACCCATGAACCAAATCAACCTTATTTTACATTTAGATTTTGCCCCCAAAACAAGCTCATCAACATAGCAACCATATAGCTAAAACGTTGATTAAGGGGTTGATCAAAACTTTTCAGAACACTTTTCTTATACAGCGCTGCTGAATTCTCGATTCTGATTGGCTGTAAGGCATTCTGAGGTGTGCGATTATTTTTCAGTAGTTCCAGTCAGGTCTTGACCGCATTACAGTGCCAGATCACTTCGCCGAGTTAACTGAACTAACAGATAAGTTAGCCTACTGTCCACCACAGCACACAGAGCTAACAGCAAACAAAATGAGAGAACATTTCGATTTCCCAGAAATATGTAAGAGATAATTGCTGATTGTATTATTAGAAAAATAATGCGCATCCGAAATGGTAACGTGACCACGAGGCGAAGCAGAGGCTTGAGCCATTGATATGCAGTTACTGGGGAGAGAGAGAGAGCGAGAGCGCAAGAGCATGAAAGAAAGAAAAGACTGCAAGAGAGCATGTGTGAATGCAGTAATGAGACTCAAAGTTAATGAGCACGTATCAATATGTATTTATTTGTTGTATTTTCTGCAGTGATAAACGAAAAACCCTGTGAACCAGTAGGCCTATCGCTATTTATTTATTTGCTATATATTTTTAGATAATCAGCATGAAACAAATAAAAACAAAAACAAAAATCTCTCTCTCTCTCTCTCTAATAATTGCGCATCAGTGGCTCAAGCCTGCTAAAGCTAGCTCTAAAATGACGGTGTGGAATTAGCAACGGAGGCTCTATTTCTATTTTCACTCTTTCAGCCAAAATCAAAAAAGGTTTTTTTTTTGCCTTTGTTTATTTATTCATTTTCATATGATTCATTTATATGTGATTCATTTACATGTAATTCATTTTCATGCATGTGATTCATTTAAAAAAGTGCATGTTCATGGAACCTCATATTAAGGAATGAGGTTACACTATATAGGATAAACATTCACAAAGGACATTTCAAACGATCACACTGAACACCACTTCAAACAAAGAGGGCAACGTGAAGTAAATGTGGTACCTTTGACTCTTGACGGGGACTTACTCCATTATTCTGGTTACAAAGAGAGAGAGAGAGAGAGAGAGAGAGAGAGAGATTACATATGTTATTGTGACTGATGAGACATTTCATGAAGTAGTGTTGAGTACTTGACACCGACCTTGTGATTGGGTAACACGATAGCAGACATACACACACACGCTACCCGGTCCAAGTCATTCACAAGGATAACACACTATTGCTCCTCAGTACAAAGCCACAATCTTACGTTCCGTGCCACCGGGATCAGTATGTAAAGGGAAAACATCCTGTATGTTTTGTCCCCGCGAGAGATTACGTTAGGATGCATTAGTCACTCAATGATTCACCAATAAATACCTTGAATAGCTTTGTTAGTTAGAACCATGAAAAAACGCTGTAAGCGATTTATGCTAGTCCTTCCTGTCGATGTTTGCCGCTGTGAATCAGTAGAATAGTAAAACAGGGCTTAGTGAGGATCCTTAGTAAGAGCTCATGCCTCATGTGAAGGTTGCATCTATTTTCCACAATGAGCTGCTCACGCTTGAAGCAAATGTACCAACTCTCACTCGCAATATGAATTGCAAACCTAGTAAAGACATTTTTTTTCTAAACGTGCAGGATCTTTCTTTTTACTGATTCCCATACTCTGACCCCAGTTTAACCTACAATTCTAAACCCCTGCAAATGTGATAATACAGTCTAAACCAATCAGTCTCATACTGACGTCTTGCAACCACACACACACACACACACACACACACACACACACACACACACACACAACACACACACACATACACACACACACACACACACACACACACACACACACACACACACACACACACACACACACACGCGCATATGATTCATGCACAACCGGCTAGGAGTCATCAGAGCTGATCAACTACACTGAATAAAAACTGGAACGAAAGTACTTACTCTGGGGATTTGGGAACAAAGTGACCTGTAAAAAGATAGAACAATCAAAATCATTACCACTAGTATTTATACTTAATTTGAAGTAACATAAAAAAAATAATAACATTTAACCAGTTTCTCAATTTTCACCTCTGTTCTGCATAGTCCTTCGGGAGTATCGGCGGCTGGGCCGTCTCTCAAACATAGCCGACCGCCGAATTTTGTTTGTCTTCGTGGTCTGGTATTCTGTCTTTCCGCTTCCAAACAGCAACAACAAATAAGTGAATTATAGAGACCAACACAAAATCTGCACAAAGCACAAGATGCTGATTGAAAGAATGAATATTTTTATTAGGGACATTTACCCCACAGGCAAAGAAATAGAAATTTAAAGCAGGAGGAGTGGAGAGAGAAGTGAGACAGTTCTCCCAGGGAGGTTTAACTGGAGAATGTCAGAGCGTTAGGCTGGCAGCTGGAGATAAGATACGATTCAACAGGTAACACACGCGCGCGCAGTGGTCTGAGAAAACCTTTCAAAATACTGTTGTGGCTGAATTCCAACAAAATGTCAAAATAAATCAATTTAAATAAATAAAAAAGAAAGAAAGAAAAGAAGTACAGTGTGGAAATGCAAATGTAACAAATGCGGTGGTAGAAACCATTCCTGCCTTATTCCTTGCCGTTTAATTATGATCTCGCATACATCACTGTTGATGTTAATAAGGGACTTGTTAATTGTGGGAGAGACATCACTGCGAACTGTAACGGCTCTTTTAAATAAATAAATGAACGAATAAAATGTAAGTGACATGGTTTCATACATCATGCGATCTGCTCTGAGACTGATCTCCAAGACTGGGCAGCATTATGGAGATAATGAATCAAACTGTTTACCTGTCATTTCTGTGCTTTAGGAGACTCGAGCAACACTCTAATCCAACTGCTACATGCGCTTCGGTATCTGAAATCTGAAATACCTGTATCTGAAACGGGAACCCATGCGGATGAAGGTTGAGCGGGAGGATCCCTTTTGGACGGGGCCACGCAGCCTGAAGAAAGCATGATGCTCCACTGCACACTTCCACAAGTGCTTACAGGCCTTGGGATGGTCCATGCGAAATACAAACGTGTGCTCTTGCTCTTTGCCCTGTTGGGGGGTGGAAATGATAGTGTGTAGAGAGAGAGAGAGAGAGAGAGAGAGAGAGAGAGAGAGAGAGAGAGACAGAGCAGAGAAAAATTCAGTCCTGTTGAATGATGAAGGATAAATGGAACAGTAGGACAGTTCCCTTTACCGAGCAGCATATTCAACCATTCATCATATTCAAACGACTCAATAAAGACATCAATAATAAATCAAGTGACACACAAAGAAATGTCCCTCAACTAAGTTTTATAGGGTTAAAATGCAAGTTAGAAAAAACGTTTTCTTCCTTCTAAGATTAGAAGCTCTGCCACACACTGAGGCACTACAGGCAAGGGTATAGGGATGGACAATCAATTTACTTACTTAAGGTTAAAAAAGTAGCCTATACTGAGAAGTAGTTTAAAACGAATGGGTGTTTATATAGAAAGACGTGATTTTTTTAGAGCTACTGACTAGGGGAATATATTTATATATACACACATATACATTTTATTTATTTATATATATATATAATGTATTAATTGTTGTACAGCCATCCATTTTTTTGTACTGCTTATCTTACTCAGGGTTGCGGGAAGCCTGGAGCTAGTCCCAGGGGACTCGGGACACAAGGCGGGGACACTCTGTGCCAACACGGGGTGCCAACCCATCGCAGTGCACAATCGCAGTCACACACTTCGGACAATCTGGAAATACCTCTCAGCCTACAACGGATGTCTTTGAACTGGGGGAGGAAACCGGAGTACCCGGAGGAAACCCCTGGCGCACGCAGGGCGGAGGCGGGAATCAAAGCCCAAACCCCAGTGAAGGCAAATGTGCGAACCATTAAACCCCCCAATTGTTTTACAATAAAACAGATTTCAGAAATGAAGGCATGAAAAGGTATTTCTGCAGCTTTGCTCCTCAGTAAGGGACTGAATCTAGAACATCTTGCTCATATGCTGATATGAAAATAAGGGATGTCATTTATGCTGCCAAGATTATAAATCATGTAACATGAACTCAAACAAATGTGAATAGATAGACTATATGGCAAAAGTATGCGAACGCCTGACTATCACATCTATATGTCGTTGGAAGCACACAATTGTATAGAATGTCTCTGCATGCTGTAATATTACAATTTCCCTTCACTGGTACTAAGAAGCCCTAACCTGTTCCAGTATGACAATGTGCACAAAGCGAGCTCCATGAAGACATGGTGTGCCAACTGGAGTAGTCCCAGGGTTGTAAAGAGAACAGAAACCAGAAGAGATGTGTTCCGTGAGGACTACAATGGGGAGAAACAACCCTTTCTAACAATTTATTGGTGAAGGGAAGTTGTTTTAAATGGTAAATGGTAGGGATGCTCTGATACCGTGTTTTTTCAGACCAAGTACAAGTACTTACATTTGGGTACTCGCCGATACCAAGTACCGATATGGGTACTTCACACTTTTCGGAATGCCCCCATCAAATGCACCTGCTATGGCTTGGCCAGTGTGCGAACCCCTAAACTGGGTTGCTTGTAAAACGACTCTCTGGGGAGTAAAATCCTCATCAATCCACTGTGCTGTTAAACCTATACGAGACATTGGACCGAGACTGCTAGTCCAAATATCAGTGGTGAAGCTGAAGGCTGAAATATCCTGCAACAGGTTCCTGGTGTGCTTTTTCACCAAGTCATGCAGATTTGGTAATGCGGCATCTGTAATGTGGTGACGGTTGGGAATCTCATACTTCGGCTCAAGTACACCAAGACGACGACGAAATCCTGTTTTATCAAGAGCAATGAACTGGGTAAGAGTTTCTGTTATTGTTACTGCCCGTGGGTTGTCTCTGGATATTTTCTCTCACTTCTCCAGCGTTTGCTGCAAGGTTGGTTGTTGCGGTTTCCCGCTGCTAGAGATTTATTTGTCTTTTACATTTTGTATAAGAGTTTTAAATGCTTTATTTTATTTTAAATGTTGATGTGCGATTAGGCAAATTCACGTTAGGAGTCATTTATATTTCAGTATAATTGTGTTGAGTATGAGAAGTAGTGCTGTTGCGCTTGTGCGAGTGATGTACTGAGTTCACGTTGGGGTTCATGTTGGGTTCATGACGTTCCGGTCAGTGATCCATGAGGAAATGTAGCTCTGACAATAAAGTTAGTAAAAGCTTTATTTCTGCATGTGTATGCCTGCATTATTCGAACCTGTTTAAAGATTGGACCTTCGCGAGTTCTCCTTAACCCATCCTACACTAGAAAACTCTCTGCACTCGGCGTTGTGTTTGTTCTTTAGATGTTTAATCAAATTGCTTGTGTTAAATGAGCTATTTTTTTACCCCTCCTCTTGACAGTTTAGCAGAGCATAGTTTGACGTGTGCTCCACTTTTATCATAACTTAAAATATCTCCAAACTGCTGACACTGCTCCTCTTCCGACCACCTGCTCAACTCACGAGAGGTTAGGCTGCGTCACGCGGTCATAAAGTGGTAATGGTGCGGTTGTATCGGGGTAGTTTTACGAGTACATGAGCACAGTATCGGGCCGAGCCCCGAGTACTGGTATCGGTGCATCCCTAGTAAATGGTCTGCACTTATACAGTGCTTTTATCCAAAGCACTCATTCATCCATTCACACACACACACCAATGGTAGCAGAGCTGCAATGCAAGGCGCTAGTTTTCCCATCGGGAGCAACTTGGGGTTCAGTGTCTTGCCCAAACACACTTCGCCGTGTGGAGTCATGTGGGCCGGGAATCGAACCGCCAACCCTACGATTAGTGGACAACCCGCTCTACCACCTGAGCCTCAGCCTCCAGTTTTTAATCCATTAGGTCCAAGCCAAATGTCTTAAGAAACCTGGATGAACGTATCTGGCTTTAAAGAGCAAGAAGCAAGAGAGGAACAAAAACAGTGAGAGCAGCATGCCGGCAGAACGTAGAGAAAATTGTGTTACGTTAACTCAATGATCAACGAGTTGGGGAGTGTAAAATCTGTAAGAGAATGAACAAGGTTCAGCTGTGTTGAAGATGAAGGAGAAATGGCACAAGTAGGGAGCACTGAAAGATCTCCATGTCAGCATGCAGTCAGTACATGACATAATACATAGCAATTAAGTTTAAAATGAGTCTTGTCTTCAACTGGCTTTGCATATCAAGAGCACTGTAGTTAAAGAGAGCCTCATCTATTATGTTAGTTGAGTAGCACCAGGAACTTTGAACAGCAACAGAGAAAGATGTGGACAAACAAATTTAAGATTGTAGTAGTATACAGAAACTGTTGGCTGGAGTAGGCAGAGTTTTCCGACTGCATTCAAGATGACTATGAACAGAAATACCAATCTGGCAACCACATAGTAATACAGCAGGAGACGATACAAAGACTGGAGTAATTAGTTCATTGAGATCCATTAAAAAGTCCATCCATTAAAATCTTTTGTGATTAATGCAACATAAAAGCATTCGCGAGTTTGAATCCCGATGATGTCACTATCTGTGGCCAGGAGACCAGGAGAGCAAAACTGACCGTGCTCTGTGGGTGGGAGGGATGGTATACCCTCCCTGTCAATCACAGCAACACTAGCCAACTGTCGGCATGTGAGCTCATGCATGCAGAAGGCAGTAGATAGCGCTTTTTCCTATCCAGATTTTTACCCACATATGACAAGCAGCAGTTCTAAGAGATGCAGATGGGTGCCTTCATGTGTCTCAGAGGAAGCACACGTTAGCCTTCACACTCCCTAGTTGATAGCAATCACATGATAGGGAAGAGCTGGCTGGTGGATGGTAATTGGATGACCAAATTAAGGAGAAAACGCAAGATATGATTAAAAATTAAGTAAAACAACAACAAAAAAAGGGGGTGGGGTGGAGGATGACCGATTCACTAAGAACTCACACGTTCATATAGGCGGGATCATGAAATATTTACACGAATATGAAAGACCATGAAAAACTAGCGGTCCACCAATACTGACAAATCTGGGGGTAGGATAGAACGGTCCAAGATGAGAGGCACACTGATGGTCTCACTCAGTCTCATTTCTGTGAAATTCACTTGTTCATTGTGTACCTGTACGCTACATTTCACAGCAGTGCAGTAGCATTTCTCTTTACTCCAGCAGTCCATGGAGCAGCGGCACAAAGAGAATCCTGAAGCAATTTAATAGGCTACTGCACTCCTAAACGTGGTCTTGTAATCACTAGAGGTCATCATTTAGATGAATTATTGCCTACTGTAATACGGTCATGGTATAACATTAACTGGACATGACTGTACCCATGACCATGTGACAAAAAACAACAACAAAAAAAAAAAACACAAATACCCCATCCCCCCATTACATTTCACCTTATTTATCTGGTGTTCAATATTTAATTACGTGCTGAAGGAGTTTTCTGCATATGGCGCCACAGAGACAGGCTTGTGTTTCTTTACTCTTAATGTCACACATAAGCACTATCTTGAGTTAAGATAGTGCTTATGTGTGGTAGAGGGTCTCTCAGGACCTGTCTGGTGATGGACAGCTCTTTATGTTCGCAGCTCCAGTGTTTCGTGGAGTACCAAGTGCTCCAGATGCCAGACATGCCTGAGGGAGGGCAATGGTTAATTAACTCCTGCTGGAGACGAGCCAATCTCAGTCAGGCATCACTCCACTGAGGAGCAGTGGTGTACCATAATACACACACACACACACAAACATATAACCTGTAGGATATACATCACTAATCTACTACATTCAAAAGATTAAAGTGAGGATGTATTCTTTATATTTTCATTTTGTAATTTAATGTGGCTCTTTACAAAATTAAAAGGAGGCCTTCCTTACCGAAAGGTTGCAGCAGCCAATATTGCAGGTATCCAAACACACAACCCTACCACCACACACACATATGCCTTTTTATATAAGCAACCAGTATTGATTTGGCACAATGAGCTTCTTATCAATCTTTTAGTAAAGTTGTGTATAAAAAAAAATATTTTTTTTGTACGAAAGTTTCAGAAACGTAGATTTTCTTCATAGTCGCCCACAAATCTCCATAAAAGATGTGTGACAGCTGGGAGCACGGAATGAACGATTGGTGTAAAGGCAGGCGTGGAAGTTATTTTGAGTTACTTCCATGGCAATAAAAAATTTAATAATAATAATAATAATAATAATAAGCATGCGCTAAATCTTCTAGAAGTGGCTCTGGAGAAGGGCGTCTGCGATATGCTTTAAACGTAAGAAAAATAAGCAATTTAATCGCGACAGTATAATCCTTATATATAAATGCAATAATCCATGCGAATGATATGATCTGAACATGATCAAGTCCAGGTTTACATTAGTCTGTGTTCTTTTACGCATTTCTTATGCGTAAATTAAATCAGGAGCACGAGTAGGATATGAACGACATTCCGAATCTGGATTTTCACGAAAACCACATTTCTTGTGTAACCATTTGTATGAATGATTTAAATAAATTCAGATCCAGCTTGATAAACAATGCGCTCTCCAGAGAACTGAGCATCCTTAACCTCTTCCACTGCTGATTTATACTGCAGTAATTATAGACAACACTGAAATACTGTTCAGAATTATGATTTGTATATCCACAAGTTTAACAACAACAACAACAACAACAACTTGTGGTTGCCACGGAATTCTGCAAACTGATCCTTAAATGGTCGTTAAAAAAATGCAGAATATCTGCTTATTCCCTTGTGCTGACAGAAACAGACAGCACAGGAAGCCATAAAGACTCCTCTAAACTGCACTGCATTTCATCATATGAGGGAGTGAAAGATGATAAATTGGACAGCACGTAGGTATGAGCAGCACTGAATTACACACACACACACACACACACACACACACACACACACACACACACAAAACAGACTCGGAGCTGAAGACATGGTAATCATGCCAGGCAGACAGGATAAATGGGAGCATTATCTAACCTGAGAGGTTGGAAAGAACATTCTGTTTTCTGGTGTCCTGCGTTACCTGTTCGTCGTCCTCCACCACCACCAGGGTCAGCTTGCTCTTTTTGAAATCTAACCGTGTGATCTTGGGCCTGAGGAAGGCGAGAAACATATGCACACGATGCAGAAAACATGTACACGTAAAATGCTTAGAGGAGGAAAAAAAATAATAAAAAAAACAGAAATCACCACCACTGCAGATCTGACTACTCCATCTTACCAAAAGAACAGGCCGATCTTGGTTTCGCCCTCAAATACGAGCACTCCAGTGGGCGTCAGTCCCAAACTGTATTCATTTCCGTCTCTGGCCTGGAGATAGAATGAACAAAATTTGCTGGATACACACAGATTTGGAAGAGCCACACTTGAAATTGTCGTTTTTTTTTGTTTTTTTTGGCGATTCTATACCCACATTTCTGAGGAACACGTCATGCTTACCTTAACCATATGCATGTCAACCCCATACATCTCCAGCCACTTGGCCTTGTTCAGGTAGTTTATCTCAGCCTGTGCAGGCATCTGGCCCCTGGAAGATAGTGAGAACCGGTAGAGAAACTTTGACTTTGGGACTTACAGAAGCTTTCAGCCTGACTGACCCTATAACTCCGTATGAAATGATACTGAATCATGTTCATTTGAAAGGAAGAATTTAAACAGGATACCTGAGATTTAAGGACAGAGTAGCTTAATCGGAAGCAAATATGTGTTGGTGCCTAGGAAAACTCTTCACATGGTGAAATATTCT
This sequence comes from Ameiurus melas, assembly GCA_012411365.1. Classification (NCBI taxonomy): domain Eukaryota; kingdom Metazoa; phylum Chordata; class Actinopteri; order Siluriformes; family Ictaluridae; genus Ameiurus; species Ameiurus melas. The sequence goes on from CM022758.1 coordinate 12,877,855, forward strand.
ACTGTGAATAGTTCTGAAAACTACAGACATTCCTGAACTTTCTCTTTGGCATGTACAGTATCTCAAAGAGACGTTCTAGCGTTTTAAAGTGAAAGCTGCAAAGAAAGCTGAACTCCACGGACCTCAACTTGATCAAAGCATGATATTCATTAGCTCACTTAGCCAGCAAGGTTTTACATTTATTAGGCAGACTGACTGTATTTACTTCTGCATTTGTTCAGCTGGTTCCTTACACACCCCAATCGATAGAATAGACTGACTGGAAATAATAATAAAAAAAAAAAAAAAAAAAAAAAACATTCCCACTTCATTTTGGTGAAATAGATTTATAAAAAATATAGTCCGTGTTCAAATACACTATTAGGCCAAAATTATGTGGACACCTGAGCATCACACTTACTGTAAATGCGAGTCTTCCCCAAACACCACTCTGGGAGCACACAATTGTAAAGGATGTCTCTGAATCCTGTAGCGTTACAATTTCCCTTCACTGGAACTAAGGGACCTCAGTAATGCTCTTGTGGGTGAATGAATAGAAATCCCCACATCTACGTTTCAAAAGCTAGTAGAAAGCCTTCCCAGAAGACTGGAGGAAACTTTAACAGCAAAGAGGGGAATAAATCTGGAATGCGATGTTCAATAAGCATACGAGTGTGGTGGTCAGGGGTCCACATACTTTTTGGACATAAGGTGTATGTTATGGGCACATAAACCCAGATTGTTCATCCTTTTTGGCTGTTTGTGAGAATTCAGTCACAGTGACATGCAAAGGGTTTCCCCCCCAGACCATTATTTGTGAAATCCCATATGCACTAGATTTGAACCATTATCTCTTATAATTAGGGCTTGGTGATACATCAATATCACATAATATCGAGATCATGATAAATGATTACACAATACACTTCTCTGAGATACTATTGGTATGGCGATTTTTTTTTTTTTTAAATAATTGAAATTTAATTGTACTGAATGGATGCTGTTAATTAGATTTTTTTTTCAAAACTTTCTTTATCATTGTATTCATTAAAGAAAAGTATCATCAAAGTCAGTTTAACGTTTTTTTGTTTATTTTACTAATGTTTTGCGGACAGTTTGTTAGCTAAATTATATATCGTGATAAACAGTGTGTATCATAGAAATGTCCTCGTGTATCGTGTATATGATATATATTTGTTATATCGCTCAGTCCTACTTAGAACATTATATGCAAAAGTAGAGGATTTAACTATAAATGACTTAAATGTAGGACTGAATACCTCAGGCACACAACACAATTAGATTGAAATTCTTAAAGCAACAATTCAATATTTGCATTTATTGAATCGTTGCCTTTTAAAACAGTGGTTGAAATGAATGTGTTGCATGCAGTACGTAGCAACGCACCCAGCGGGATCCATCAGGACCGTCCACATCTTGTGTAGATTACACACTACTGCATCTGACATGAGCGGTCATAACTCACACCCAAAGCAGCAGGTTTAACAGTTCCCCATGAGAACAGACAGGGAAGATCGACATAATCCAAGGTGATAGCCTATGGATGACATCCAAGCTTCCTTCACCTGTTTCCCATTTCCTGTCTTGATGCCGCTGTCCATTTGTTTTACCCAGTGAACTCTGCCACAGTTACCTGCACTCTTTCCAGGCGTTGTAGATGGCCACCTCCATCTCTTCCGTCTGCTCCGGGACAAAGCGGAACTCCGATACAAGGTCAAGGCCATGCTCTGCAGGGTCACAATCGCCCAGCTCAGCTGAGAGGGGTCAAGAGGTTAAGGGTTAATAACCGAGTACTCAGTGGAGCTGGACAGGCACTTGTTTGACTTGTAGATTATAGAGAATTGGCACCAAAATAATGCCCATGATATCTAAGGAATGAAATACTTTGTGGTGTGGTGGTATCGGAAAATAACCAACTGATTACGGGGTGGTGTGATGCAGCCTGATGTAAAGCAGAGTTACTGATCCTACCCCACAGGTTATTATTTTCCAATGAATAGATGATCGGATATGGTGTTCAGTATAGTCCGAAGAGATTTATTATGAAGAGAAATGTCAAGCGCTAGCTTTTGACATTTTACTGCAGGTGTATAAAAATCCTACAATAAGAGAGTGATTTTGGACAACCAGAGTACAGTGTGTGAATGTGTCACGGTACTGGATGAAGAGTTGGGTTCTGGATTAGGGGGCCTTTCTTCCCAACGCTGCCCTAACAAGCTGGCAAACAAAGAGCTAGACGAGGGTTAGGAGAGACGGGATAGCGGGAAAACAAGTGATTCAGAGAGGGACATCAAAAAAACAAACAAACAAACAAAAAAAAAAACGATATATGTATGCAATGCAAATTTCATCCTATATTAATGATGTATTTATTCCCCAAATATAAATCTGTTGAGTCTCTTAAAGACATTCCTCAGTAGATCTCACTGGCCTTGTTCAGTAGTTAATCCACAGTAATGGCACGTCTACCCTGCTGTTCGGCATTAGCAGGAACCTACAAATGTGCAATATCTTTTCCAAGTGTGGTTTCTAAGCGTGCATTTCCCCACTGGCCAGCAAAGGCAGAACAAGGCAGAGGAAGGGAAAGGGGAGGGTCTGTTGAGTTTGCTCTGATCAGTGTACACAGCTTCCAATGCCAGTCAGGACACTCCTACACTGCATAGTAAAGAGGATTAAAGAAGCCACATGCTCTGTTCCCACATAGATCGCCCTCTGAGGAGCATAGACTTGGCACATGAGCTGCAATTTAAAAAAAAAAAAAGAAAGAAAGAAAGAAAAAAAAAGCTGATATGGAGGGAACTTTGCATTCTAAAACACACAAGGGTTACACTATGTCTACCTGTAGATCAAGTCTGAATACGTCTTTCCCAGTGATGTTTGATGGTAAATGAGACCTTTTAGCTGTACTCATGTTCGATGCGTCTTGGCCCAAATTTGCGGTAATTTTGAAAAATTGTAAGCTTCTCCGAATATTGCGGAGTTCTGAATTAATATCTGCGATCACAAAAACGTTGTGAAAAGACTGAAAGGTTGTGGGGGATTTCTTCTGGAGTGGATCCAATACTGATGATTTCTTGACTTTGCAAAAACAAAACTGCAAATTAATTACTATAACTTCAGTCACTTCCTGTTTTGAAGAACTAAGACTTTTTTTTTAACTGGGGAAAATACTCTTACTATGGGGTGGAGGAATTATGTTATGGGGTTGTCCACACTTCTATCTGTCCATGCATGTATGCCAGAGTTTCTCATTCTTGTTCTCAAGGTCAAATGTCTGAAATAATTTTCCTTCAATAGTTTCCTCCCTATTTGCCATAAAAAGATGTTACTTGCACATGAATATTCAGGAACTCATGGTCCAAATGTACAATTTTTTGCCATCAGTCCTTCAGCCTGTCCATCTGTTATTCTCTAGTGCGAGATCTCAAGACTGAGTGATTGAATCAATTCCAAAATATAAAAATCACTTCATCTGCAGGTTACAATTATAATTCCATATAAATCGTACAGATATTCAAACAGTTTGTCTTCAATAGCTTCCTCACGGTTTGATCTTTCAAACTAAAAGGGGTCCCTAAGGTCAGTTTTTACCTTGGCTCAAGCAAAGAAATTCAATTCATATAGCATTTCCTGTCTTGACTTACCTTGCAGAGAAAAAGCTGCCAGCTCCACTGCTGTATCGAAGGGACATTCTAACCTGGGTTTAATCACAACGCAATTTTGTTAGCTTCCAATTCCTGTGCATGATTCCCCCCCCATAGTGCATTAACCAAATATTGTGTTACATTTTGAGGTGGGAAACTGATAGTTGAGGCATGCTGGATATTTAAATTTCATGTCTGGTATATACAGCACCCTCCACTAATATTGGCACCCTTGGTAAACATGACCAAAGGCGGCTGTGAAAAATTGTCTTTATTGTTTAACCTTTCGTTAAAAGAATTCACAAAAATACTCTGCTCTCGTAGATATAACCATTGCAAACACACAAAAAAAATATTTGTTAAATATCGGTGTGCAACAATTATTGGCACCCTTTTAGTCAATGCTTTGTGCTACCTCCCTTTGCCAAGATAACAGCTTCTATAGAGTTTTCTCCTATAACACCTGATGAGGTTGGAGAATACATGGCAAGGGATCTGAGACCATTCCTCCAAACAGAATCTCTCCAGATCCTTCAAATTTCAAGGTCCGAATTGTTGGATTTTCCTCTTCAGTTCACCCCGCAGGTTTTCTATGGGTTTCAAGTCAGGGGTCTGGGATGGCCATGGCAGGACCTTGATTTTGTGGTCAGTAAACCATTATGTTGATTTTGATGTATATTTTGAATCATTGTCCTGCTGGAAGCAGCTCATTTTAAGCTTTCTGGCAGAGGCAGTCAGGCTTTCATTTAATATCTGTTGATATTTGATGGAGTCCATGATGCCATGTATCCTAACAAATTATCTAGGTCCTCCGGTAGAAAAACAGTCCCAAAACATCAAAGAGCCGTCACCATATTTAACCGTAGGCATGAGGTACTTCTCCATATGGCCACCTCTCTGTGTGCACCAAAACCACCTCTGGTGTTTATTGCCAAAAAGCTCTATTTTGGTTTCATCTGACCATAGAACCCGATCCCATTTGAAGTTCTAGTAGTGTCTGACAAACTGAAGACGCTTGAGTTTGTTTTTGGATGAGAGTAGAGGATTTTTTCTTGAAACCCTTCCAAAGAACTTGTGGTGATGTAGGTGACGTATAGAGACTTTCTGACACAAAGACCAACTAACTTATGCAATTCTCCAGCTGTGATCCTTGAAGAATTTTTGGCCACTCAAACCATCCTCTTCACAGTTTGTTGAGACAATATAGACACGCGTCCAATTCCAGGTTCATTCATAACATTTCCAGTTGACAGGAACTCCTTAATTATTGCCCTGATGTTGGAAATGGGCATTTCCAATGCTTGTGCTATTTTCTTATAGCCACTTCCCATTTCGTGAAGCCCAACAACCTTTTGGAGCACATCACAGCTATATTCCTTGGTCTTACCCATTGTTCTGAATGACTAAGGGAATTTGGCCTGTGTGTTACTTCATATTTATACCCCTGTGAAACAGGAAATCATGGTTGAACAATTTCCTGTTCCAAGTCACCCAGGCATACTAAAATAAATGTAAAACAACAATGGGAATATACTTCAAATATATTTTCATAGCAGTGCCAATAATTATTGCACACATATTGAACAAATATATATTTTTGGATAAACCTGTGTTGTGTTTACAGTTATTGTATATCCATAACTGCAGAGTATTTGTGAATTTTTTTTTAAACAAAAAATCAAAAGGTTAAACAATAAAGACAAATTTTCACAGCCTTCTTTGCTCATATTTACCAAGGGTGCCAATATTAGCAGAGGGCACTGTGTATTATTTTTTATCTTTGTAGAGCACAATGGTCAACCGTTATGCATAATTGTGCTTTATAAATCAAGTAATAAAAGAAAGAAACTATCTTTGTTAGCGACATGCCTAAGCCCCTGACATCACTTCTGCAGGGGTTTTAAATCCTAGATAAAGTCATATTAGCATGCCAAGTATGCATGTCATAGCATGAATAATTTACAGTGCATTAAAATGTTAAGACAACACAGATTAAACAGAGGAAAATAAACACGTCATGAAAAAAGAGAGACATCTGGTACTGAAAAATTACACAAACACTGCTTATGGATGTAAATAATTCAAACATTTTCCCCCTGAGAAGCTCGACACCAAAACCTGAATAATAGAAAACAACCACATTAATGCAGCAATCTCTACACTACAGGGATCTTCAGAAATAAATTGGGCAGCAGTACAGGGAAAGTGTTTTCATGAAAATACAGTAAAACATCTGAAGGCTTATGCTTACTTGCCACTGAGGATGTCCTGCTTCAGCTGCAGCACAAACAGGTATCTGTGAAAGAGTCAGAAACGGTCAGTCTGGAAGCCCATTTTACACTTAAACAATAATTTAAAGTGAAAGTAGAGCAGAGACACACCGTGTCAACTCCTCGTGTAGGTTGTTGGGCTCGGAGGAATAAAATTTAACCCGCATGTGGAGACAGTACGGCGGACCGACTGAAGCACAGAAGACAAACAGAACAAGTCAGAAGCAGGACGGCAACACAATTTTTTTTCTTTATTGTTTAATTAATAAATTAACTAGAAATAATTTTCCTGTTTTAATCACAAAGACCTCTATCCTATTAAAAACAGCAAATCAGCACTATGTATGGATGAAAGAAAGAAAGAGGGAGATAAGGAAGGAAGGAAGAAAAAAGAAAAAGAAAGAAAGGGAGGCAGAGAAAAATAAAGAAAGAACAAAAGAAAGAAAAAAGGGAGAAGGAAGAAAGAAAGAAGAAAAAGGCAGAGGGAAGGAACGAATTAAGAAAAAGAAAGGGTGAAAGGAAGAAAGAAAGAAAAATTAAGGGAGAGAAGGAAGGATGAAAAAAAAAATAAAAATTGAAAGAAAAAGAATGAAAGGAAAAAAGAGGGAAGAAAGAAAGAAAAAGACAGAGGGAAGGAATGAATTAAGAAAGAAAGAGGGCAGGAGAGTAAAAAAAAGGATGAATGAATAGATAGATAGAAAAATTAATTAATAGATGCTATGTAACAAAAATAAAATATTAAAATATTCTCAGTTTAAAAAGGTATTAAGGAGAACATTACATGTTTAATACAAAGCAACTTTTTAAAAATCCTTAATAAACAAACACGTTTGCAGACTGAAACTGCTGAACTCTTTATACTGGACATGACATGATAAATATCCTCAGTGCAGGACGTATAAAACAAAAGGGGCTAGAGATCAGACTCATGATGAGGGCTGATGGATGTAAAGAGAGAGTCAGAGAGTCTCCTTGAAGTAGTCCAGCACGTTCTCTTCATTCACACACAGCTCGGTCCCGGTGAGTCCTACAGGCACATGATCTAGCGGAGTGCTTTTGTTCTTCCTCCAGTAGAGTATGAGCCACACTGACGCAAGCGCAGGACATCATAAAAAGGAAATCAGTGTAAAAATGATGTTCCGGAAACAGTGCAGAGAACTTACTTTTGACTTGCTTTTTAATGCTTTTCGTCACATCCAACCAGTGCTGCAAAGACATAAATAATCAGACTTCAGTGCATCAGATCAGGAGCAGAATCAGAGAAACATTCTGTATGTGACATTAACAGAATTACTGTTCTGACACATGAGTAGAGGAGCAGGCAAAGAGAGAGACAGAGGGAGAGGAAGAGAGAACATGTGCTGATGGAAGAATTGAAGGTCTCGGTCTCCTCTCCCCCACATTCCTTTCATCAGTCTTCCCCTCCCTCTCTCCCTCCCCATTCCATCCAACACATTAACTATTAACTGATGTGTTACCTCACTTGTTTTGTTTTTCCCCAATGTCTGCATCAAGCAGAGTCTCTATATTATACAAGAGGCTCAGCATAACCTCGGACATCATTACACAACAGCGCTGTTGATTTCGATTCTGAATGTCCAGAAGGTCTTGTTTACTTGTCTGTAACAGTACAGCTCAGTAGTTCCGGCAGCTAGTAGTTCAACGCAGATTATACATTAAGGTTTCTATTGTAACAGCTAATACACAGCAACATGTGGAGCGGATTCTCAACAATCAAATACACGGGGTCTCCGGTGTCAGCGCTTTGTAACTGTCAGAGAGCTTCAGGATGGATGGCTTTGCGGTTTCTCTGGAACACGACAAAGCTGCAGTTTTATTTTGGTCTTCAAGAGAAAAAGACAGAAGGAAGAAAGAAAGAGAGAGCGAGAGAGAGAGAACGAGAGAGAGAGAGAAAGAAAGAAAGAAAGAGAGAAATAAAGAAAGAAAGAGAGAAAAAAAGAAAGAAAGAAAGAAAGAAAGAAAGAAGGATGGAAGGGAGGAAGGAAAGAAAGAAAGGATGGAAGGAAGAGAGAAGGATGGAAGGGAGGAAGGGAAGAAAGAATAGAATGAAGGGAGAGAGATGGAAGGAAGGAAAGATGGAAGAAAGAAAGAAATGAAGAAAGAGAGAGAGAGGGGGGGGATTAATGAAAGAATGGAAGGATGGAAGAAAGAAAGACGGAGACAAAAAGAGAGGCTGGTGATGGAATGATCTCGGTTATAATGTAAGCAATAACAGTAATTAGCTTGTTTTCATGAGGTGCAACAATATTACACTTAATAAACAATATTAAATTAAAATAATTTTTTTAAATGTAATTCTTGCCAAATTTCAACAATTTTACACAGTAACCAATATTAGAACCAACACCTTCATTCCCATTTTGTCAGATATTACAGATGCGGCGCTTACTGGCACTTGTGCGGAGTCCATGAAGCGCAGGCCAAAGTAATCCTTCTCAATGATATCCAGGTGATACATGATCTGGTCAAACAGCTCCTCACCTTTGGCTTTTTTCTGTTGAGACATGAAGCAGCTTCAGACTTCATCTTTGAAGAATAAGGCCTTGTTTATTACATTCATCATCGATGAAAGAAGAGTCGTGACCTTCAGACAGCTTACAGTGAAAATTAGATATTCACTCAGAGGAAGCACTAAAAGGGACCAATGTTGTTTTAAGCTGTTGTATGATCCTATTTTGAAAGAGTTCCAAACTGCAATACATCAGAAGGGCTTTATAAACATTACTTAAGGCAAATCGTCAACTATGCTGCTCATACAAAAAAAAAATATATATATATATATATATTTATTTATTTATTTTATTTAATTTAAAGCTGGGTTTGGGGAAGGACTGTACCAGCCACTCCCTTTCTCCTGTGCATGCTTCTCTTACTTCTGTTCAAATGCAAGTTTCATACACAGAGACCCTCAGAGACAAACAGACACATACACACACTTTGGCCTGTGGTGTACACTGCCTTGTTAGACATCGACGCATAAACTAGAGGTCGCACCAATAGTGGATGTTACAGGTACCGATAACGAAGTTGGGCAGGTCCTGCCAATAACCGATCAACCTACCAATAGTTTCTAAAACTGATACTGAATGAAAAAAATAAAGTAGAATAAACAGTACCATGAAAAACAAATAATATATATATATACACACACATATACACACACACACACACACACACAGTGGGGGAAACAAGTATTGAACGCGTCAACATTTTGTTCAGTAAATATATTTCCAGTGAGGTTATTCACATGAAATTTTCACCAGACATCAGTATTAACTCAAGAAATCCGCAAATATAAAGAAATCCAGCCATTAAAGTCCATAAAAGATGTTATGTGGAACATAACATTACACTAGTGATGTGTAATAAAGAAGAATGCCACAGGAATGAAAACGCTAACTGAAATGTATTTAATACTTAGTGGAGAAGCGTTTGTTTGTAATGACAAATCAAGACACTTCCTGTAGGAAGAAATTAAAGGGCCGCAGTATTCAGGTGTGATTTTGGCCCATTCTTTTAAACATATTGTCTTTAAATCTTGTTCAATTGGATTTGAGTCAGGTGATTGACTCGGCCGTTCTAACACCATGATTTTTTTTTCTCTGAAACCAATTGAGAGTTTTCTTTGCTGTATGCTTTGGAATGTTGTCCTGCTGGAAGGTTCACCCACGTCTCATCTTCATCATCCTGGTGGATGGCAGCAGATTCTTCTCAAGAATCTCCCGGTAAAGGGCTCCATTCATCGTTCCTTCAATTATATGAAGTCTGCCAGAACCATGTGATGAAAAACAGCCTTACACCATGAGGATTCCACCTCCAAACTTCACTGGTAGTATAGTGTAATGGTGATGTGCAATTCCATGTCTTCTCCAAACACAGTGTGTAGTATAACAGCCAAAAACCTAAATTTTGCTCTCGTCTGACCAGACTACACTCTCCCAGTATTTCATAGGCTTGTCCAAATGAGTTGTAGGACACTTTAAACGATCCCAAACATACCTTTTCTTTAGTAATGGAGTCTTGCGGGGTGAGTGTGAGCATTGGAGTGCATTGCCTATTGTTTTCTCTGTGACGATGGCACCTTCTGCCTCCAAGTGTTTCCGGAGCTCTTTGGCTCTTGAGCTACTCATCTGATCATTCTTCTGACTCCCTGGTACACAACTGTGAACAATGCTCAGTGTGAAGTTTTGCCAATAAGCAATAGTTCCAGCAATCTGTTATCTGTGCCAATTAATTGGCAAAACTGATCAAACTATAATGTAAACATTTGGTAGATATCTAAAAGCAAACAGCTGAGCATCTTAGGGTTGACAACCTGACAGCAGTTCTCCAGCAGTATTGGGATTTGAACTTGCAGCCTTCTGGTAGTTATTACGGACCATGAATTGCTGAGCTAGCACACCTTCACGGAGTCAGACAAGTCACAGCCTGCACAGTCAAGGAAAGTTAAAGCCTTGACCATTGACCACAATGTGAAACGAAAGAAAGAAATCCCTATAAATTTTACATGTGCTGTGCGATCGACTTAAATTCCCCAAGCACCAGCTTCTTTCTGAATCCTGAACAAAACGTTATTACTCGAATTCTGCCCAGTGCTCACCAGGTTTTAGACCTGTAAATTCTTTTTAATTTATACCACTGTGCTGTTGAATTCTTGATTCTGGTCAGGAGTTGATTTGCTGAGGGTTTCTGTAAGCTTTTCCTTTATTTTTTTTCATTATTTTTAAATCTAAGGATTGGGAACATGACAAGTTCTATTTTTTGTTTCATAACTTCAAGATGGAGAGAAAAAAAAAAAAAGATAGGCTGATTAGGTGTAACTGTCCATATCCAAGTTTCTTGAGGTAGCGAGTTTGGGTGCTGTTTGTGAAGCTGGGGGTCTGTGGATTCGTGCTGTTCCTGAACCGACGGTGCAAGATGCTCGTCCAGGCCCCAGAGAGTTGGCATCGTGTATAGTGCATCTCGGCGTGCCTGCAGGAATTCACACAAAGGGCCCATTGTGTACTCCAGTGAGCCACGGACTCCCGGTTCACATTGTTCTGCTGAGGTCTTTCCAGCGATCTGGCGTTCTGAGGCGCAGCTACATTCCTCAGCCTGCTTCCTGCGTGCAGGTCATCAGGAGGGTAGAGACTGAAGAAATACAGCTCTCATTGCCATGTCCTATGAATGCAGGAGCCTCAAATGTGACCAGGCTCCTCTTCTGAAGAAGGATGAAACGTCACATTAGTGAATCATGGGTGTGCTGTGGAGCCAACCACATACTGGGTGAGGGGTAGTGATGCGGCATTTAAGGGTACTTTAGATGTATCCCATGGAAACCCTTTGAGAAGTTGACACCTTAAAGAAACATGGGAAAGACAGTAAATGTTTGTGCAGCTGGAGATATTTACAGGCGGCCCTTTATTTCTTTTCTGCAAGTCCCTAGGCTGAAGAAAGGCCCTCCCTTTCAACAAATGGCAGAGTGATGGGATCTATAAAGCTGTGCTGGCAAGTTCAACTTATGAGCTCTTGGGCTGTGAATTGCTGACTCAATTCATTCAATCTGATTCAAGTGCAACCAGCAGGTCAAGCAGAAATGGACCCTGTAATTCTTTAACCAACCTGGAAAACAGAGGATTCCCCCCCCCCCCAATAAAAGCATGATCCAAAGTGTTTTGTCTTGTAGCACAGTGATTTTATATTAAGGACATTGCACATTTGATCAGTTTATAGTTACATCAAATGTTGTGGAATGTCAATGAAATAAATTAGTTCCTGTTAGCATTAAAATTATAGCAGCTATAAACAATTGTTCCCTCACTGGTCTCCATTTTTTATCCCTCTCTTTAAGTTAAATCAGACCATTACAGACCAATTTTTTTGTGATTGTTGAGGCCAAAAATTCTTGATTTTGCTGCTGCTTTTTTCAAAATTTGCCATACAACTTGCAGAGTTTTTTTGTGGGGTTTTTTGTGGAAAACTACTTGAACTGGCGAACTCGCAATTGCACAAAATTGTTTTACACAGTCTTTCACAGTGAAGTCTGTTGGTAAATGAGACCTTTTAACTGTACTCATGCTCGACGCACGTGCATCGAAGAGAGCTTTGACTGAATGTGCGTTCTGATGACGTCACATGAATGTGCTGTAATTTAGCAAAACTGCAACCCCCTCAGAATATTGTGGATGTTGCATTTATTTCTGCGATTGTAAAAATTGCTAAATCCTGGAGGGACTGCTTAATAAGGCAAACGTGTTACTGACTATTACAAAGTTAGGACACTTCTCACAAATGTTAAATACAGAAAACTTCATTTAATTTCAACATATTTCGAACTGTACATTTCTTGTATATTTTAAAATCCTTTTATTAACGGCCTTAGATTATGTGGAGCATTTGTCATTTAAGTCCCTGTGCATGAGCTGATTTGTAGCTAGCACTACTGTTTGAATAGATAAATAATAAATCAACAGCTCCTGACCAATCAGATTTAAGAGCTTAATAGCACTATGATACAATTCACCTTAATTAACAATAACTTACATTAGCTTGAAACTCAGCACTACATTCTCAATGTATTGCTTGGATTTCACAGGGCAATGAAGCAGACAGATTAATAATGAGCACATTTTTCAGTGACATCAGGTCAAGTTGCAGGACTTAAGCCTTCTTAGAAAGCACACTGATCTCATATTGGTGTGATGAAACAAAAGGTGTTCGCTTCAACTCATGAAGACATGTGTCTGATAACCAGCGATCATGTTTAAATAATGGGGCACGCTCCCAAAAAAAGCCAATATAGGCTCAAAAAAAGCTGGGTTCTCTTGTATACATTTACTGACAGTGAATATGAAGGGACCACAATTACTGCACAATTCATCGTCAATTGCTCCGTTTCCTGCTCTCGCAGTTATAGCCAAGAGGAACACGTTATCACGAATTGACTTTAACTTTCATAGTTAACATTTCACTCGAGCATTCCGTATGTCCAGCCTAAGGCTCAATGTCGTCTCCAGTATAGATTAAAGGGAATCTCAAAACAAGAGACACCCAAGAACTCTATTTTGAGTACAAAGCGAGTGAAAGCTGCTTTAGATGTCTGAAACAAGTGGGTGTATGAGAGTCTATGCACAGCTTCAAAAAACTTGCCCTTTTCAGCCCTTAGGCTCTTTGGTAAAGGATGCAAAACAATTGCTGAACGTGATCAGCTCAGGTAGGAAATCTGTTGGATCAACATCACTTTTAACCAACTCATATGTCATCAGTATATGCCTCTATCTTTCAGTAGATTTTCAGTTCATAATATTAAAATAAATAGTTTCCAGTTAACCATCTTCATCAAGGCAATCAAAGTGCTTTCTACCCCATATTCCTGGAGCTGCATCCCATTCTTGGAAACAAATTCCTGCCATATAATGCCATCAATGTGCACCTCCCACTGTTTCAGACACTTCTCGGACAGCAAAGCGTAACATGTGGCTTTGCATCTCAATTCATGAACATGAACTAAGATTTTTGGCCATATTTTGTAGTTTGAATACACAGCAGTAAGATGGCAACGACCGGTTAAAAGAAATATTGGTGCAAGATCAAGTCCTAGTTAAAGATCATAATCATATTCGCCTGAAAGTTAAAAGAATCACACCACCACCATGTAACCCTGCCATTTACACTCGAGACTAACAAGCTAAAAGAAAGCTATAAAACTTCAAGCATGACTGCTGGAGATTGTATCACACACATAGTAATAAATATGACTAACTGTGATTAATACTAAAAGCCACGAACAAATCAGTTGCCTAAGAAAACAACCGGTCTAGACAAATGGCTGAACAGACCAGAGACTTTATGTCAGATTAAAGAGTAACTCCTTAAGATTCCCATCTTCACACTGGAACACACACCCACACACTCTTTTAGCTCTCTATAGTTTCCAACACCACAGCTGTGAAGTAGACTGCTTAACCTAGAACTCCTGAAGCAGCAGCATTACTCCATCTACACCACGGTTATTCAGCTTCATTGGTATGTGGACCACCTTAAAGAAATACAGAAATGGGCTGGAAGGAGGGTCAGTGAAAACTCTCACTTTATTACGAACACTTGGACATTCATGGAATTATCAATCAGCCAATCATGTGTGCAGAAAGCATCACAGAGCGTAAAGTCATGTAGATACAGGTCAGGAGCTTCAGTTAATGTTCACATCATACATCAGAATGGGGGGAAAATGTGATCTCCATGACTTTGACGTGTCTGGTTTTAGAATTTCAGAAACAGTCGATCTCTTAGAATATGTTTACACAAAATGGTGTGAAAAACAAAACATCCAGTGATACCCCCATTGCTGCCAGCAATGCCTTACTTATGAGAGATCAAATAACCGCTGTTTACAACTATGGTGAGATGAAAAGCATCATAGGATGCACATGTTACAATCCTGATAAGGATAGCTACAGTGGCCAGAGATTCACTGAAACTGGGAAGTTAATCTGATTAAATCTGATTAATCTAGATTTCTGCTATGAAACTCAGGTGGTACGTTTAGAATTTGGAGTCAAAAGCATAACTCCATGAACACAACATGCCTGTTTAAAACACTTCAGGTTGGTGGAGGTGGTCTAAATCAGCGGTCCCCAACCCCCGGTCCGCAGACCGGTACTGGTCCGTGGGTCATTTGGTACCGGGCCGCACAGAAAGAATATTGTCTGATATTAAACCGGTCCGTGGCGCAAAAAAGGTTGGGGACCGCTGATCTAAATGGTGTGGGGAGTGCTTTTCCACATTGGGCCCTTTAATACTAATTGACTATTGTTTGAATACCACAGCCTATCTGAGTATTATTGTTGACCATGTGCATCCGTTTATGGCCACAATTTATATTCATTTATAATGACTACTTCCAGCATGACAATGTGCCTGAAGAGAACTTAGACTGGTTCCATGTCAATTAACATGACAATGAGCTCAGTGTACTTTAATGTCCTCCCCAATCACCGGAACTGAATCCCATAGAGCACCTTTAGGATGCACTAGAACGGGAGATTTGCAGCATGAATATTATGCGTTCATATCAACGAGGAGCAAAATCTCAGAGAAATGTTTCCAACACCTTGTGGAATCCAGGCCAATATAGTAAACACAAGTACCACTGGGTACACAGTGCATCGAGCCAATCACATGGCTGGGTGTTCAAGTGGATTGTGGTATTATGTTTGTTATACTGTATGAACTGTCCAAGCCATAGCTCACTGACTATGATTAGATTACAGAGCTGCCTCACATGATGACTCTTTATCTGCATTCTTCCCTTCAACACTTAAACACATGTACATGGAAACCAACAGCTACAAATTTTCATACGTAATTAAAAGCTATTTGCAATCCAGACCCATGATCAAGTAAGATGCTCTGTAAAGAAATCCTGAGTCAAAACACTCCACATCTCCACTAAACTGGATGCAGTGTGTTGTAGTAATGCGATTTTCAGGTTTTTCCAGACTTGGTCATCATGTTCAAGTCTGTGGCTCCTGGGGCTGGGCCACTCAATGACAGTCACAGACTCTTCTCAAAGCCACTCCAGCAATGTCTTCCTGGTGCGTGTTTCGAGTGCAATCCTGAACAAACTTCCCTGTCCATGCTGCTAAAAATATATATTATATAAAATTATATCCCATAGCTTGATGCCATCACCACCATGCTTCAACAGAGGGTCAGATTTGCCAGTGATGAACTATTCCAAAAGGTGGCACAGCAGTTCAATCCTCAGCTCAGGATTTTCCAGGTCTATAGTCACCTCCCACTATCCAGAAACATGCCAGTAGGTGGACTGGTTGCACCAAACTGCCCCTAGGTGTTAATAAGTGTGTGAATGTGTGTACATGGTGCCAGGATTGGATTCTACCCTGGTCAGGATAAAGAGCTTATTGAAGGTGAATGAGTGAATGAATTAACTGATTTCTTCCAGATGCAAAGAGCAAGGTTTTATTAGAACCTTGATTCACATGGCCTGAGAATCCTGAAGGTGCCTAAAGGATTGGATGTTACTAGACAAACCATGCTTTCATCTAGCAGGACATCATAAAACTCTGACTGGTGGGAGTAAAGCAGAGTTGTCTTTCCAACAGGTTCTTTCATCTCCACACAGAAGCAGAAACAAATAGCGACTTTCAGGTTCTTTGTCATCCCCTTGACTAAAGCCATTTTCCAACATTCTGCCATTTTTGGCCAGCACTAGGTTTCACTGTTTTGTTTTGGGGTTTTTTTGCACTTCCACATACCCAGTGCGTCTTCAAAACCTACAGATAATTCCTTTGCCCTCATGGTTTTCTTTTTTTTTCGACAAAATGTTTGCCTTTCCAAATGATCTCCTCTGTAATAGACATTATTAGTAAGTCTGTATATTAGGGAGCACATTAAGGAGTCATGCGGGAATCCCTATACGAATCGTCTATAGTTCCCCAAACTATACATCACTAGAACACACTATATACTGTTAATATACACAATTATAAGTTTCCTTTTATTAAAAGCAGCTGTAGTTTTAGGGAAAACGGAAAAAAAAACCAACTAATTGCTAAATCACAAACAGGCCTGAACACTGAAGTATGTCACTAAAGGCTAAACGCATTCCTTTACAATGCTGAAGCTGTACACCACAAAACCAGTAAAAACATTCCTACAACAGTCATGTAAATAATAAAAATACTAAACAACCACCGCCCTGCTCCTGACAGAAGCATGTTGAATTTATGGAGCAGACTCATTATAGAACTCCGAACCAGTTTTCCAGAACCTTTCTTGCTCCAGGCAACAATAGAGGTCAAAAGAGGACAACTTCACAGAATCACTGTATTTCACTAGAATTGTTTCTTGTTAAACTTTAAACAGCTTTTTAGCCAAAACAGCATGGATATGGAAAGTTCAACTAAACACGTATTGGGGGGAAAAGGCCTGACTGGGAGTTTCAATACTCATTGAATGAGGCAACTGGCCAATATGGGGTGGGGGACATATTTCTGATAAGGCAGAAGCTTAGCACTTATCTAGAAATTGTGACGGTTTATTTATTAAACAATGAGTCAGAGTGAACTGCATTAGCCAGATATACCTGCTGCAATCTCCAATCCAAAACAGTCCAACTGGCTCTGCAAGAACTTTACTCAATTAATAACACAAAAACATACTGGTTACTCCTTAAATTGTCATATAAAGATACCGTTTCTAAACGGGGTGATCAGAAAACACAGACTAGACTCTGGGATCATCATCTCATCACGGTTCAGTGTTTTCCTTCTCCAACACAGCTACTAAATCACCTACCGGGTCATGGACTGTCAGTCCAGCAAAATCCCCAATCCGTGCTGGACTCCAAACATAAAGGTCCTTACCGGCAAGTCGACACTGACATCCGTGCCGTCCAGCAGCGACACTCTGCAAGTGATAATGGACGTGGCATCTCCAGCTGCGGGGATGTGCGTTTGTGCACGCTGGGCTTCCCGGAGCCGAGCTTTCTCAGCATGTTTACGTCCAGAGCGCCGGCCCAAAGTCCGCCGCAAGAAACTCAGCATGACTGTGCTCGAATGTGGTCCAACCTGTGGGAGATGATAAGAGAAGAATGTGAATTTCCCCACCTACATATACACGTGTCCTACACTGGGCTGGAATAACGGCTTCGAGAAGGCAATCATTTTATTTTTAAGTAATTATATGCAGCTATATAATGAATCATTTGGGTTTCAGGAAATACAGCAAAACCAGAGGGGGGGATCATTCCACTTTAAAAAAAATAAACAAACAAGTCACCATTACCACAGAAACTGCTACACTTAAATAGCGCGTATAAAATGGCAAAAATTTGAATTACATGTAGTTTTGCTCACACTGTCACAGATAAGAGACCTAATTCTGGCAGCTACTTTGTTAGCACTGATTCAACCAATCACAACAATCACTGACCAGCATTGCTTCCCAACGTCCAACCACTGATCACCGTTTCCCCCATTGTCCAACCGCTGATCACCGTCTCCCCATTGTCCAATCGCTGATCACCGTCTCCCCATTGTCCAATCGCTGATCACCGTCTCCCCATTGTCCAATCGCTGATCACCGTCTCCCCATTGTCCAATCTCTGATCACCGTCTCCCCATTGTCCAATCGCTGATCACCGTTTCCCCCATTGTCCAATCGCTGATCACCGTTTCCCCCCATTGTCCAATCGCTGATCCGCGTTTCCCCCATTGTCCAATCGCTGATCACCGTTTCCCCATTGTCCAATCGCTGATCACCGTTTCCCCCATTGTCCAATCGCTGATCACCGTTTCCCCATTGTCCAATCGCTGATCACCGTTTCCCCATTGTCCAATCGCTGATCACCGTTTCCCCATTGTCCAATCGCTGATCACCGTTTCCCCCCATTGTCCAATCGCTGATCACCGTTTCCCCCATTGTCCAATCGCTGATCACCGTTTCCCCCATTGTCCAATCGCTGATCACCGTTTCCCCATTGTCCAATCGCTGATCACCGTTTCCCCCCATTGTCCAAACGCTGATCACCGTTTCCCCCCATTGTCCAATCGCTGATTACCGTTTCCCCCATTGTCCAATCGCTGATTACCGTTTCCCCCATTGTCCAATCGCTGATCACTGTTTCCCCATTTGTCCACCCACTTTTCATTGTTTCCCAAAGTCCAATCACAGATAACCGTTGCTTCCCATTGTCACTGATCATTGTTTCCTATTGTCCAATCACTTATTGTTTCCCATTGTCAAATCATTGATCAACATTGTCTCCCCAACGTCCAATCACTGACCATTGCTTCCCAATGTAACATCTCATCCCACCCTGCCTCATATCATCCCACCCCCACTTAATCCCATCCTATCACACTGTCCAATCCCTAATCATTGTTTCCCACTGTCCAATCAACACAGTCTGTCCCACATGTGCACAATTTTAAACTCTGCTTATTTACAAGTACCAAAAAGCAGTGATTCTACCTGTAACCATTTCCTTCATGTCTGTTTCCTGACGACTCACTCCCATTGCTTCTCTTAGTCTGCATTCTTGATAGAAAACGATACTACTTTGCAAGCGCGTAAATCATTTGCGGTGCCTTGACCGCTGAATTCTTTTGATAAGAAATGAGTTATTCATTTTGAAATTCTATTTTTTATAGTATCTTCAAACAAATATATATATAAATAAATAAATAAATAAATAAATACAAATGATGTAACAGGATCTGTATGCAAATGAGCATGATGTTGCAGTGAATATGCTAATTAGTTTCAGGTGTCCTCAAGTGGGCTAGGGACTTCCCCATGAAAAGAGCTGGGGAAAACTCCTTGCGTGTTCTCCGTGATTCTTCTGTGTTTCTTCTGCGTGTTCTCCGTGTTTCTTCTGCGTGTTCTCCGTGTTTCTTCTGCGTGTTCTCCGTGTTTCTTCTGCGTGTTCTCCGTGATTCTTCTGTGTTTCTTCTGCGTGTTCTCCGTGTTTCTTCTGCGTGTTCTCCGTGTTTCTTCTGCGTGTTCTCCGTGATTCTTCTGCGTGTTCACCGTGATTCTTCTGCGTGTTCTCCGTGATTCTTCTGGGTGTTCTCCGTGATTCTTCTGGGTGTTCTCCGTGATTCTTCTGTGTTTCTTCTGCGTGTTCTCCGTGATTCTTCTGCGTGTTCTCCGTGATTCTTCTGGGTGTTCTCCGTGATTCTTCTGGGTGTTCTCCGTGATTCTTCTGTGTTTCTTCTGCGTGTTCTCCGTGATTCTTCTGCGTGTTCTCCGTGATTCTTCTGCGTGTTCTCCGTGATTCGTGTGTTTCTTCTGCGTGTTCTCCGTGATTCTTCTGCGTGTTCTCCGTGATTCTTCTGCGCGTTCTCCATGATTCTTCTGTGTTTCTTCTGCGTGTTCTCCGTGATTCTTCTGCGTGTTCTCCGTGATTCTTCTGCGTGTTCTCCGTGTTTCTTCTGCGTGTTCTCCGTGTTTCTTCTGCGTGTTCTCCGTGATTCTTCTGCGTGTTCTCCGTGTTTCTTCTGCGTGTTCTCCGCGATTCTTCTGTGTTTCTTCCGCGTGTTCTCCGCGATTCTTCCGCGTGTTCTCCGCGATTCTTCCGCGTGTTCTCCGCGATTCTTCTGTGTTTCTTCCGCGTGTTCTCCGTGATTCTTCCGTGTGTTCTCCGTGATTCTTCTGTGGTTCTTCTGCGTGTTCTCCGTGATTCTTCTGCGTGTTCTCCGCGATTCGTCTGCGTGTTCTCCGCGATTCATCTGCGTGTGACGGACCTGAAATCTGTGTCTGGAAAAGACATCAGGGTTTGAATTTTGCCCAACCTGCTGCTTCTGGGCTTTTATCCTCCTCATGCAGGTATTATTAATCAGCTGAGGATATGAACCTGTAAGAGAAGGGGTTACACCTGCCATCCACAGTGCGCACAAACAAGCATCCATTTTCTCCATGCAAATCTCACCCAAACCTGACTGAATGTTTTCTCCAGAAGAACAAACAACTAATGAGGAGATGAATATTTCAATAAACATTGCCTTTCTGCGCAGTGGATAGATCAGTGAGCTGTAGCCGGAATACTAAATCAGTACTTGGCACGCTTCCGTGAATTCCCAAAACAAATAAAGTATATTTCTTTCCTTTTTTTATGTGATTTACTGGGATTAAATGTGTTCTTCTGTAGTTCACTACATAGCGGCTTACCGAGCGCGACCTGCTTTAATACAAAGCGCGTTATTCTTTTCCCAACCGTACTACGACAGACCCACCGTCCGAGCGATGATTGGCTAATTAGTCCCGCACAGATTGACCTGACCAATCCTAGCGCTCAAACCCGGACCCTCCTAGCCAATCGCGGTAGAGGAGGCGGGATTTTTCCGGAGTACGGGTGGGGAGAAACATCGCCATAGCAGCCCACGGCGATTCCACTTGTTGATCCAGAGATACGGAGACAAAGCGGTACTCACCGCAGCGGCTTGTCTCAGTCCCGGAGAAAAACACAATCCTCTCACAGCACCGCGCTGCGCCTGCAGTCCGCCATTCCAGCACTCAGCCTCGCACTAATACAGCGCTTCCCTACAGAGCTAATATAAACTTCAACCTAATTTCCACAAGTCCCAAAGATGTAGGAGTGTTTCCTCCTCCTCGTCAGGAAATGACGTCACATAAATCCCAACGAGTGAATTTTGCATTTAAAGGGCCCGCGTTGGGAATAAGGAATATTAATTAGTATTTGTCGACTTCTTCTTCTTCTTCTTCTTCTTAAATTATTCTCTCCCAAAATTTCTTCCAGAATTCCAGCCACTAGCTTAGGCAGGATATTAAATGTTGAGCTACCGTTCCTCCATCCCCATCTCATCCCACCCCCACTTCATTCCACCCCACCCCCACTTCATCTTATCCCACCCCCCACTTCATCCCATCCCACTCCCACCTTCATCTCATCCCATCCCATACCCACTTCATCTCATCCCACCCCCACTTCATCCCATCCCACCCCCCCACCTTCATCTCATCCCACCCCCCACTTCATCCCATCCCACCCCCCCACTTCATCTCATCCCACCCTCACTTCATGCCATCCCACCCCCACTTTTTCTTCCCACACCCCCCCACTTCATCTCATCCCACCCCCACTTCATTCCACCCCACCCCCACTTCATCTCATCCCACCCCCACTTCAGCCATCCTATCCCACTTCATTCCATCCCACCACACCCACACCCCATCCCACTTCATCCCATCCCATACCCACTTTTTACATCCCACCCCACCCCCACTTCATCTCATCCCAACCCCACTTCATTCCACCCCACCCCCACTTCATCTCATCCCAACTGCACTTCATTCCACCCCACCCCAAGATTCATCTCATCCCACCCCCACTTCATCCCATCCCACCCCATTTTTTACTTCCCACACCACCCCCACTTCATCCCTTCCTATCCCACTTCATTCCATCCCACCCCACCCACACCCCATTCCACTTCATCCCATCCCAACCTACCCCGACTTCATCCCATCCCACCCCACCTCATTCTATCCCACCCCGACTTCATCCCATCCCACCCCACCTCATTCTATCCCACCCCGACTTAATCCCATCCCACCCCACCTCATTCTATCCCACCCCGACTTCATCCCATTCTATCCCACCCCCACTTCATTCCAACCCCATCCTATCCCACCCTAAACTTCATCCCATCCCATCCTATCCAACCCCACCTCATCCCATCTCACCCCCACTTCATGCCACTCCACCCCCCCCATCCCATCCAATCCCACTTCATCCCATCCCACCCCATCTCAACCCACCTCTTCTCAATGACAGTTTCATCAATACAAATCACCTTTTAAAATCAAAATGGTTTTGTTTCATTACAGGGCAGGGAACATGACATGACTGAGTCTTTTCAGTGTTAAAAATGCTATTACAGCTGTTAAATGGTTAATGACATTTTATGTGTAAAGCTGTTGGGACTGATTGATGATTCATGGTTTGAGTTGTAAATCTAGGTCTAATACTATTATTAAATTAGCATAACTAATTATTATTAAACGATTCTACATCATTATATTTATATTATTGGTCACATCTGCCAAACTCACATTTTATTTTGATCTATTTTCAGACACACATACAGGACTGAAATGAATCATTCTGATATGTGCCACGTCATAGAGGATTTAGCAACAGCACCACCCATTGGTCGCTCAGAATGGTTTGATCACCTGAAGTTTCAAAAACAGGTTTTTTTGGCCCAGTGTGAAGTAGCCGGAGGTCATTCACTACACCCTGACTCACAGCATTGGGTAACAGCAATGTGAGCCAGCAAATTCCTACGTACTGTATGCCATCGGTAACTAATTGACCGAGCGAGCAACAATGGCCGTATTTAGGTGTGACTAGAATTTAATTGTTGGCATGGCAAAGCATTTCAGTGAGCAGGAACAGAACTCAATTTTGATGATCACAAGGCTGAAAGAGCAGAGAAATTTGTGTGGCTTAAAAAAAAAAAAAAAAATTGGGATGTAAAGGGGTACTCCAATACCTGGTAGAACAGGGCCAAGCTGCGATGGTGTTTCATTTAAATGACAATTGTTTAACCCTCATAAAGGTCATGAAGATCCAGTATATAGCCAAAGATCTGTGAATACCTGACCATCATACTCATATATGGGCCTTCCCCAAACTGTTACTTATAATTGTATACAATGTTTTTGTATGGTGTAGTTTTATGATTTCTCTTCGCTGGAACTAAGAAGTCCAAACCTGTTCCAGCATGTCAGTGCATCTGCGCACAGATTGAGGTCTGTGAAGACATGGTGTGTCAAGGTTGGAGTGGAAGAACTCGAGTGTCCTACACAGATCCAAGACCTCAACCCCACTGAACACTGAACTGCAACCCCGACTGTACCTCCTCACCTGACCTCACTAATGTTCTTGAAGCTTAATGCAAATCCCCACAGCCATGCTCCAAAATCTCGTGGAAAGCCAAAAGAGTGGAAGTTATTATAGCAGCAAAAAGGGGACTAACTCTGGAATGGGATGTCAAAAAGCACATGTAATGGTCAGGTGTCCACAAAACGTCATCCATATAAGCTGAATCAGGTAATAAATATGTGGTATTATGAACCTACAGGAGTCTGACAGAAAGTGTGGAGCTCTGAACACCTTCACTAAGACATAACATGTATTACAAGTAAAGAACACCCTTTACTGAAGCACACCTATACAGGAAGTTGTCAAAGACTATTAGCAAAGCAAACTGTTGTGGAGTATTCAACACACCATTGGAAAATCAGTCATTTATTCTGAATTCTGCAGGAGGT
This sequence comes from Ameiurus melas, assembly GCA_012411365.1. Taxonomy (NCBI): domain Eukaryota; kingdom Metazoa; phylum Chordata; class Actinopteri; order Siluriformes; family Ictaluridae; genus Ameiurus; species Ameiurus melas. The sequence goes on from CM022758.1 coordinate 12,901,595, forward strand.
TCACAATCTGATCCACACTCTGAATAGCAGTTAAGAGTAGTGCCCTTTAAGCCACTCTTGCTTTCGTACTGACTCTCTCCAGGAATTTTTCACGCAGGTCAATCTCATTAACCCACAGACATGCAGAAGACCTTCTCTACTGCCGTTCCAGCAGAGGGGGCCAAAGTTGGTTGACGAGTGCGAGGAAAACCTTGAATACATGAGTCAGTAAACCAGCAGGGGAAAAAAGCCTATAGACTTAAGTTACAAAACTATTTTTTTGGCTCTGGCCTTAAAAATTAATCTAAGGGGAAGGGGGAGGAGTTAAAAAAAGATAGTTGAGGAGCAGGAAATAAAAACACAGTAATTAAAAAGGACAAGTCTCTTTCTTAACTTTCTTCAAATCTTTGCCATCTTTGCCTTCAGATTGAGAAAAAACTCCCCCCCCCCCCGTTTATTTTGGTTAGTTTATCTATTTTGGTTATCCCCTTAATTTTTATTTTATTTTATTTTATTTATTTATTTTTCCTTATTTATTTTTTCTTTTCTCTTCTCCGTCATTTTTGTTTTTAATTATCTATTTTTATTACTTTTCTCTTTGTTTCTATTTGGTGAGTTTGGACGTATGCGTGTGTTCTAATTTGTACCAAAAAAAAAAAAAAGGGGGGGTGGCTCCCATTTTGTTTAATCACTGAAACGACACAAATTTCTGTGCCTTCTTTTTTTTTTCTCTCTCTTCTCCTCTTATGCTTGGGTCTCAGTGTACTAAAGTCTGTTTGTTAGTTTTTCCAATGTGCCATCTCTCCCAATAAAAATATTTTAAAAAAAAAAAAAAAAAAAAAAAAAAGGACAAGTCTGAAGAGTAGACCATTGGTTTGATCAAGCTTCACACCAACTGAATTGGCTTTTGAATGAACCCTGTAAGAATATGAAGATGGAGGTTTTTCCCCATTTATTTACACATTACATAGATATGAAACTTTGATGCAAAACAAAAAGTAACGTCACACACTCTTTTATTTAAACATTTTTAATATACATCATATTCACACTGTAGACTATTTACAGAATAAAACAAGTGGCACAAGTTAACGACTTTTATTTGCAGGGGTACTTGGGGGGCGGGGGATGGGGGGGATGGGGGGGATAAATATAAATGTCAACATCTTTAGAAATGTTAAATTGTGTATTTAGTAGCTTCTATGACCCTCTCTGTTTAAAAAGTGCTGTCCTTTTCAGCAAGGCGCGAGAGATTGATTCATATATAGATATATATTTATTTATTTCTCAAAAAAAAAAAAAAAAAAAATCTACACCAAAACCTGAATCATTTGCTGGGTTTGTTTCTAACTGGACATTCAACAACAGCGTAGCAATTGGTCCTGAAACCTGCTTCCAAACATGACCATTTCATACTATACATACAAACAAACTGGACAAATGCAAAGCAGAGATAGTGGGGAGTTCACAGAAACAGATGGAGATGCAGCATCCTGAACCGGACAAGTGAACTAGAGGTGTGCAAGGGACTAGTTTTCCAATCCTGCCGGTTCACGCAAATAGCTTTCTCAATCCCACCTGTGACCACAGAAAGTAAGATCGATCCCGCCCCCAAATGCGGAAAGTTTTGACCGATCCCTCCCACTCTCATAGAAATTTTGACCAATCCCTCACACCGAATATTTTACCAATACCGCAGACTGCTGCAGAAAGTTAGACCAAACCCGCCCACTAATGCAGAACTGTTTAATCAATCCCACCCACTGCCACAGAAGGTTTTATCAATCTCTCTTGTAGAAAGCTTATCTAAACCCTCCGGCTCCTGCAGAAAGTTTCACCAATCCTGCCCATTCAGTCAGAGGGTTTGACTAATCCTGCTCGGTCCTACAGAAGGTCTGATCAAAGCGCACGCGGATAAACTTTGACCAATACCGCCAAGTCCCGCACAGAGTTTTACCAATCCCACTTACTTACACAGCAAGTTTGATCAATCCTGCTCATCGTTCACCAATCCCGCCCTGCGTGACCTTTCTTTGTCCGGCCACTCCTGCTACTTTTCTGTTGGGTCCCTCCCAGTCCGGATGCACACCTCTGGTATGACTTGACCAGTGGGACATGAGCTCGTTTAATAACAGATACAGAAAATAGACTGTTCATGTACAAAGCATATTCTGTCTGAAAGAGGAAGTCTCAAGAAGGCTGAGGAAACAGGAGAGACAGTGGACCATAAAGGTCATGTAAGAATCCTGAACCAGACACTGTGCTAATTCAGTTGAATGCCTAAGGCTAGACTCGATAAGACCTGAACACAGCGAGACAGGGCATTATGCGTATGCACACACACACACACACACACACACACACACACACACATAAAACAAAACAGACAGATTCTTTACAAGCTGCACATTGCGTAGAAATGCAGCGTTAACAGAGCAGAGTCTGTTCACACACACACGGTCACAGTCATTCTCTCCCCCTGTGTTTGTGAGTGCAGTGTTGGGTAGTCACGATCACACTGATCTCTCCGCTGTGGCCACGTATGGAGTCAGATGCTGTGCTGCATATGCACTAGAGCGCCATCCACTGAGTCACGATATCAGCACATGGCACCATATGAACTCACAGCTTCAGACAGGAAGTGATCAGACCAGCCACTGATACACCTCTCATGAACAAGTGCACACACACACACACACACACACACACACACACACATGCAGTTTATTTCATCCTGTTTACGCACTGATACGCGTATGTGGTCCGTTTACCACACAAACATTTCCTGTACCTCTGCGCGTTTGTCTGACCTTTGATGTCACATTTAACGCATCGAGGCACACTTGTATGTACAGAGAATTTCTGTTTCCCGAATCGAAAAACGCATCTAAAAATCAGCATTAAGCAGAAAGTCCACCGAACCTTTCATGGAGCATAAACTCTTCATCAGCTTAAAAGCTTATTTTGAGGACATTTCTGGCAACTCCTCACGAGCAGCTGTGACCATTCTTTTTAAAGCACGGTTAGATACACGTCTCAAATAAGAGAAAGTCGTGGTTAGGGGTCCCTCAATAAGAGTCAACAGAAGCTTAACCATAACAAGCCGATTTTTATAAGTCTTGACCTGAGACTGTCCTGTCCAAACTGCTCTGAGATCAGTAATCACGGCTAGCTGTGCTGTTTAGGCAACTTGAAGAGGCACAAATGGAAACAGCCATGCATGCCAATGTCACCACACACCCACCCACACCCACACACACACACACACACTCTCCAGACCAACAGTAGTCTTTAGACACTTGTTAAGACAGCTTTATGTGTTCAGCTTTTAAAACATATGAGTGATGTGTGCTAAACGAGACAAAATGACCCCTGTCCAGACGCACCATCGGATTCGAGAGGAGAGTTGCAAATGGCAAGTACAGTCGCTTAGGATTACAGAGAGGAGGGAGAGAACAAGCTGCAGGTTTGCATCACGAAACAAAGTGCTCTAGGTTTCCTGGCAACTGGGTGGATTTCAATAAAATCAAGGATGCTAATAAATAAAAAGCACTCATTACCTATGCTGTAAGAAAAAAAGGGGGGGGGGCTGTATTCAGATAACAAGCCATTGTCCTCATCAGGAGCATGAATTGACTGGACAGGGTGGGAGAGTGAAACTAAAACATAGTAAATATCTCTATTAAAAGACAAATGCATTGTGTGGATAATTTGGATCAGCAAGGTAAGCACAATTTTATTATAAATTTATATATATATATATATATATATATATATATATATATATATATATATATATATATATATATATATATATATATAAATAAAAAGCAACACACACTCATGGGCCTGCCCTTTTGCACTAACATATGGCTCCACAGCAATCTCAATTTTTTCATCAACACCACATGTAAATCCTGAACACTCAAATTCTCTACGAGTACCAGCGTTGTTACATTTTTTTTTCATTTTCTCCCCCATTTTCATGAAGCTTGGCAAATTGTCCAGTTGCCAGTGTAAAGTGCAATAGTGCTTGTATTTTTTATTTTTATTTTTTTTTTAAATGTCCTATGAATGATCCTGGCTCAAGAATGAGTATCTTCCAATGCGTCCCCTCTGGGTCTTCACAGCGCTTTGAGCAAGTGTGCTTTATTGAAAATGATCTCACACTCTGAACGTGACCTAAAAGTGTGGTGATTTATCTCTCGTGCTCTACAAAGCATTAAAGCACCATGTGACAGCAGAAGAACGTCCACAAACATAACTGTCCGGATCGAATATACTTTTGAACTTTTCTTCCTGTGACATGTTCAGAGATAAAATACCACACGGTAAAAAAGAAAAGAAAAAAGAAAAGAAAAGAAAATTGCACAACCTGAGACCATTGTGTGATAAACCAGCGTTTTGTTCAGCACACTTCTTCAAGGCCCTGCAGTGGTGCTATTTCTGGGGATCCGCAGGTGAAGCTTGGTGACTGCCCAGTTATTCTGACTTGTACAGCGTGGGCTTGGGGGGCATGGCCAGGGTCTCCTCGTACACCTTCTGAATGGCCTCACACACGAACTTGAACTGGCTCTGGGGAAAAAAAATATGATATTATGTACAGAACATCATACATATGAGGGAACTGGAGACATAGCACCGTGAGCATCTTAAGGCTATTACGCTTGAGCTGCCATGCATTAAGAAGGCACATAAATCTGCCAGTATCAAAAAATGAAAGGGGGAGAAAATGAAAACGACTGATGACTAATACAGTATGTTACAGTATTCGTCCAAATGTGTGAGCTGGTGCACTTTAAGTCTGGAATATCAGCTCTTTTCCTTTTCCCATGTCTAATTAAATACCCTCCCCTGCTCCTAGCCTCTGGGCAGACAGCCTTCATTAAGGCATTGCATAGCATAACTAAATTAGCCCCGCTGCTGCTCCATTAACATACTCGGCCATATGCTCTTAGAGAAGTGGACTTAGTGGGCCCCGGCTGTGCTTGGCACAAGCCAAACTTATTATAAGCTGAAGCTAAATTGAACAAAGATGTGCAAAACTGCTTTCTCATACTAGTCCTTTTGTGCAGAATTTACTTAACATGCAAAAAAGAAAACCCCAATCTATATTTCAGATTATGAAAGAGCGTACGCTGCCCCCCGTCTTCAACAGCTAAAGAACAGATGATTGAGAGGAGCTCCATAAGCAAAGGGTGAGTGTGCAAAAGAGGACTCACAGGGGTCTGGATCATCATGGCCCGCTGGTCCCTCATGGTTCTCACGATGTCCAACGGATACACAGGCTGACTGCACTCCATTAGACACATCGCTGTCTCCATGGTGATGAGCACTCCCGTCCGGCCAATCCCAGCGCTGGCCAGAGAGAGAGAGGGGCGGAGAGAGACAGAGAGAGCGAGACAAAGAGATTAAAGGTTTCTATTGAGCCACAGGAGCTCTGCTTTGAGGACTGATAAAAATGGTAAAATCGTGGAAATCTGCCAAGAAGTCATTGTACGGACAATGTTAAACATGCAGCACAGAGCCAGAACTTCTTGAGACGGCCTTGCACAACTAAACTTAATTATTCTGCAGTACTTGATGCAGAATAATCACCGTACGAATAATCGCTTCCTTTACCTGCAGTGGACAACCACCGGCTCGTCTTTTCTTGCTCTTTTACTCCGCACCAGTGCAACAAAGTCCAGGAAGTCAGTAGAATCATCAGGCACGCCGTGGTCAGGCCAGGCCAGATACTGGATCTGAGTCAGCTCCCTGCTTTCCTCCGTCTGAAGCAACAACAATCAATAACCCAACATTCTTTAAGAGATACCGGTCATGGAAAACAAAACAGAATTTTACCATAAAATCAAACCATATGACCATAGTACATTAGAGGGCATCTCTGTACTCCAGTGTGTGATTTTTTTTTACCTCTGTATGAGTGAGGGTCATGTCTCGAACCAAGAACGCAGAGTTTCCCTCCTCAGTTTGACAGGACACATGGAAACCACCGTAGGTGGCACTACCTGAGGAACTGGGCCAGTACTGATGACATTTCACCTGTACGAACAGAGCAGGGATTAGTCTACGACTCTGCTGAGTGGCTGTGTGTCTAGTGGTTGGAAAAATGTAACCACTTCCTTCTTTATTTCTACAGAGGAGAAATATTTATAATTTAGTCCTCACTTGTCAATCACTGGGTATAATATTAGGACTCACACTACTGGCATTTATAGTCACCTCACAGGAAGCTGGCATATTCCATCCACAGGAAGGAGGTGAAAACCAGCTGGAATATTTACTGTAAATAACTTCAAAACTTCATAATACGGCTACTTATTAGGGGGACAAGCACTGAAAGTGTATAGGCACCCTATTCAAATTTTAGATTTTCTGATTATTATATTTTCCATTATAATGCGTCTTTATTGATCACATTCACATTGAAGTTCATTTCTTCGCCTAGCCCAGCATGATACGGCACCCCTGGAGCAGGTTAAAAGGCCCAACAGTGGCAGCTTGGAAGTACTAAGGCTCGAATCCCCAACCTTTCAATCAGTAACCCAGAGCCTTAACCACCAAGCCACCACTGCCCCTATTTTTATGGGAGTAGGCCAACCCACAGAACAATTTGTACACTTTTTTTAATGAGATTTGGCGCAGTGACGGAGGACATTCTTGGCTACCTATACACCAGTTTTGGTGTACGCTCGTCCAGCACTCTAACAACACAACAACAGAGCAAATTTGGACATACGTTTGCAATAATAACTCCTCGACGCAAGATGGTAGAAACATTTCCCTCTGATTCGTTGGGTCATGGCCAGTTCAGTGAATGCCATGATGTTAATTACTGCCGTATCGGATTTCCACGACTGATCGTTTCCCAATCACAAAATTTAGATGAGCATGAAAACACCAACAAGCACAAAACTGACCTATGTGAGTAAAGAATCATGTCCGAAAGGAGTCCAATAAATTGTCTAAATTCACCTCTAGAGGAAGCAGCAGTTCACAAACGAGTAAAACGGCTCCTAACTTTTGAGCCCTTCGATATAAGTTCATGATCCTTCTTTCTGATGATTATCCGGCAGGTGGTGTGCTTTCTTTGATGTAACAAATTTGTGATTTCCATAACAGCAAGCTGGCCATTATGAATTTGAACAAAATCTTCTCCTAGAAACTTTAACCGTTGTGAAATTTTAACTGCTGTATCGTCAGACCATGCTGAAAAAAAACGTGTTTTTCGGATTAACATTAATCCATAATTTGTGAACAAATTGGATCAATAAATCACCAGACAGGAAGTGAAGCCTTATCTTACAAACGGCTTGATTTATTGCCGTTTGTATATCTCAATGGAAACTAGCACTGATGTTCCAAATGGCTTTTTGTCTTCCTCGGTCAGGTGGGGGCATGAAGTGCTTGGCTCCTTAATTGCTCCTTGCAGCTATATTTGTTTTTGTTGATGTTAACATTAAGTAATTAGAAGCAATCCCCAGGTACGTACACACATCACATTTTCCACTAACTAATCAATAATAATTAGTGAAAATAAATTCATAACAAGTGGTGTGAGCTGTGCTCTGTCACAGACCCATAAAAGAATATAAATATATAAATAAATTACACACACATACATACGGGTCAAAAAATGATAATGTATTCTTAATAGTTTGTAGTTTTACAGTGACTGTGTTTTGACCGTTGTACTGAATGACATACTATATGTGCTGTAAAAAAAGAAAAAGTGGAACCATAATATGTATGCCCTTTTTTCATTTTAATGGATTACAAGTAGAACAAAAACCCCCACACATTTTGAACATCAGCAGCAGAAAAAAAACAGCGTGAGAACTGTGAATCAGCGTGCACCTGAGAATGTGAGAACACCACACTCACCCGGCCTCTCTCCACCTGAGTGGTGAGCATGACCACCATGGAAGAGCCCTGCTCCCATGTCATCTGCCAGAAGTCAGTGCATGTATTGGGCAAGGGCCCTTGGCAGGCGATATATCGATTGATAATACTGGAAGCTGGAATTTCCATCTGAAAAATTTCCCAGTGCCAGAGACACTCAATAAACACGGTAACGTTGAAATCTGTAGATAACTGAATAATAGCAAAACCAAAAAAAAATGATAACAACTCACATTGATGTAATTTGCGTTGATATAATCATCTGTGCCTTTCAATATGACGCGTGTGGCATCGTCTGAGGAATACATTAAAAGCGGGTAGTAAATATTCGCGTCCTAGCCGTGACAGGATGTAACTGTCAGGATGTACAGATGATACTCACAAGGCGAGATGTCTCTGTAGCGGTTTTTGGGGATGTTCTGTGGTAACTTGGCACATGACATGGTCATACCAGGCCTTTTACGGTAGAGTTGCTAAAAAAGAAATAAATTTCAGACAATCAATGAAAATCCTTTAATCCATGCATAACCAGATGTGGTGGCACTGGAATACCCTAACCCTTCTGTGATCTTTTAATTATGTATGAGACTGGAATCATTTAACATGTGGAGCATTATATTTAACAAATTTTGTTACATTAATCTCAGGAGAGAATGACCGACATGTCTGACACGAGGTCTGTATGAGATAAGCCCTAAGGACCTTTACAGCTCTTTTGATCAATACCAAACAGGTTTCTGTTCAGGAGATGCAATGCTTTACAAGAAGAAGGGGTTTCAGTAAATATTTCAAAACATTCGCACAACTGCCACTCGTTCCAGATTCATGTGTCCTTTTTATGTTGTTGTTTTTTTTTTACATGCTTGTGTGATCATTTAGCAGCCTACTCGGATACGAAAAGACGGAGCTACTACGCAAAACGAGTGAAGCTTGCCAGGTTTGTATTCTTTATTTGGCTGGAACAAGCTTGCAATGTGAACACATGCACAATCAAACAGGAAGTGATATTAGAGTCTGTTTGATTAAAGACAGGAAGTAATAGGAAGTACTTGTAGATATGGTTACATCCTGGGAAACGCCTTGTTGCTGTGTATTTACGTAACTTCGAAGTTGGTTTAAAGCTTAAAACAACACTGAAAGTCTCTCAGGGATCTAGTGTATTTACATAGTACAGATCATTACCGAAACACTGGCAGGTTCCCAATTTAATATTGCTTCCTTTAGTTTCAGTAAAACACACCACTGGTTTCAAATGGCTCTGAAAGTTTACCCAAATATTTACTGAGTAATTTAACACTTGGAAAGAGGAAGAACTTAATCTGACTTTCCATGATTTTGCAACTTCTATAATGCAAACACTGCACTGTAGTGTGCATAAATTGAAGCTTTACACTGAAGCATGAGCAGAACGTTAATATCTTATATTCTGAATCCTAACCAGGAACTAGATCAGGGGTTTTCAACTAACATTTGGTCCAGTTATATAAAATTCCTTGCTTACAAAGCTCCAGACAAGTCCAGATAACTAACATGCCTGAACGATGACAACAATTACCTTTCGATGCTTAACAATTAATGATTCATTCATGGCTATATACAGTGACCTCAACTAATATTGGCACCTTTGGTAAATATGAGCAAGTAAGTAAACCGTGAAAAATAGACTTTATTGTTGAACCTTTTGATCACAAAATCTCACAAAAATCCTATGCTCTCATGGATATCAAACAATTGCAAACAAAACAGGTTTATCCAAAAAAATATAGCTGTTAAATAAATGTGTGCCACAATTATTGGCACTCCAATGAATTTCATATGAGAAAAATATATTTCAAGTCTATTCCCACTGATATTTAACATCTTTTTAGTACACCTGGGTGACTAGGAACAGGAAATCGTTCAACCACAAAATCAAGGTCCTGCCATGGCCATCCCAGTCCCGACTTGAAGCCAATAAAAAACCTGTGGGGTGAACTGAAGAGGAGACTCCACCAGTGTGGACCTCGCAATGTGAAGGATCTGGAGAGATTCTGTATGGAGGAATGGTCTCAGATCCCTTGCCATGTATTCTCCAACCTCATCAGGAATTATAGGAGAAGACCCAGAGCTGTTATCTTAGCAAAGGGAAGTGGCACAAAGTATTGACTAAAAGGGTGCCAATTATTGTTGCACACTGATATTTAACAAATATATTTTTTTGATAAACCTGTGTTTTGTTTGCAATTGTTTGATATCCATATTCTTTTAACAAAAGATCAAACAATAAAGAAAATTTTTCACAACATTCTTTGCTCATATTTACCAAGGGTGCCAATATTAGTGGAGGGTACTCAATTCGAACTGATTCATGTTACCACTTTTAACACCATGGACTCCAATCAACCAACCAATTAATAATAAAAAAAAAAGTAGAGAATAAACATATACCTTTCTGTCTACTCATCTTTAAATATGCTGTTTCAGCCATCAAGAGCAAATAAAAAACAAACAAAAAAATGAGCGAAAGTCTGTGAAAACACTTTCCTCACTGACTCAACGAACTGCCTTGAGGTCAATAATTTACATATAAATAAATTGATGAGATGAGAAACCGCATCAGCTACAGAAGTTGAGCTAGTTAGTATTTTTTTTTTTTAAATAAACTTGAACTATGGCCAATTATAGCTGATCTATGGCCAATTTTATTTATTTATTTTAATAAGTTGATCTGTTCTACTACGGTATTTTTCTAGAACTTGATTCAATCTGCTGAATTCATGTGCTGGGTCTGGTAGTAGACAACCCTTGTCTAGGTGACTAATAACCCACCAGAGTTTCAAATATTTACATCTACAGCTGAGCCAAGTTTCCTCCATTGCAGTAAAAACAGAGGCCAAACTAGAGCTTAAAAAGGCAGTAAAGTAGTTAAAGAACAACACGACCAAATACATCAGTTACTGATCCAGCATTGTACATAGAAATCCAATCAGTGACATTTGTGGCTAAATTCATCCCTTAAGGACTCACGTCAAACTGAGCGAGCAGAGCTCCACTGCTCAGGCCTTCATTCAGTTGCTGCATGGAGTCTCTCCAGGCATTCTGATCCAGCTCTGATGGGTCCGAGAGTGATTTGGCGGGGATGTACTGGAAATCAGGCTCCATCTCCAGCTTATCCTCTACCATGTAGATTGCTAAAAAAAAAAAAAAACCCAATCAGTTTGCACAAAATATATGAACTTATATATTTCAATCACACCTGTACATTTTTTGAATAAAGATTCAACAAATGAATCGATAAGGAATTGCTCTAGACCATTAGAGAACAGTTGGCCCTGAGACAGACAAATGGATAATTTGGCAATATGATCTCAGTATTAAATGTATGGCCGCAAAATAAAAGTAAGTCTGCTATAAGAGGAGCAAATATACTGTTCTGAGAGAAAGAGAACCATATAGTTCTTGCACAAGTTCCTGGTTTGTGTTTCCACCCCGCTACAGGAACCAAGAACATTAATAAATGTGGAAACAAACCACAACAAATCAGCGCTAAAGAGGCCCTTCTGCATCAAAAAGCAAGTCTGGGAAAATAACTTGCTGTTCTTCATTGCGTTTTTGCCCTAATTTGATATCGAATGTAGCGTTTAAAACCGGGTGCACGTACCACTGCACAGCCTTTCGAGTCACACACTACTGTGAAGATTCTGACGCTCCACTTATTAGGGAAACACTTCACTTTGCTGGTTCTGCTAGACTGCTGAAGCAAGCTGTCGTATTTAGCAAAAAAGAGATTACAAGTTTTAGAAAGCCAGACAAGCGACTTAGTGACTAATCCTCTTCTGCGTTCCTCATTCACAGATAAGTGCCTAGTCTGGTACTTTCAGAAGCTAAAAAAAAAAAAAAAAAAAAAAGGGCTCCTGAATGTGTGGCCCAGGAACTAATATTGACCCTGGTTTCGCTGGTGGAAATGTGGGTAAAAATCCTGAAACAGCTCATACAGTGGAATGACACCTATGGTTTAAATATACACTCACCGAGCACTTTATTAGGAACACTATACTAATACTAGGTAGGGCCTCCATTTGCAGTCAAAACAGCCTCAGTTCTTCATGGCATGGATTCTACAAGACGCTGGAAAAATTCCTTTGAGGTTCTGTCCATATTGGCATGATTGCATCACACAACTCCTGCAGATTTATCAGGTGCACTTTCATACATCTGTGAGGGAAACGACTCATTCTGACTTTGTAATAAGTTTGTTCTTGTTCATGTTCTTCTGAGGATAACACCCAAGAAGAAGGCCATGTCATGTCACTGACTGAGATCGGTACAGAATGTTTATCTGCTTACAGAGATACAAACATGTTCTTCTGTTCAAGGCTCGTCTAAAGATCTTCCAAGATCCTAAAACAAAGCCTGTTTGAACTGCTTCAAACTTCTTCTTATTGGTACACAGAATGATGTCATGCTCTGTGTTTCACATATATAGTAGTGGTTTAGTACAAGGACTTCAGAGCGCTCTCATTATTCTATCCTGCTTTATTCTATCCTGTAATAACCATCTTTCTGTAATAAACCTTTTTACCTTCAGAGGACGAGTCTGCAAGTGTTGTCTAATTTCCATGCCAATTTAGCATCTCCTGGCTGGGCTGCGCGAGTCTTTCAGCTTTTCTGGACAACAAGCAAACCGTTGAAAACACTCGTGGAAAGGTTTTCACCCTCAAGTCCGTGTTGACGCGAAGACGGTTTGCCCTTTATTGTGCAGAGCGAAAGACCGATGCAGCCTTACCACTGACTGGTAGGAATCATCGAGAATTTAGAATTAGAATTTTATGAAGTCATTGTGTCAATGATTTAGAATCAGAATTTTATGAATTGCTGTCGGTATGGAAGGGAGTCAATGATATACGAAATACGCACATTACACCGAGAGAAGTATTCATGGAGCGATTTCTTATAAGAAGCTCCAGGAACTTCGCCTCTGCGACGACAGAGATATCGGTGTTTCTTAGATCACAGCTTCAAAACTAAGGTATATACCGACGGGTATTTTGTTCTTATTAACTTTTATTTGTTATATTTTTCGGTGGACTGTGATTTTATGTACAGCGCTTTGAGAAGCAGCTTTAAAGGCGCTTTATAAAATAACGTTTATTATTATTGTTATTATATATATATATATATATATATATATATATATATATATATATATATATATATATATAGAGAGAGAGAGAGAGAGAGAGAGAGAGAGAGAGAGAGAGAGAGCTAATAACGCTAAAAATATTTGCTAACGGAAAGAGTCCGGTTCAAGCAATGAATAAGTAAAGAGAGTACTTATTAAGAAGCGCAAGATTTTTATGGCGGATTATCATCAAGTGGCATTCCCCATTGACTCATTCCATCATATCAGCGGTACATGATATTATTTGGCAAATTTAACGCACAAGTAAATTCTACTGAGATAAAAAAAATATATATATATTTTTTCTTTAAAGAAGGGAAGAGAAAACTAAGTCCTACCAAATTGCTGTATGTGGACTCGCCCTCAAAGGTAAACTCTTTTAGATTCTTAAAGTTTCTGCTATTGAACCTATAGGTTATATGATTAATTAAAGGTCTAGAGATTTGGCACACTTTTTGAACCTTTTCTGTCTGTGCATGAGAATGCACATCTTCACTTGATTTTCATAGCATGTTAAATTGAATAAAACTTATAGAAGTTTTAGAAGCTATAAAAATAAAAACAATAATAAAATACGGAGAAAACATATAGCAAAGCACATCCTGTCACAGGGTGCTCATATGTTGATCCTAATATCATGTTTATGCGTGTGAATTATGGGGAAGGATGTTTGAATCAATATGATGTATGGGTTAAAGAATGTACTTTTCCTGAAAAAGGTAGTTTTATCCTTAGACAATTAGAAGAACTGAAACTTAATTTAGAGACAAAGGAGAGAGAGACAGAGACCCCTGAAATAAAGAGCGAATGGCAGTTTTTGGCTGACTGGAAGGCATTATCTGAATGGCAGAGCGAGGCACATAAAAGAGTGAAAAAATGTCAGGCAGGGGCCTCATCTGTTTCTCAGTGTGCTAAATTGCAGAAAGCCGATCGCGACCTGGACTCCGCCCTACCTTGACGCCCACAGCCAATAAGGAAGGAGGAACCTGCAGTTTCAGAGGCATCTCCTCACGATGAAGTGGCCCAGCCTACGCCACTCCATCCGAAACTGTGAGAACTGAGCCACCAACCCCCAACAAACTGTGCTCCAGCCATCCTATCTTCACCGGTGGCGTTACACACGAGATCCCAAGTGAAGGGTCCAACAACATTGTCCGATTTTGTTGGTCTGAAGCCCTCAAGCAGCAAAGGGACAGTGCATGCCATGGTAAATGCCCCAATGCTAGAAAGTGGTCAGAGAAGGAGGCCTTATGCTAGTTCACAGATCCTGGACATTGGAAGACATCAGGAGCAGCATGAAACATCTGCCGGCGATCCGCGAAGTAGGAGGACGAAAGTTTGGGGATGAACTTCTGATATTCTGCAGAGAATTCAGACCCACCGCTCATGAACTACTACGACTGCTCATGGTGAAACTTGGCACGGACTGGGTCAAGGTTTCACGTGAATTCCCAGAGGATGATAACCGCTTGATCAACCCACAGTGGGATGATGAAGTCAACACAAGGTACAGAGCACAAATGGCGGCGCTCCAGCAGAGACTGACGAACACCTTTCCTGTGACTGGACATAACAAAAATAGCGACGTGTAAACAACAAGACTCCGAAACTGTATCACAGTACCTGTCCTGGCTCACTGAGATCCATGACGCAAACTCAGGCTTGGAGAAACCCGACGCCCTGGCAGATGGGCAGGCGGCCATCACAGTATGGGAGGCACATCTCAGAAACAGATTTATGAACAGGCATGAAACCAGAAATTGGTCAAACAACATGTATCGCCTGGGACACCAGAAACCTCATACAAGTGGAAAGGTATGCAATCCACACAGAGAAGCTCCTACGAGAGGCAAAGGAAAGAAATATGGAGAGGAGAGGAAAACCAAAAGCACGCAGACGAGGAAGACCCGGCCGTCAGGGCTATGGACCAGGATTAAACTGTTACAACCGCGTAAAAGTTGAACATTTTACAAGAGACTGTCCAGAGCAGAAGTGTACTGATGGGCGGAGCTAAGGGAAGGTTGAGGCAACTGGGAACAGAAGAGGTGACCTCAGACACCCAGACTTTCAGTTAGCTCACAAAGAACAGGAATATATGTACACACCCACTTCCAACACTAGTCAGACTGACAATTCACAAATGTCTGAACCAGTCATGACCCTTAACCTTTTAAAGTGTAATGCCTTTCCTTTCACACAGTTACCATGTGTATCTCTTGTAGTTAATGGGCAAAGGGTCACATTTTTGGTAGATTCAGGAACAATGTATTCAGTAATAAAACACTGCAGATAAAAAGAATCCCCGAAAACGAGTTCACAGTCACTGCACTCCATGGGTGTAACAGGACATTCAGTATTAGACCTAATTTCATCTTCATGTCCAGTCAATCTACTGGGCAGGGACTTAATGTGTGTTTTCCACTTAGATCTTATGTCCTGACCTCAGGGAGTAACAATAACTGATGACTCATCTTGGGGAACTCCATTTGTTAAAGAAACAGAATGGTCCATGCATAACAAGCCTAGAGGCGTGTGCTCGTTTGTTGACGTTGGCACATGAGAAGATGAAGGACAATTATGTTGATTTTATTCTGTCCTCCTTTCTCCATTGCACAGCGCAAGTGCACGAAGGAAAAAACTTTAAGTTTGAGAAAGAATGGTTTATGGATATCCCAGAAAGTGAAGAGCTGTACCTGTTGTGTGACAAAGTTTGTGCATGTTCAGACAAATTGAGTGACTCAGTTGCGTGCATTTTTCCGTCCCAGGATCAGCGCCCCACGTCTCATTAGCCAAAATAAACAACAAACAGTAGAAAGACCTGGGGCCATGGGTCAGATTATGTAAGAGTGGGAAAATTACAGATTGTGAACAGAAACCCACCTCCAACATGTGGTACAGCCCGATACTGGGAGTTTATAAAAAATTAATTCAGGAAATGTGCAAGGTTAACCGGGATGTAATAGGTCATGACAAGGAAATGTTTCTGAACCTTCGGACAAGCCCCACACCCCTAGAGACACACCCAGAATTGAAGCAGATGCCTCTCGGGCTGTGGGCCCATGGGAAACATGACGTAGTCCTGATAAGACTGGTGGTGACCATGGGGTTTTTGGTCACCTCCCTGACTAAGGCCCTTCTCCCCCGATTGCTCAGTTTGGCCGGGCTGCCAGCTCTAGGAAGAGTCCTGCTGGTTGCAAACTTCTTCCATTTATGGATGATGGAGGCCACTGTGCTCATTGGGACCTTCAATGCTGCAGAAATGTTTCAGTACCCTTCCCCAGATCTGTGCTTCGATACAATCCTGTCTCGGAGGTCTACAGACAATTCCTTGGACTTCATGGCTTGGTTTGTGCTCCGACATGCCTTGTTAACTTTGGAACCTTATATGGACAGGTGTCTGCCTTTCCAAATCATGTCCAATCAACTGAATTTACCACAGGTGGACTCCAATCAAGTTGAAGAAACATCTCAAGGATGATCAGTGGAAACAGGATGAAAACTCAGCTGAAGGATGATCAGTGAAAACTCAAACTGCTTCTTATCAGTACACAGAATTATGACGTGCTCTGCTTTTCATATACAGTGGCAAGAAAAAGTATGTGAACCCTTTGGAATTTCATGGTTTTCTGAATAAATTTGTCATAAAATGTGATCTGATCTTCATCTAAGTAAGGAGTATTGACTAACATAATGTGCCTAAAAGAATAACACAATGTTATTCTTTCATGTCTTTATTGAACACACTCATTGAACATTCAAAATGGCAGTGGAAAAAGTAAGTGAACCCTTAGAATTAATAACTGGTTGACCACCCCCCACCCCACCCCCCGGCAGCAATAACATCAACCAGGCGCTTCCTGTAGCTGTGGATCAGACCTGCACATGGTTCAGGAGGAATTTTAGCCCATTCTTCCTGGCAGAACTGCTTTAGCTCCGTCATATTCTTTGGACGTCTCATGTGTATGGCTTTCTTAAAGTCATTCCGTAGCATCTCTATTGGGTTGAGGTCTGGTCTCTGACTCGGCCACTTCAAAAGGATTTTGTTTTTCTGAAGCCATTCTGTTGTGGACTTGCTCCGGTGTTTTGGGTCGTTGTCCTGTTGCATCAACCAACTTCTACACAGTTTCAGCAGACGTACAGACATTCTCACATTATCCTGAAGTATTGTCTGATACACTTGGTAAGTCATCTTCCCCTCAATGATTGAAGCTGGCCAGGCCCTGATGCAGCAAAGCAGGCCCAAATAATGATGTTTCCTCCACCATACTTTACGGTTGGGATGATGTTTTCATGATGATATGCCGTGCCCTTTCTACACCAGATGTAGTGCTGTGTGGTTTTTCAAAATAGTTAAATCTTAGTTTCATCAGTCCACAAAACATTTTGCCCATACCGCTGTGGAGTGTCAATGTGCTCTTTTACAAACTTCAGGCATGCAGCAATGTTCTTTTTAGTAAGCAGTGGCTTCCTTCGTGGTGTCCTGCCATAGATACCCTGCTTATTCAAGACTTGTATTGTTGACTCATGAACAGAGATGTTAGCCAGTTCCAATGGTGCCTTCAAATCTTTGGCTGTCATTCGGGGTTGTTTCTTTACCTCACTGAGTCTTCATTGTGCTCATGGTGTCATTTTGACTGGGTGCCCAATTCTTGGTGGAGTACCAAAGTGTCTCCATTTGTAGAAAGTTTACCTAACTGTAGACTGGTGAATTTTTAAAGTCTTTGAAATCACTTTGTAACACTTGCCAGCTTTATGTAAATCAACTATTCTTCATCGTAGATCCTTTGAAAGCTCTTTTTGGCGAGGCATGGCTCACATAAGCGTGTATTTCTTGAGCAGAGCAAACTCCAAAAATTTGAGGGGTTTTTATCAGTGAAAGTAGCTGTAGTCCACACCTCCAAACTCATTTTCTTAACCTGACTCCACGTGTGCTAAAACCTGACTCCAGTGAGCTTTTTTGAGGTAATTAACTCAGGGGTTCACATACTTTTTCCACAAGCACTATGAGGTTCTTTTGGTTGTTCTCAATAAAGACATGAAAGATCAGAATTTTTTGTGTTATTATTTAAGACACATTATATTTGTCAATACCCCTGACTTAGATGAAGATCAGATCCCATTTTATGACAAATTTATTCAGAAAACCATGAAATTCCAAAAGGTTCACATACCTTTTCTTGCCACTGTATATAGTAGTGGTTTAGTACAAGGGCTTCAGAGCGCTCTCATTATTCTATCCTGTATTAACCATCTTCTGTAATAAATCTTTTAACCTTCAGAGCATGAGTCTGCGATTGTTGTCTAATTTCCACGACACATCCCAAAGGTGATCTACTGGATTCAGATCCAGTGATTGGGAAGACCATTGAAGAACACTAAACTCATTGTCATGTTCATGAAACCAGTTTGAGACGACTTGTGCTTTGTGTCATGGTGCATTATCATGCTGGAAGTAGACATTTGAAGACGGGTAAATTGGGTCCATGAAGGGATGCACGTTCTGTGTAAACTCTAGAGACATGTGTGAGAAAATCCAAGCAGTTACAGAAATACTCAAACAAGCCCGTCTGGCACCAACAATCATGCCATGCTCAAAACCACAGAGATCGCATTTTTATTTTATTGTATTGCACTGCTGCCACATGATTGGCTGAAGAATAAATAAAATGCATGTATCTGTCCTAATAATGTGCTCTGTGAGTGTATACATCACAGATACACAAACAAAAATGCATGCAAATTATAAAGTGACAGTAAACAATAAATAAATAAATGAGAAATCAATTCCACAAAACACTGTGGTAGTGTTGAAGTCTGAGCACAACACTCACCATTGGGCCTGACCAGCAGGATGAGCTCCCCTGAGTGACTTTCACAGCTTGCCTTGATGAACATGACCACCTGGTCGTGAGTGTGCTCGGAAATATCACGGCCGTTTATCAGAACGACCTGATCACCCTCGTTCAGTCGAGGCACACACAGATCAGCCTGTGCAGAAGAAGAGAAGGATGAGTAATGCATGGACTTTAACATTAAGAGAAAAAAACCAAAAAACCCTCATCACTCATCAGTGCTTTCTCAGTGTCCCAGTATGAACAGCTTGATTTTGATCGAGATCGGTAAGTTCTTCTAATAAGTAAGCATGAATACGCAATACTTACTGACGTTCCTGGAGCCACCCGAGACACAATAACCGGCATCTTCTGATCAGAGCCCCCCTTAAAAGCATACAATGAAACGGAAGTTGTGTGAGATATCGATTACTCAACAACGGTCACTTTTTATTTTTTCCCCCCCTCGCAGAAAGACAACAATCTTACCGTAACATTGAATCCAAATCGGCCATTTTCATCGGGCTTCATCTTGATCAGAACAAGATTATCATGAGGAACAACTCCATTGACCTGAAGGAAAGAAATACAACTTCACGTGAATGTTTCACACATCGAAACACGGAAGAAATAACTTTAAAGACACAATCTACTGGTTTAAAACATAGTGTGTCCCTATTTTCACTGCCAAGCAACCGTAATAAAACAAGGACAAAGTTTGGTGTAATATGTAGCTTCCACGACCAAATGTCCTGACCACAGTCCTGCCCACTTATTTTCTACTGGCACACAAAAGACCAATACACAGGACAAAGTTCACCTAGATAAAGTTGGTGAAAAGTAAAAGTACCAGAAATTAATGTGCATCTTTAATGTCCCGAGTCCTTTCCCCTTCAGTGAATTGGCTATTGCATCAAGCCAATTTTATTCAGTGTTTGGGTTGACCGCTGCTGAGAAAACACTAAAGCGTAGTCTTCATCAGATCATTGTAGCAAGTCATCATAAATCTTGTTAGGGCTAAACCACAGATATGGGCAGCTTTGCTTTAATATTCAAATTTGTCTAAATACTACTACAACACTAAAATTTGTAATCACTTCTATTTCTCCTCAATTTGGTGTGCCTAGTTTGATCTCCATCAGCTAATTCTCCCAAATCACATGCCAGCTACGAAACACAGAGGGTGGAGCAGCAACAACTATTAACATGATTCCTCTGAGACACATGAAACCAGCAAGTGCAACTTTTCAAAATGAGCAGCGTAACACACTCCGTGGAAAGTGCTGTCGTTCCTCTTCTGAATATACACCGATTAGCCACAACATTAAAACCACCTACCAGATTTGGCGTAGGGCCCCCCTTGTGCCACCAGAACATCTCTGCAGTGCACTGTTTATTCAGACACCTTTATCATAGCCAGCATGAACCTTTTCAACAATCTGTTCTACAGTAACTCTTCTGTGGGATCGGACCAGACGGGCTAGCCTTCGCTCCTCACTAACGTCATGAGTCTTGGGTGACAATGGCCCTGTCGCTGGTTCACCGGTTGTCCTTCCTTGGACCACTCAGACTAACCATTGCATTTCAGAACACCCAACAAGACCTGCCATTTTGGAGATGCTCTGACCCAGTGATCTAGCCATCACAATTTGGCCCTTGTCAAAGTCAAAATCACTCAGGTCATTACGCTTGCCCATTTTTTGTGCTTCCAACACATCAACTTTGAGAACAGATGGATCCCTCGATGTCTCGTACATCCCACCACTTGCCAGGTTACATTTTTTTTTTTAAAGTTTCATTTTTATTGAACATTTCTACAGAACATTTCAACATTTCTACAGAACATTTCTACATTTCTACTGAACGTTTCATTTTTATTGAATATTTTTGCTGACCTTCTGATGAACCATTTCTGCTAACCTTTCTGCTCAACATTTCTGTTGAACATTTCTGCTAAGCCTATCTAAATCGCCTTTTCTGTTCTGTCCTCCCCGCCCTTTCCCCCACAAAAAAAGCAAATTGAGCAACAGCAGTAAATGTTCACAGGTTTTTTTCTTTTTATACAAAGGAAAACAAAATTGAACCCACAACCCACCCCTCCGGCTCATCATGGCTACCCATTAACTGTCGCTGGTTATAAAGATATTATAAAATTCAACAACAGGCACCAACCTTTAAGTGGGTAGTGTCTGTAACTCCATAAAGTAGGCAATAAAGGGATGCCATTTATGAAAATACTTATCTGTACAACCATTCATTGTATATCTTATTTTCTCGAGTTTCAGAAAAAACATCACGTCCTTTATCCACTGAGAGATAGACGGGTATTTAGCAGACTTCCAATGTAACAGTAGGGAACGTCTTGCTATAAGGGATTTGAAAACAATAACATCCTTTTGTATCGAGCTCAAAGGAATTGAAGCTTGAGGAATCCCAAATATCGCAATCAATGGACAAGACTTTAAACACTACAGGTTATATTTTTTAACGAGATAATCAATGTTATTCACGTGACCTGTCAGTGGTTTTAATGTTATGGCTGATTAGTGTATGAACTCTCAGATGCCAATAACTAGAGCTTGAATCTCTCTGAATGACAGTGGAGTGAAAGCACAGCCATGTCCGGATTTGAACTCGTGATCTCCTGACAACAGAACCCACGCTTTTCAGAATGCAAATTAATTTTTTATATACATGAACTGCACATATGCAGTTCACTAATGAAGGGAGGTGTGTACTAGTTACATAGTGCTTCAGCCTGCTTCAAAAACGGCAATTAATCAAGAACGTCGGAAATGCTGAACACCACCATCAGGAGCTGATGTACAAATCTTTCTCTCAACACATAATTCAACCAATCAGCTAATTAACCCAGCTGGGTTATAGTGGGTGTGTTAGAGTACAGAAAACACTACAATGTGCAGGGGATACTCCAGGATCAGGGTTGGGAACCTTTGTGCTACGTGACGTACCATGATCTTGTCTGTTGCCACTGGGATGTCGTACATCTCGTTCACATGGTTGTCCAGATCCTGCTGAGAGTGAGAGAGGATGAGCTGACTCAGGTTCTGACTCAGGTTTTTCCTGGACTGCTTGGGTGGCAGTGCTGGGGGTGGCCCATCTACACCTTCTGGAGAGCTAATGGAAAAATAAACAGACAGATGGAGATGGAAAATAACAGGTCAATACCACACTTTGCAATTACTCTGTGTTTCATTCAAGCAGGGGTTTCCAAGCTTATCCGCAAAGGGTCTGTGTGGGTGCAGGTTTCCATTCCAACCTAGCAGGAGCACACCTGGTCGCTAGACTCGGGTATGGATTCTGCTTGGTTGGAATAAAAACCTACATCCACACCGGCCCTTTCCGGATAAGATTGGACGCCTCTGCATTAAATGATGCAAACTATATTTGAGTTAACCGCGTTTTTGTTTTTAGGTCTTCGCCAGCATTAAACCTGCTCAGCACCATTCACTCCATTCAGTATATACGAGAACATTCGAGTCACAGCGTTATGGCCCACTGAATCACAGAAATTGTTACTGCTCTCTCTGCATGTAGTGTGTTTACGTTGATGAAATGCTTCCATAAAGCCCAATGGCACAGGATGGGGTGAAACAATCTTGGCATATGCCTCAGTGCCAGCTGGCATCCAGGCTGAAGCCTGCTGCCATTGTGCCCTTGGGAAAGCTCTTAACCCCAGCTGCTCTGGGAGACCATCTCTGTCCCTTACAAATGTATGCCACTTTGGAGAAGGAAGCAGAATATGACAGGCTTTCTGAAGTGGTCAGAAACCATTTGCTCTGTGTCGGTGAGCAACCCTCAGGTCAGCAGAGTGAGTGTCGCAACCAAACTCCATGATTATGGTTATCCATACACACACACACACAGATATAGGGTTTGAGTTTCACATTAGGAGCGCTGAAGTAGATGCAATCAGCGCTTGAAGGCTTTAAATGCACATATAATGATGTGTTCTATAAGATATTTAATCATCATCATCTCTATTCTCTCATTTATTATCAAGTTACACCATGTAGAAAAGCCCACAGGGGAATAGCGAGAGATTTTCATACTTATATAATTAAGTGTATGGTTTACAAATGCAATTAACCTTTTAAAACAATTATTCGTTAAATGCTATGAAATGAAATTAAAGTCTAATAGTGGAATGTGAAACCGGTGCTGGTTGCAGTGAGTTTAATGCATTCAGGTATTTTACACACATCCATATTTCTCAACGTGAGGTATGCCGATTTTTTTGATATTTGATACGTTTTATTTTATTTAATTTTTTTAAACTCATAAAAATAGTGGATATACTTTCACCTAGTATGAAGGTTGCTGTGGTTATTATTTAGTTATAACAGCTGTAAGCCTGGTCAATTAAACTGAATGTGAAATCTAATCTAAAACTCAATAACTCAAAAAAAAGACAAAGAAACAAAAAAAGTTGTTTCTGTTCATATTTCTTCACGAGTGTGTAATGTGGGAGTAGAAAAGCTGTAATGGCTTAAATAAATGAATATAATTAAGATAATTGGTACTGGAAAAGGGGTCCATGCAAAAAAAAATTCTGCATTCTGCATCTGTGTGGGTGACGGATATTATTAAAATTTTTGCTTCGAAAGAATTCAAGTAATAATTCTGCCTGAAATGCCAATCCTCACACACACAGAGCAAATGTATGTCCAGTATATAGATGTGTATGGCTGAGTGACCAGGCAGAGCTGCTGGTTGGCGTTGTGATGTGTTCCCACTGTGAGAGCAGGTGGTTATGTCATCCTATGGAGTAGTGAGCGAGAGAAGAGAGAAGGATCGGTCAGCAGTGGTTCTGCTAAACGCTTCAGTTGAGCCAGCCTTCCAGCATGCTTCTGTCCTGCTTGTCTTTAGGAATTTTCAGAAAGAGCTCTTCTGCTAATTCCAGACAAGACTCTGTTCGAAGCCTTGCATGGGTGGTAACCGGTATAGAAAACCTTCTTCAACAAGCTTTACAGTCCTATTGTTATTAACCAATCAGTATAAATGAACTAATACGCATAAAATACCGTAAAGCCTTCAGACAGCCTCTTGCCTTGAAGCACTCTGATGGCTTTATCCATTGAAAAGGGGCCACTGTGAAAAATAAACAGATTTTCACAGACACAGCAGCCAGTCGAGTCTTGCGCCAGATTAAGAGCGACAGACATGAAGGAGAGAGGTGAGGAGGGGTTAAGGGGGATTTATTCCACTCTTCTGCTTGGTCAGTGTGCAAAAACAACCCCAATGGCAGGAAAATATCTGCCAAGGTCATTAGGTTGAAGTATATAGCAGTGCTACTCACCAGAGCACAAAAGCAGCACGGCCTGTTTTCCACAAACCAAAGCAATACACCGGCACTCTGAAAACAGTAAACACTTTTTACTGCTCATCTCACTGCATTCGCCTTCCATTTGAGACTGTTTAATAACAGTGACAGAGTGACGTGAACCGTAATTGCAAGCCACAGACGCAACAAAAACAGAGGTTCTTCGCAATAGTAAAAACAGACGCAGAGAAGCAGTGGTGTAGAATTAAGCTTCTCTTCTGACCACAGGCGAGGGCTGTGATGGCTTCAGGCGATTTTTGCTTTCGATGTTCAAACGCAAAATTGCTAACCTTTCAAATCGCAAACCACCATTCGAGCCAGAAGCGTGTGACCTTTGGGATTTCCACGGGGGGGTGGGGGGTAAAATTATGTTTGCACTAAAGCTCTGAAATTTCTGCATTCCCATTTGTAAACATTTCATAGCTGGTTCTAGAAAGGACACAGTGTTTCTCTCCCTCAAATAATTCTCTACGTCTTTTTCTGACTGCATTGTTGTATGTTATTGATTATTCTAACACAACGGGTTCGAAACAGATACAAATACAGATATAAACACGAGGCACACTATTCATAGTTTTGGGTTTTTTTTTTTTTACTTTCATGCGCTTAATTATGAAGCAGTTATGAAGGCAGTGCTGGCTCAACAGTTAAGGCTTTGGTTTACTGATCCGAAGTTCGAGGGTTCAAGCCACAAAATTGCCAAGCTGCCACTGTTAGGCCCTTAACCCTATCTGGTCCAGGGGCACCATAATCGTGGCTGACTCTCCACTCTGACCCCAACTTCCTAACAAGCTGGGGTACGCGAAGAAAATAATTTCACTGTGCGGTAATGTATAGTATATGTTCCAAATAAAGGACTCTTCTTTGTCCAACAAGTGGTCGGATAAGAAGTTTCCAGAACAAAGAAAGAGCACATTAATTAATAAGAACACGATGCATTTAGCATTCATTCATTCATCCTTAGTAACCGTCTGGCCAGGGTTATGGTGGTTCAAATGAAGCTACTGGTTTGTTTGGATCTTGAGAATAAAACCAACTAAATTCCTTCGAAAATATCGCAGGCAGGCACAAACAAAAATAATTAACATGCGAGGGGCACTACAAACTAAAAAGTAAATAAATAAATAAAGTTTGAGGAACTGCTAGAGACAGAACTCAAAGATCATTGATGACAGTGATGGCATTTGTACCCAGAGTGTTTTTCCACTGTTTCTAGGGGTAGAGTGATAGTGTTCCTTAATAAATAAATAAATAATCTGGTCTGACCTACACTTGCTTCACTTTTAAATCAGAATACAACTACAGACATGACTATCTGGAGCAGTAAATAAATACAAATACACGTAATTCTGTTACATCTGTTAAAGTTAGGGGTATAACCCCGGTGTCCTGGCGAAATTCCCCCATGGGCCTTTCTCTATGATGGCCCCCTAATAATCCCCATATCTGAATTGGCTACATCACTCTCTCCTCTCCACTAATAGCTGGTGTGTGGTGGGCTTTCCTGTGCACTATGGCTACCGTCGCATCATCCATGTGGATGCTACACACTAGTGGTGGTTGATGAGATCCCCCCCACCCCCTTTCCCCAATACCATGTAAAGCGCTTTGAGTGTCTAGAAAAGCCCCTATTGTATACTAGACTGAGACACCGTTGCAGTTGGTTATTCGACGCTTCAGTCAGAATATATTGCAGCTCATTTTATTGACTCTATGAGGATTTCAAAAAGCTGTGGTGCTGTGTTCCTGAATGGCGAGGGCACTCACGGTGTGGAGTTGAGGCTGATGCTGTTGGCTTGTGTGGATGAGGCTGATTTGTGGTTGGTGAAAGCAGGCAGGCTGGGAGAAGCATGAATCACATGCTCCACTAAATGTCCCATGGATGATGGCCGCTGCCGGGGCCCCTCTTGCACAAACAGCGAATTCCTACTGTGGGGATACAAAACATGTTGATTTTTGTAACCATCTTTAAATCACTGACGTGACATTAGTAGATATCTAAATAAGCCTTGTGACCTAGGAAGAGTGGAGTAATCCAATAGCTGGGGATGAAAAACCATTGCTTTTCGTTCTTTATTAGTAACATGGCTTTGTATTTCAATACATTTTTATCTCTTCTGAAACCTCTCCACAAATGCAATGTGCTATAGACCATGTCAAATGTTATGGTAGAATTTATCCACAACTGTATCACATTAATATCACAGCTTTTTAATTTTATTAATCAGAGCTATCGCATTCGTTTCTCCCCCTGAACGATTCAGTGGCTCCGACTAGCAACGCTGGCACGACTGAAATATCCTTATTTTGCCACTTTATTCCCTAACAAAATTTGACTACCATTTGCAGAATGGTCAGCATTCTCCTGCTCAGATATACTCACTGGTTGGGGGTTCCAGGAGGAGACCGGGTGGGTAGGCTCCTGGTCTCCAGCCTCTCCTCAGACACAGAGTTCCTGCTCACCGCCTCCCAGTCGGTCACACCCATCAACTTCCTAGCCAGAGGCTTGCTGGGAGATCTACATGAACAGGAAACATATGTATTTATGCAGAGAAAATAATAATTGTGCCATAAAGATGTACAACCCCAATTCCGAAAAAGTTGGGACAGTATGGAATATGCTAATAAAAACAAAGAGAAGTGATTGTGTTTTGAAATTTTTTTTTTAAGTTATTTAAAAAAAAAGTATAAAGACAAGGTGTTTGTAGGTATGTTGTATAAGATAAAACTTTATTTTGAAACTGATGCATGCAACACGTTCCAAAAAAGTTGGGACTGGGGCAATTTAGGACTAATAGCGATGTGACAAGTTGAAATAAGAAGGAGATGTGAAACAGGTGAGGCAATCGTCTAATCATAGTATACAGGTGCTGGTCATATAATTAGAATATCATCAAAAAGTTGATTTATTTCAGTAATTCCATTCAAAAAGTGAAACTAGTATAATGTATACATTCATTACACACATACTGATATATTTCAAGTGTTCATTCCTTTTCATTTTGATGATTATAACTGACAACTAATGAAAACCCCAAAATCAGTATCTCAGAAAATTAGAATATTGTGAAAAGGTTCAATATTGAAGACACCTGGTGCCACACTCTAATCAGCTAATTAACTCAAAACACCTGCAAAGGCCTTTAAATGGTCTCTCAGTCTAGTTCTGTAGGCTACACAATCATGGGGAAGACTGCTGACTTGACAGCTGTCCAAAAGACGACCATTGACACCTTGCACAAGGAGGGCAAGACACAAAAGGTCATTGCTAAAGAGGCTGGCTGTTCACAGAGCGCTGTGTCCAAGCACATTAATAGAGAGGCGAAGGGAAGGAAAAGATGTGGTAGAAAAAAGTGTACGAGCAATAAAGATAACCGCACCCTGGAGAGGATTGTGAAACAAAACCCATTCAAAAATGTGGGGGAGATTCACAAAGAGTGGACTGCAGCTGGAGTCAGTGCTTCAAGAATCACCACGCACAGACGTATGCAGGACATGGGTTTGCCAACAGATCTGCCAACAGAAGTAGGATTTTGTGCATTTCACCTTCTATAGTGCACAATATAATTAAAAGATTTAAGGAATTCGGTCAAATCTCGGTACGTAAAGGGCAAGGCCGAAAACCACCAGATGTCACTGTCTTAAACACCGTCATGATTCCGTAATGGATTTACTGACATGGGTTCGGGAATACTTTGGTAAACCTTCGCCGTTGCATACACAGACGCAAGTTAAGGCTTTACTATCCAAAGCAGAAGCCGTACATCAACACTGTCCAGAAGCACCGCCCACTTCTCTGGGCTCGGTCTCATCCGAGATGGACAGTAGCTCAGTGGAATCGTGTTTTGTGGTCCGGCGAGTCAACATTTCAAACAGTTTTTGGACAAAACAGCCGCCATGTTCTCCAGGCCAAAGAGGAAAAGGACCATCCATCCAAGCTGTTATCAGTGTCAGGTTCAAAAGCCAGCATCTGTCATGGTATGGAGGTGTGTCTGCGCCAATGGAATGGGTAAATTTCACATCTGTGAGGGCATCATTAATGCACAAAGATATGTACTCATTTTGGATCAACATATGCTGCCATCCAGAGCAGGACAACACCAAACCACATTCTGCCCAGATTACAAGCGCACGCTGCACTACCTGCAGATGCCAGCATGTCCTGCCTACAATCCTGACCTGTGTCTGATTGAGAATGTGTGGTGACCAAAATAAGACAACAAAGGCTCCGTACAGTTGTGTAGCTGATGAAATGCATAATGGATGAATGAGGGAAAATTCCACTTGCTAAACTTAAGCAGCTGGTGTCTTCAGCGCTCAAACACATAATAAGTGTTATTAAAAGAAAAGGTGATGGTACACAGTGGTAAATAGTTGACAGGCCCAACTTTTTTTGAAGTGTGTTTCAGTCATCGGATTTGAAACGAGTGTATATTTGAAAAACAAAAAAAAATACATTCAATTCATAAAGTAAAACATCAAATAATGTGTTAATAATGTATTTTCAATATAGTACAGGGTGAAGTGAATTTTCGAATGACTCTTTTCGTTTGTTCTTTTGCATTTTCCATACTGTCCCAACTTTCGCAGAATTGGGGTTGTAAATGTCAGCTGATGAATACTGAATGATGCGACAGAGTGAGTGCCAAAAGGTAAATATAATGAAGTAAAAGGTAAATATAATGAGAAAGTCAACAGTTTTGTTGTGTTGTTGGTTGTTTAAAAAAAATTTAAAAATCTAGGTTAACCTAGATAGGAGAGTTGGGTCTTCATTTGCTGCCAAAGTTCAATAAGCATGTCTAAGCACATCTTTCTAATCTATTATGTGATCTTGTGAACGGCATACCCCCCCCACCCTTAAATAAATACATAAATGTCATGTGTCGGATATCAGAATGCCATGCTTACCTTGTAAAGTTAATATGTTTAAAACATTGCATTTATATCATTTGAATGTTTTACAGCGGAGACCCAGCTCGACTTGCCACATTATAACCATCAATTCTACAGAACACTAATTCCAGGAAATGTTTTTTTTTTTCCTTCAATTCCAGGAGTTTGAGGACACAAAGTTCATATACTAAAGGACACAGTGAAATTTCCAAATCCAGTACTGAGTGCTTAAAATGACAACATATGCCAAGCACTTGAATATGCACATTTGAAATATAAAAGGTTTAAAAAATAATAATTACCCACTGTATATGTATACTAGTTAGACTTTTGTGTCCTCTTGGAAAATGAAATGAGGCAATAATATTTACTGTTCTGCAAAGAACATCCATGTGGGTGAATTAAGGTCAAATTATTGCACTCGTGGTTTTCATTGCCTACTGAGCACTTTATTCGGAACACCTGTACACCTACACATTCATGCAATGATCTAATTAGCCAATCGAGTGGCAGTAGTGCAATAAAATCATGCAGATATGATCCAGCAGCTTCGGGTAACGCTCGGCCATTAGAATGTGGTGAAAAATGGGATCTCATTGATTTTGATCGTCACATAATTGTTGGTGCCGGACGGGCTGATTTGAGTATTTCCATAACTGCTGATCTCCTGGGATTTTCATGTAATAAAGTCTCTAGCATTTACTCAGAATGGTGCAATGAAGTAAAAACATCCAGTGAGCTACAGTTCTGAGGACAGAAATGCTTTGTTGATGAGAGAGGTCAGTGGAGAATGGCCAGACTGGTTCTTGCTGATAGAAAGGCTACAGTAATTCACACAACCTCTCTGTATAATTGTGATTACATAGATAACATAGATGGTAGGGTTAGAATTTGGCACCAACAGGACCCAACCCAAGCTGCCTTGTGTCAACAGTCCAGGCTGGAGGATGTGGTGTAATGGTGTGGGGAATTTTTTCTTGGTACACTTTGGCCCATTAATAGTAAATCAAGCATCGCTTGAATGTCACAGCCTATTTGAATATTGTTGATGACCATGTGCATCCCTTCATAGCCACAATTTACCCATCTTCTAATGGCTACTTGAAGCATGGTAACACACCAGCTAACAAGCAAAAGTCGTCTCAAACCAGTTTCATGAACATCACAATGAGTCCAATGTTCTTCACTGGTCTTCCCAGTCACCAGACCTGAATCCAATAGAACACTTTGGGGATGTGGTATAGCAGGAGAATCACAGCATGAAAGTGCACTTGGGAAAAAAAGCTGCAGGAATTGAGTGATGCAATCATGTCAGCATGGACCAGAATCTCAAAGGAATGTTTCCAACATCTTGTGGAATTCATGCCATGAAGATCTGAGGCTGCTTTGAGAGCAAAGGGAGGCCCTACCCAGTATTAGTCAAGTGTTTCTAATAAAAAGTGTTCAGTGAGTGTATTTACTCTATGATTAAAAATGGATAAAGGCATTCCAGCACAAAGCTTCGACTCAATGTGAAAGACTAACTTGAAATGCACAAATACATTTTCCTTAGAAGGTACCTGGCAAACACCCTGTCCTTGATTCCCTTCTCCTTGCCGTACTGTACAGACTGTGTTTCTGTCCTTCCGCTGTATTAAAAAAAAAAAAAAAAAAAAAAGATACTCATTCAGTATTGTATTCAACAAGTAGTCCATTACGGTTGCACAGGAGCACAAGGGAATAGCATTTTTCTGTACTCTGTAGGGACACTGAGACTTCACAAATATAAAGGAGTTTACACTTTAGTAATGGCCACGATTTAGACCTTATGGATCTGGAAAGCACAGCAAAGTGAATGTGTTTTTTATGGGACGCTTCATCCAAAGCCTTCTTCCGACCAAATAAAACTGTGCTTAAAAGCATCATCAATATTTCAGGTGTTTATCCTAAGAATCAAAGCTAGCCATGGCGACAGCCAGGGGAGGTCAAGCTTTCTGTGAGCATACAGTACAAACGTGAAAATAAATAATAATAAATAAATAATAAAATAAACACAAATGAAAATTTCTACTGGTATTACATGCAGAGTTTACTCTCCATCATACAGGGGGATGCAAATAATATAGGAACGCATGGCAGGACAGCTCATCTGCCACAACACCAAGAATTTAGCCTCAGCGGTGCAGTTTTCTCTTACGAGTAGCGGAATTTTGATCCCAAGCTGAAGTAATGCGAGAAGAAGTTCTTCTGAGGAGGGACGGGCTGGTCCAGCCGAAAGAAGGTGTGATGCTCCACGCACGTCTTCCAGAGGTTCTTGCAGGATCTATAGTTTACCATGTTGAAGCCCAGTAACGTGTCTCGCGTCTCGTTCTGAAAGGAGGAGGGCGAAACAGAAAAGAGGACGAGGAAGGAGATGAAAGAGGAAAGGAATCAACGGCATAAATATAATGTCCAAGTTAACATGTAGTATAAATGTAGGCGTGTAACGCAATCACACTATCTGTAACTGTAGCCCTTCAGCGCCCCAAATATTCATATATCTTTGCTTTGCACATGCAAACCTCCTTCTATGACTTTTTGTTGTCATCCTGCAGGTCCCAGTCCTGAGCTTTCTTAAAAAATATATATACACTGTACAGTGGCAAGAAAAGGTATGTGAACCTTTTGGAATTTCATGGTTTTCTGAATAAATTTGTCATAAAATGTGATCTGATCTTCATCTAAGTCAGGGGTATTGACAAATATAATGTGTCTAAAATTCAGAAACGCTTATGTGAGTCATGCCTCGCCAAAAAGAGCTTTCAGAGGATCTACGATGAAGAATTGTTGATTTACATAAAGCGGGCAAGGGTCACAAAGTGATTTCAAAGACTTTAGAAATTCACCAGTCTACAGTTAGGCAAACTTTCTACAAATGGAGACACTTTGGGACTGTTGCTACTCCACGAAGAATTGGGCGCCCAGTCAAAATGACACCAAGAGCACATCGAAGACTCAGTGAGGTAAAGAAACAACCCCGAATGACAGGCAAAGATTTGAAGGCATCATTGGAACTGGCTAACATCTCTGTTCATGAGTCTATACAATACGTAAAACATTGAACAAGCAGGGTATATAGAGATGCTATGGAATGACTTGAAGAAAGCCATACACATGAGACGTCCAAAGAATATGACCGAGCTAAAGCAGTTCTGCCAGGAAGAATGGGCTAAAAGTCCCCCTGAACCATGTGCAGGTCTGATCCACAGCTACAGGAAGCGCTGGTTGATGTTATTGCTGCCGGGGGGGTGGAGGGTGGGGTTGGGGGGGTCAACCAGTTATTAATTCTAAAGGTTCACTTACTGTTTCCACTGCCATTTTGAATGTTCAATGAGTGTGTTCAATAAAGACATGAAAGATCAGAATTTTTTGTGTTCATATTTTAGACACATTATATTTGTCAATACCCCTGACTTAGATGAAGATCAGATCACATTTTATGACAAATTTATTCAGAAAACCATGAAATTCCAAAAGGTTCACATACTTTTCCCTGCCACTGTGTATATTTTCTGTGTATATATATATATATATATATATATATATATATATATATATATATAGTATAGTATAAGGTGTTAAGGGCCAATAACCATTATCACACAGCAGACCTTTAAAGACTAGTCCAAAAAAGGACACTATTTTCAATTTGCCTCCATTGTGACAACAAACATTTTCATCTGATTCAACCCATCCTATGCTAAGACTAGGAGACAGCCTCTGTGTGTCCATTTTAGCAGCAGCCTTGTTATGCTGTCAGCTTGGTCCTCCATTTAGAGCTTGCAAGACCTATTAAATCTGAAGCTCTGGTCTTTGAGGCTCCATTGGGCACTGGGGATTACTGTAGGGGGAACCCCATTTCTCTGCAGTTTAGGGGTCTGTAAATCACAGAGCTGTGACCCATGTCCACACACACGTAGCGGGGATGGGGTGGAGGTTTGTGGGTGGAAATAAATTTGGACCTCCTCAGCCACACCAAGCCATCTGGCGATGAATTATGGATCAGGACACACTATTGAGTCCTGCTTTTAAAACAAGCACAGAAGGAAAGGGTGTGTGCATTATTCACACCACTTGGGTGCTTTCTTGGTCCTAGATGTGTGTCGTTTTGAGGGTTGAGGTGCAGGCACGTGGGCCGGGTTCCGGCGAAGTGCACATATAAAGTGCATTATCTAGTCTCTATAATTAATAGGGTATAAACAACCACTCGCATTCTCTCTCTTTCCACCGCTGCTGATGGCAGGATAGCAATTATCTTTTACCAAAGCGGAAGCTCGGTGGTGCCATGGGGTCGATATGTTGTTTGATGTCACACTGATGGTTCCACAAAGCACTTCATTAAAGATGATTACAGCCAATAACTATAATTGCTAGGCTGTTAACCAACGCTGGTATCAGGCTGAAAGACAACGGCATACACAGATCTGCTGTGTGATCAAATTCCTGCTGAAATGATGCTGCTTTCCGTCAGCACACGGGTCAAATTAAATGTCAAGAAATAAAATGATTCATCTAATAGCCTCTTATTTTAGATACAAGCAGATCTGGGATGACTGACGAAATAACGGTCAGTCTACGAGCAATGCAATGTGGCCAGAATATTTTATATATATATATATATATATATATATATATATATATATATATATATAAATTTAATTCTAAATATGAAAACTTGTACACACTTTGCTTCTTTTCCTGAGAAACCAGTGAGACCGCTTTATAACTTACCGCTTCCTTTCGCAGCTGGATGAAAAACTGTTTGCATTTAAATGAGATTTTCACAATTTTCAGCCTGGAAATAAAAAAAAAAGAAAGAAAGAAAAGAAATAAAAAAGAAAAGAAAGGGGGGGAAAAAAACAATTAAAACAGAAAAAGAAAACTGTCAACAGCAGCAATCACATGATCAAAGTTGCTCAAAATTTCCCGATGCCTCCTGACCCATTTAATTTCCCCTCCCGTTTCTGAAAGCACTCCTATTAAAGCCTGACTCATAGCGAGGCTAAATATACGCCGCGTTATGAGGACACGCACACGCGTACAGTGGGACCAACACGCGCTCTAATGCGGAGGTGCCCACGCATGCATTTACAAACTCTCTCTCTCTCTCTCTGTCTCTCACTCTCTCTCACACACACACACACACACACACACACACAGTAACTCAGGCATGTCAAGCTGAAGTTCCTGCTCTGGTGCAATAAACATGCACAAGGCCAAGATCTTGAAGCTTCACGAAAGCACAATAACGCTGAGAGCTGTATGTTCGGTAACGTCAATCAGATGTAACGAGACGACCGTGTGACCGAACGATCAACAACCAGGAGTGAATTTCTTGGAGATTAGCATAAATCTGTGATCACGTAAAAAAAAATCACACACACACACACAAAAAAAAAAAAAAAAAAAGGAGTTAGTAGGCATGTGGCGAGGATTTGATCGTCACTCTTTCAACGTGCGCAGTTTCGCCCGAGCTCAGCAGCTCCACACAGCCAGCGGGGGAGGCTGGAGGTTTCTGAGAGCCGGGAATCTGCAGAGCTACAGAAAGAGCGTGGAACGTGCAGGGAGATCGGACGGGAGAGATTCGAAGGGCAGCAGACAGTTAAACGCTCGGGCAGCCGGAGAGGTTTATAATCTCCGGACGCCTGTTTGCTCGTCTGCATTCTGAACGGTAAATATTGAAACAGGAGTGCCTCGAGGTCGGCGGCAATATGCTTCGTTCTGTGCAAAATCGACAAACAGGCTGAGAAACATTTACTAAACACACAGATGCCAGGAAAAAAAAAAAAACTAATCCCAAAAAAAACAAAAACAACAAAAAAAAACAACACACACAAAAAAAAAATGTCCACCTTTAAACTACAACTCAAGTGTGAAGCCACTGAAACAGAGGGAGCACTTACCACGGAAAGTAGTTGATTCGTACCCTGTTCTTGAAAATGCCTATTCCAGACGAAATGACCCCGATGAAAATGTCCGTGTTGCTTAGATCCTGCAATCGGGAGTCGTGAAAGAACACAGTGACACACATGATCACTAATGACCAAGAGTTTCCGATCGAAACATCAGGCCGCTCCCTCACACGATAACACCGTGATCAGACGGTCCTGTGTTCCTGATACGGTTTTACCAGGAACACTACTCCGTACATGTTTTAGAAGCTGATTACTCCCGAACATAACCCCCGATATCGTCTGGAATTGTGCACCAATAATCCAGATTTACACAACGGGGCTGCCTAGTGTATCGTTTCTAATCATTATCACGAGATCGAAATACCCTCTGCAATACGGATATCGTCCAACCGAGCGAAAGGCAAATAAGCTCTCGAATCTGTCCTGTGTTCTATTGAGCACGCTGACATAAAACTGCCTTTTTGGGCGGAAAAACGTGTTCGACCTACTCGGGCATATTCTAGCGTGATATTGACTGACGCAGCTTAATGCGTAAATGTCTGTACTGACTGTATGATGGGAGTAAGTGCATGTTTTCCAATAAAACACATTTTATTAGCCCAATTCGATGAAGCCACTTCATTATCTCGTAGTAACCAATATAGTAAAGGAAAGCGCTACCCAGAAACCGAGTGATCAGAGATTCTGGTGTTAATTTGTTGGTCGGTGCTGCATTTTTTCATTATCCCCCCCCTGAGAAATCAGCTCTGACGTCACAGGATGGCATTGCCACAGCGGTTTCACTAGTACTTAATAAGGGCAACATTCCACAGAAGGGAACTAATGGACACTGTGCTTTCCCATAAGGCAACGGGACTGGCGCGGAATAGCTGTCCGAATCAAAAACGGCGGAAGGCAGCGTGTCGGTTCTTCTTAAGTTGTAGGTCATAATGACAATGCCACCATGGTGGATGTAGTACGACCGGATTGTATTCCTTCGACACAGACGAACCGATCAGTACGTACTGTATCGACAGCCGAGCAGTAGGTACTGAATCGAACGCAGTAGGTACAATCACAGTACGCAGCCACAGAGAGACTTGTTAACCTGTTAAAAGAATATTCAGAATTTCATCACAAAATAAAATCCGGGATGCTATTGAAGATCCTATATTAACTCTAAAAGATTCCTTCGGGGTGGATTTTTTTTCACTCCATCATGCTCAACACGCTCGTTTCGCCCCGGATCGTCACACTGATCCTTGACCTAAATCAGCCGTGAACAGAATGATCTATAATAAACATTACGGTTTCCTCTCGAGTGTCTATAAATGCCTCCGGACTGAGAAAGTCACATGGACAATGGCAGGGAGTAAGCACGGAGACCATTTTTCCAGCTGAAGTTGACTCTGGCTCGAGTTCACTCGACTTACACACACTCACACCTCTACTATTTCTGCAGCGCCAGAAAGATCGATAAATAGATCTGCCCTCTATTTCTTCCGATTAAAGTCTTTCTTGCTCACACAAACCCTCGGGTTCCTCAGTAATCTGTGAAGCACAACCTGCCACGAGTCTGCAGAACGCAATACTCCAGTCATTACATAATCGCAGGATAAAAGACCTCCATGCCTCCAGAGAAGACTTTATTGAGATCAGGACTTATCTGGAAAGGTTTCTGCAAGTACAATACAATAATAAGACATACGCAACTCCTCCAGACGGCTTTTAAAGACGGACATCTTCAAGAAAATGCTTTTTTCTCCTTGTTTTAATATCAAAGACTGCGGAAGAGCTCATTGGTATGCGAGTAAGGCCACACGTGATCTACTGCTTTGCTTAGAATGGATTAAATGACTAGAAATACATGAAAGGAAACATCACAAAACGACATCCTGTATGGAGTATGGTGGATAGATATATATATAGTACACACGGTACTGTGTAAAAGTCTGAGGCACCCTATTTATTTATTTAGTTATTTATTTAGGGAGGTGTTCCAGGCATGTCCAGCCGGGAGGAGATCTCGGGGAAGACCCAGGACTAGGTGGAGAGATTATATTTCCACACTGGCCTGGGAACGCCTCGGGATCCCCCAGTCAGAGTTGATTAATGTGGCTCAGGAAACGGAAGTTTGGGGTCCCTGGCAGGAGCTGCTACCCCCGCGACCCGATTACGGATAAGCGGTTGAAGATGGATGGATGGATTTATTTATTTATTTAATTATTTATTTATTAAGTTCAAACTGTTGGTACAGATTTTTATTTTATGACTTCTACATTATCGAGTCAGTGCAAAAACGTTTTCGATTTCCAAACATTAGTTTTTCAGCACACAATGAAACGTTACAGAGAAACGTGTGTACGTCAGTAAAGAAAGCCGCGTATTACGCGGTAAGGGACACTTTTCCCGCAAAAATGAATAAAGAAAGAAAGAAGGCTGCTGGGTATTGCTGCAAAAATAACAATCGAGTGCGAAAGAAAAAGTCTCCAGAAGAACCGTGTCTGGTTCTGCAAGATGCTCAATAAAACTTTTAGAGCTTATTTCCTTATAAAACTGCACTAATTGTACTGGAGACGACTTTTATTTTCGGGGTTTTTTTTTCTTGAAATACTGCGTTTATTTCATTTATTACTGTCTACTGCTTTCTATAGTATTTATTTTTTTTAAATGGAGAAGCATTTCATTTCATTATTTACTCCAGAACATTTCTTTGCATGTGCCCAAGACTTGTGTGCAGTACTGTAGATGTGTGTGAACGTGTTGGATTGTCTTACCCTTGCATAGTGCAGCTCCACACCGTACAGCTCCAGCGTGCGAGCGGTGTTTAGGTAATTGAACTCGGACTCGGCCGGGCTTAGTCCGCTGCGTGCGTGGAGAAGACAGGGGGGGGGGGGAGAACGAGTGAAAACCGAGCGAGTTAGCGAGAGCTTGTGAGTCTTTCGGAAGTGTGTGATCTGTGAATGGACGTGCGGCGCAACACAACAGGTTCACTGTCCTGACCCATGGCACTGGATCAGCAGAGAGCAGAACCAGGGCAGGAAACGAACACCAGGATTTAACACCATGCTACGGTTTTTAGAAATCAACATAGACTCTTCCACACACACACACACACACACACACACAACTAACCTGTGCTGCTGGTGATGCTTGGCCACTTCTTTCTCAAAGCCCTGCGGCTGGTTGGAGATAAAGCAGAACTCAGAAAGGTAGCTGGGTGGGTTCTCCGCCTCCCTGTAGTCCCCTAGCTCAGCTAAACCACAACAGCACACGACACAAATCAAACCTTCACATCACCACAAGTTGCTTTGAACGATCTTTATCATTTCCTTTAAATAATGTTCTAGCTACAAAAACCGACCCTAACCGTGAGAACTCATTTGTGCTGCCAGTACTGCTTCTACGCTTCTACACTCCAGTGTGTTTCCTGTCCTGTGTACCTACTAGTAGGTTCTGTACTGTTACCGTCCTGAGCTCGTCTCACACTGCTGTGTAGCACTTTGTGTAAATCTTGCAATGCTGTTCTGTGCTGCACCGTGATTCTGGAGAAATGACATTTCATTCTGATGAAAGGGACGGCGATAAAAACCACTCGACTGAGAACTTTTCATGCCACTGATACGATGAGAACATAACAGCAAGGACAACCTTTCAACAGCGCAATGAACGATTAATGCCTAAGACATTGTAACTGGAATGTCAAAAATGGTTTTTGTCTTCTGATTTTGAATTTCATCGCGTCATATTTATTCGTTTCAGTCAATTTTACTCTGACGGAAATGGCATTGAATCTTCGTCAACGCCATTTTAGTTGACGAGAAGATGCAGAAAAACTAGAGATGCACCGATGTATCGGCCGATAAAGGCGATCCCCCCCCCCGCGTGGGCTAACGTCGGATTGTTTAAAAACATCCAATGATCAGGGCCGATTACATCCTGTCAATCAAAAGAGGGCAGGAAAACACGTGCTGTGTGTAAAGATGGTATCTCTTGTGTGGACTGACGATAAAAGTGCAGTGTGAAATCTCTGCACTGGTAAAAATTTTACACCGGAAATGAGCGGCGGTGAAGCGGGAGTTTTGGTGTCAAGTCTAATTTTTTTTTTTTTTGACGCGCTGCTCGAGCTGAATTAAAGCGCCAGTACACTGCTGAAAGATTTAAATGAAGATCAGTTGAAAAAAGTATATACACACACAATATATATATATATATATATATATATATATATATATATATATATATATATATATATATATATATATATATATATATATATATTGCACAGAAATATATATTTGTAGAGTAGCATATTTCATATCCAGTTAATGTTAATATATAAAAGTGTATATTATATATGACCAGTTTGATGAAGTAGAAATGCTTTTGTTAGTGGAGAGTGAATGTGAGACTAACAGGAGGTTTTATAGAATACGGTCAATGTTAATATGAACTAATAACATTCAATAAGTTAATAATCGTACTTTAATCTTCAGAATTGAGTTTTAAAAGCCCAGTGAAATGGAGAGAATCAAGTTTTTGTTTGCATTTCTTTCAGAATTGTGGAATTAATTATCATTCATTTAAAAGAAGGCATAAAAGGCAGAACTATCGGTATCGGCCGCGATCACTCTGAATAATCGGCTATCGGTATCGGCTGAGAAATTTAGCATCGGTGCGTCTCTAAGAAAAGACGAAACCAAATATTCGCACATTTTAG
Organism: Ameiurus melas; assembly: GCA_012411365.1. NCBI lineage: Eukaryota > Metazoa > Chordata > Actinopteri > Siluriformes > Ictaluridae > Ameiurus > Ameiurus melas. Next base: position 12,941,340 of record CM022758.1, read on the forward strand.
GTGAACTTGAACACGTATCAACAAAACCACGTGGAAAACTGCCGTAGCTGTGAAAACCTGCTCTCCTGAAAAAACGACAGAACAAGGAGTACGCTACTGTAACGCAAGATCGCTTGTGCATGGTTTAGTGCGTTGTTACGGAGAGAGCGTGTTCACAGCGTGACCTACCGTTCTACCTGGCGCCTCACTTAAGTTCACCTTCACTTGTGTCGCTTTGTGCAGGAGCGAGATGTAATATTAGGGGAGTGTCGTGCACGTGTCTGATTAATCTCGGGTGTGGGTAGGATGCGTTGGAACGGGTTTCGGGTTTACCGCTTTTCGTTCACGCGGCTCAATCCCCGACGCTATTGACCGCGACTGTTATTTGGAACACCAGAACTATTCTTTCTAGAGAGGTTTCTTCTTCAAAATTTTTCAGTTTCAGTGCGTTGTTAATACTTCGTGCGTCGTTTAATAAAACAAATAAATCAATAAAAATCAGTGCTAGCGCTTGCTACACAGCTTAAATCAGAATCTCACAGACTGTGCTGTCGAACGTGCATTTGTATCTGCGTCAACACGACAGAGACCCGGTGCACTGAGGGAGAGCTTTAATGTATAATAAATCCGGTATGTTTTGCAAGTGGCTGGGTTCTGAGATTAGACAGCGGAGGAAATTGCCTTGTACTTAGCTGTCCAGAGAAGTGCTTAAGCACTCACCCGCGAGGATCGATTAAGATTCATTAAACACAACGACAGGAGTTAGTGAGCAATGCGAGTGTTCCAGCTATGAATCAGAGCGCTACCCGTTCAGGGGATATGGAAAGCTGGCGTGCTCGTTCACATCCCCTCGGTGCCTACGTATCGCCTTGACCACACCATCCGAGTCCTGAGCATCTGTCCGAGTCATGACTATTGAGGTCAATCTGGTGATGAGGGGATCGATATAGACTGAATCGGCCGGGTCTGGTTAACGTGGTGTTTCAGGAGCTGTACTGTGAGAGAACATCTCAAAGTTTTACAAGCTCCAGCTTGTTAAGCGTCGAGGCTCTGCACTGCTGGAATGTGCTGCGCTGGCCCGGATCTGCTGCACTTTTCACAAGGGACACGTAAGAACTTGGTAGGTTTTCGAACAGTGGCCTGGTTTCAGAATTTCCTTTTTTGCTTTTCCCGGTGGATCGTGTGTACGATGCCAAACGCACATTAAATGCGATTCTCGTGTGCAACCACGACGACTTCATCGGCAACAATTCACAGTTCAACAGTCACCGTGAACCAACAGCCACAACACGAATGTGCTCTCCTGTATTACATCACAGCGCGGTCGAAGTCTCGAATCTGATAGGTTTGCATTATTTGTGTATAACGGCACGGCTCGGACAGTACTTCTGGATGGAAGATGAACAGCAGGTTAATATTAATGCACTCATTCTGATACGTTATTGTTTCTATAGCAACAGCTCATTTACTGGGACTTGAATGGCTTCACGATTAAATTTAAAAAAGGTTCATTTTGAAAGGAGTCTCAGTCATAAGTGCTCTCTAACGGTCATAGTGCTTTGCAATGTTTATCGGCACAGGAGAGTATTCAGGAGAGAGAGTACTCTTTCCGGTCTCCTGGTAAAATGACCAGCTGCATGTTTCTTTTGAGAGAGAGAGAGAGAGAGAGAGAGAAAGCACAGAGAGAGAGAGAGAGAAAGCACAGAGAGAGAGACATAGACAGAAAAAGACAGAAGTATGGAGAGAGAGAGAAGGACAGAGACAGACAGAAAGAGAGACAGAGAGAACAGAGACAGAGAGAGAGAGAGAGGAGAGACAGTGAGAGAGAGAAGAGACAGAGAAGGACAGAGAGGGACAGAGAGAGAGAGGAGAGACAGTGAGAGAGAGAAGAGACAGAAGGGCAGAGAGACAGATAGAGGAAAGACACAGAGATAGAGGAGAGACAGATAGAGGAAAGACACAGAGAGAGAGAGAGAGAGAGAGAGAGAGAGAGAGAGAGAGAGAGAGAGAGAGAGAGAGAGGAGAGACAGAGAGAGGAACGACAAGAGAGAGAGAGAGAGAGAGAGAGAGAGAGAGAGAAGAAAAAAAAAAAAAAAAAAAGAGAGAGAGAGAGAGAGAGAGAGAGAGGAGAGACAGATAGAGGAACGACAGAGTGAGAGAGAGAGAGAGAGAGAAAAGAGAGACAGATAGAGGAACGACAGAGAGAGAGAGAGAGGGAGAGACAGATAGAGGAACGACAGAGAGAGAGAGAGAGAGAGAGAGAGAGAGGAGAGACAGATAGAGGAACGACACAGAGAGAGAGAGAGAGAGAGGAGAGACAGATAGAGGAACGACAGAGTGAGAGAGAGAGAGAGAGAGAGAGAGAGAGAGAGAGAGAGGAGAGACAGATAGAGGAACGAGAGAGAGAGAGAGAGAGAGAGAGAGAGAGAGAGAGAGAGAGAGGAGAGACAGATAGAGGAACGACAGAGTGAGAGAGAGAGAGAGAGAGAGAGAGAGAGACAGATAGAGGAACGACAGAGAGAGAGAGAGAGAGAGAGACAGATAGAGGAACGACAGAGAGAGAGAGAGACCGGTGAGGGAAAGAATGAAAGAATGTTTCATGGCTATCCCTTACTTATATCACTAGCACCTTCTCTTGTTCTAGTTATTAATTCAAACAGATGTCCAATCACAGACGAGCTGCAGTTCAGGTGAATCGAGGATCCAAGCAGCTTAGCTATGCTAAACCGTTCTGGATGTTCTCCGTCTCGCTTCACTGAAAGCGTCTCGCTTGGAGCATTACAGCACGGAAATGGCGGCGTTTGTAAGACCAGATGGCCAAGCGTGAAGTCATATTGTGAATCATTTCCTCCCACCTCGACACAAACACCGGTATCTACTAAATATACTGCGCGCTGGAAGTCAGAATTCAGCGTCAGTGTTCTTTAGTCTCCATTCGTCCACATGCACTCGATAGTGAGCGGATTACGGATTGAAACAGCGTCAGTCTGAAATCTGTGTATACTCACACTGAACAGCGTAGGAGGCCAGTAGTGCGGCAGTGTTGTGCGGACAGGGCAGTCTAAAGCACAGAACACACACACTGTTAACTCACCGGACTACTTTTCATTTCACTTTCTTTTTTTTTTTTCTTCTTCTATCGTTTATGGTTTGTATATGGAAGATGTAGACGCTGCTCACCTCCCACTAAGTATGTCCTGCTTGATCTGCAAAAAATACTGGTACCTTTGGAGTGAAGAGTGAGAGACACAGACACACAGTGAGCGAGCGAGTGAATCCACAGTCACATTGAGAAACACGTATTCCATTTATGACGCGCGAGATCGAAACTCGCTCGGTTTGCTCCCTCGGTTTGCCTGAAGGACAACATTTAAGCCCCGGTGGGATTTTAATACTGTACCTTTCAGGCGATGGTATTATAATAATTACACACAACAGCGGCATGTCAATATTCAAACGCAGTCCATGCAACGGCTACTTTAAAGGGAGCGGTGTCGGGCGGGGTGGGGGTTTGGTGAAGGTTGGGAGGTATTAGGCGTGCTTCTAATTTGCACAAATTACAAATAAATACCATCTTGATTGTGACTTGGGTAGGGCTGGGCGATATGATAAAAATATATCACGATACTTGAGGACATTTCAATGATACACGTTGCGCGAAATCTATCATTTAGCTAACAAGCTGTCCGCAGAACAGGAGTAAAATAAACAACAAAACAAACACACAAACATTTCTTTAATGCCTACAAAGACTATTTAAAGAATGATAATTCCATCGAATCAGCGGCATCCATTCAGTACTATTTAATTTGTCACTATTAAAATCATAGAGATCACGATGTCAGTATTATATCGATATATCGCCCAGCCCTCGGTTGCAAGGTTCCACCTAATACAGAAAGCCTTAAGCGCAGCACCCAAGTGGTCTCACGGTGCACCAGCCGTAAAAAGGCATTTAGGCACCGTGTCAGAATGAATGTTAAAACCCGGAGAGGTGGCTCGATCTCGAACAGTGAGGTAAGCTGGCAGCAGGAACGAGCTGCTCATGAACACGTCTGGACGTCTGGACGAACGTTTTGGTGGTCGGTGTGTGACAGATGCTCGTCGCCAAGCTAACCAAACAGCTGAGTGGAAATTCCTCTGTACCGTCGGCTCGGGATGGTAGCTAAGGCCATCGATAAGGTAAGCCTCAACAAAGAATTAATGTCGTATAAAGGATTTTTTGGTCTGGAGTAATTCTTGTGGATGTCACCAATAGCGACAGCAGATGGAGAACAGATAGACTAAATGTAGCCTGTTTTACAACTAAAGAAGTTTCTAACTCTCGACTCGGAGTACAATAAGTGTTGCGAGCTTTCCTTCGCAAAAATGGTAAGGATAATGGTGGAAAACGATGTAAACTTCAAATAATTAAAAAATTTCCTTCAAATAATTACAAACCCCCCCTCCAAATACCACCACCAGGAACCCAGAGAGCACCTAAAGCCCACTGAAAGCCCAGGCAAACCCTGTGGAAGGCGAATTAGACATACCGTGTGTACTCTTCCTGAAGTTTGCTGGGGTCACTCACGAAAAACTTCACCCGGAAGTTCAGATGATGAGGAGATCCCCCTGGACAAAGAGGAGACGGCGTGAACGTGTCGACAAGTGCATCACTACACACCTCACACCGAGCGGCTACGTGATTAAGTGCCATGTTTCAATATACTTACTTTTTAATTGTTTCCTGATGGGTTTGTTTGGATCCAGCCACCTCTGTAAAAGACAACAAGAGGGGGGGGGGGGACTCAATAACGAGGCATCGGTCCAATACGAAGTCGCTCCATGATCTATCGCGCTGGGGGAGTTTGAGGTGCAGCACTACAGTATTTCTCGAGCAGGCAGCTCTTTAACATCAAATCGACCGTCTGCCTTCTTACACGGTGACCTCCTGGTTTTGTGTTTAAGTAGCACGCTCTCAGAATTGTGCTTATTATGTGGAAAACAGTACGCTCACTGGGGCATGGGGATATGAATAAATCTTCCGGTAAAATTTATAGCGACTTGCATTCGGAAATGTAGGCTGGGGGTTACGATACCAGCTTAAACTGATCCCACTGTGAAAAGTCGGGGGGTGGGGCTGCTTTGCTGAAGATCGAGTTTGACCTCTGAACTCACCGGACTGTCGGAGGACTCGTCGGCCAGGTACAGCCCGAAATAATCTCTCTCGGTCAGCTCCAGGTGCTTAAAAACTGCGTCCAGCAGGACCTGTCCTTGATCGTGCTTCTGCAGGATCAACACACACACACAGAAAAAGACATGTCACAAGCTGACTAAAAACAATGAGAACATATTTTCACTGAGGAATGTGATCTGTTGCGCAATATAAAAAAACCACAGAGATGAAATCTGTGGTTCACATAATTACACAATAAAATGTGAGAATCATCTTAGAGTCAGCCAGCGTGTCACTCGTTTCATAGTATTTCAAGTATACGTAACACTATTAGGTCACCAACACTCTTCCTTGAGCTCTACCTTCCTGCAGGTTTAATCTCCAATCAAAATCTAACACATGTTTCAGGGGCAGTGGTGGCTTGGCGGTTGAGGCTCTGGGTTACTGGTTTTACTGGGTTCTGCTTCAACCCCGGCACTGCCAAGCTGCCATTGTCGGGCCCTTAACCCTCTCTGCTCCGGGAGGCGCTGTATCATGACTGACCCTGCGCACTGACCCCCTGGGGTATGCGAAGAAAACAATTTCATTGTGCTCTACTCTGTATGTGACCTATAAAGACGCATTATGTTTTAGTCGATCAAGAGCTATTTAAGGCAATGATCAGCTGGTCAGGTGGCCACAATTATGGTTGGAGCTAAAGTATTCAGGAAGGTAGATCTCCGGGAACAGGGTTGGTGACCACCGGTCTATGGTCATACGTCATGTGTGTGTTTGTTGTTGTTTTTTTTTTTTGGGGGGGGGGGTTACGTGCAAGCGAAGTGCGATAATTTCATACAACAGCACGGCGGTCTGAAGTCTGCTGTTCCACTTACACACAGCGATGTGCCAATGATTACAATGTTTAATTTATTACTGAACCAAACATTGCACACTTAGTCAGATTTAATGTTGCAGAACTTCGTTCCTGTTCTCACCTACATTATAACCTTTATGAACAATCATTCCCTCACCAGGCTCCCCTCCCTTCCGCCCATCCCTCCCTCTCTTCCGTGTCAGTCACAGAAGCACTAGCCAATCACAAGCATCCCTTCCTCCCAGAGATCTCTTGGGTCACGGATGGCTGTGGAATATCGTCATGGACAAAGTGCAGGTCATCAGACGGTTAAGAGTTTTGTAAAAGTCAATGTAGCACATTGCTACACAATATTTGTGTACTATCTAGTTCGCTTGGTTAAAGTGTGTACTCTAGCAGTGGACGACGTCGGGAGTCGTGAGAACAGACATGTGGCACAGACGTGTGCATAAACTGACTTTAAAGAGGAACTACAACTATTACAAGGATCTGGTCTATTCCGTGGCAAACGTGACGTATACACTATATATAACTATATACACAGTGTGTCAAGGGTTCTTTATTTTTCTATTCCTTTTCCCACCATCTGCATTGTCCTGTACGGACTGATCCAGTAAACCTTTTATTTTTTTAAATCGAAACTCAAATACATGCAGCTGACAAAGTTAACCTCATGATTTAGGCTAGCCTGTAATACTTAATCTATCTCTTAGTCAAGCTCGAGTCTCAGTGTTAGTGCTGCATTAGTTAATTGGACAGATTTATTTATTTATTTATCTATCTATCTATCAGCTGTCAGATCGGTTCCAGCACTCAGATGCAAGTTAAAGCTGGTGTCTCATGTACGGCACCTTGGTCCCATGAGGAACAGACAGACAGTCAACAGATGGAATTATAACAAGACATGCATGACAGACTCATCTCGAGGGATCAGATGCGATGCTGAACGCCTTCAGAGCTGTAACGCCTGCAGCGTGAGGACACAGGCAAGGCTGCCACAAGCCTGGTTATTTTCACAAAAAGACATGACATCTGAAAACATGCACAAAGAGTCAAGTATGTGAGCTTCTTTACAATCGATGCCACAACTCCGCGAATGTTCTGTAACTCAACCAGCAAGACTGTGCTTCATTGTCGTCAAGGAGACTAATGTCCATAAAAGACACCAACCTTCACAGCCTTCAAAGAAAAGGTTATTAAAAACAAAAGGTTTTGGTGTAGTTTTGAATTCAAGCCATCAGATCAGCACCCGTTTCCCACGTTTCATTAGAGTCCGAGTTAGGGCCAGGTGCAGTTAAAAATGTGACCATGAGGCAGTGAATAAACAGCAAATTATTGGTGTTACTGCCATCGATAAAACGTTTACAATACAACTCTTTACTCTGTTCAACTATAACTGCACAGAGACTTGCAGTAGGTTCTGATTTGTAGTATACAGAGCTCTCCACTAACATGGGCAGCCTTGGTAAATATGAGCAAAGAAGGCTGTGAGAAATTGTCTTTATTGTACAACATTTTGATCTTTTGTTCAAGAAAATTCACAAAAATACTCTCATAGATATCAAACAATGATGAAAAAAACACCCTTTTAGTCAATGCTTTGTGCTACCTCCCTTTGCCAAGATAACAGCTTCTATAGAGTTTTCTCCTATAACACCTGATGAGGTTGGAGAATACATGGCAAGGGATCTGAGACCATTCCTCCAAACAGAATCTCTCCAGATCCTTCACATTTCAAGGTCCGAATTGTTGGATTTTCCTCTTCAGTTCACCCCGCAGGTTTTCTATGGGTTTCAAGTCAGGGGTCTGGGATGGCCATGGCAGAACCTTGATTTTGTGGTCAGTAAACCATTATGTTGATTTTGATGTATGTTTTGGATCATTTGTATCCAACCACAGCAAATTTTAAGCTTTCTGGCAGAGGCAGTCGGGTTTTCATTTAATATCTGTTGATATTTGATGGAGTCCATGATGCCATGTATCCTAACAAATTATCCAGGTCCTCTGGTAGAAAAACAGTCCCAAAACATCAAAGAGCCGTCACCATATTTAACCGTGGGCATGAATTGTTGTTTTTTTTCAATATGGCTCTGTGTGCCCCAAAACCACTTCTGGTGTTTATTGCCAAAAAGCTCTATTTTGGTTTCATCTGACCATAGAACCCGATCCCATTTGAAGTTCTAGTAGTGTCTGACAAACTGAAGACGCTTGAGTTTGTTTTTGGATGAGAGTAGAGGATTTTTTCTTGAAACCCTTCCAAACAACTTGTGGTGATTGTGCGGATTGTAGTTTCGGAGACTTTCTGACCCCAAGATGCAACCATCTTCTGCCATTCTCCAGATGTGATCCTTGGAGATTTTTTGACCACTCGAACCATCTTCTTCACAGTGTGTTGAGACAACATATATATAAATTATCCTGCGATGGACTGGCACCCTGTGCAGGGTGTACCCCGCCTTGTGCACGATGCTCCCTGGGATAGGCTCCAGGTTCCCCTTTCACTGAAAAAGGAGTAAGCGGTAGAAGATGGGTGGATGGATGGATGGATGGATATATTAATTATTGCCCTGATGGTGGAAATGGGCATTTTTAATGCTTGTGCTATTTTCTTATAGCCAGTTCCCATTTTGCGAAGCTCAACAACATTTTGCCGCACATCACAGCAATATTCATTGGTCTTACCCATTGTGATGAAACACTAAGGGAATTTGACCTATGTGTTACTTCCTGTTTTACAGGCTCATAAATATGAAGTCATGGTTGAACAATTTCCTGTTCCAAGTCACCCAGGCATGCTAAAAAAATAATAATCATTGGGAATATTACATGCACTTACACCTCTACTCTGTACACTTTGCTTCCTCTGGTATTCAATTAATGGATCTTGTATAGTAGCACTACTTGTATTGTTCCCTGCTTGATATATCGCTTTGCTTATTTGTAAGTCGCTTTGGATAAAAGCGTCTGCTAAATGAATAAATGTAAATGTAAATGAATATACTTCAAATATATTTCTCATATGAATTCATAGGGGTGCCAATAATTGCTGCACACCTATGTTTAACAAAGGTACTTTTTATAAACCTGTGTTGTGTTTGCAATTGTTTTATATGCATGAGAGCAGAACAAAACTTCAAAAGGTTAAACAATAAAGACAGTTTACCAAAGGTGCCAATATCAGTGGAGTGCGCTATAGTTTATAATGTCCTTCATGAAATTTCACAAGCTTAGATTTTTATAATCAAATACACACTCAAATGGTGCACAGTTTGTATGTGGGTTACATTACTGAAGCTGCTGGAGGGAGAGGCAGTGCTGCTTCTGATGTTTATCTGCACCATACTGCACTGGGGCTGTGCTCATTAATCCGGAAAGAACAGCACACGACAAACCGTGCCGTTGGGGTCTGATACACACGGCACAACACGCGAGAGTGCCGCTACCCCGTGAAGTACAGTATTGTTGCGTAACAAAACAGTCTGGAGTGTTTTATTCTGCTTATAATACAACGAATCGTAATGTTTCAATTATTCATGAACGACATCGCACATTTTGCCGGTTTATAGTCAGAGTTAATGTTGGGGAATCTCCAAGAGACAAGGTGTTTCCTGTTCTCACCTACGTTATTCACTCCGTACAGGATTTCGAAGAGTTTTTGTGTGATGTGTGTTGGTAAATAAGACGCTTTAGCTGTACTCATGTTCGACGCACGTGAATCGGAGAGGGCTGTGGCGGAATGTGTGCTGTAATGACATCACATGACACGAATCGCAAGCTACTCGGAATATTGCCGAGTATGTTTGATTTCGCGTTAATTCCCACGACTGCAAAAATCGCTAAATCCTGGAAGGACTGGTTAACACCTGTGACAAACAGTTATTCTTCTGAACTGTTACTCTTTAAAAGAAATACATCACTAAACACGCACATGAACCCATAAATAAGACACAAAAACCGACTGATTTAACTTGAAACCCACAGTCCGCTTGCTCAGATTATAACAAGGCAGAGGCGATTAGACCAAATGGCATGGGGGGGGGGGATCAATCGAGATGAACTTAACCGAGATGCATAAAAGCTAGACCGCAGAAAACAAAAGATCAAGCAGAGCTCTCTTCCTTCTGGAGGGAAAATCATTAAAATGAAAGAATGGTGTTATTAAATAGCGGTCACATCGGCTGTGCTCTTTCCCTTTGCTTCGTGATCTTCAATTACCGCCCACGCACGAGTAAAAACGGCCTCGTGCACAGTCGAGCGCAAAGCAGAAATAGACATCTCAAAGCGGAAAGCTTTTTTTTTTCTCCGTAAAATAAGAAAGGAGTCCCTGTAGTGTTAAGTCTTACATTACGTGGAGCATCGACCATGTGATGGGGTCGTTACTGCAGAAACATTAAATATATAACGTATTAATGAATGAGCACAATAATATAAACCTGTGACTTGCCGGTGATATTTCTCGCCAATTCGCACAGGATAAGAGGTTTCTGTAGAAGTTGCCGAGATGGGCGTGTCTTCGCCGTTTACATGCTGCCCTGTGCACCATACATAACATGGCGCTGCGCCTCAGTGTTTGATAGTAAAACATGGCACAGAGGAAGCCAAAGAAAAGCCATCTTGAGATTCATGAACAGATGGTCCGGACATTTTCCAGTGGGATTTACTGTTATACTTCACAATTCATTATTCCATCAATGATGGCAAGCTGTCCTGGCCAGGATGCAGCAAAACAGGCCCAAACCATGACACTACCTCCGCCATGTTTCACAGATGGGAATGCAGCGTTTTCCCTTTCTCCAAACACTTCTCATTTAAACCAAAAATTCTATGTTGGTCTCATCCATCCACAAAACATTTTTACAGTAGCCTTCTGGCTCGTCCACGCGAGCTTTAGCAAACTGCAGATGTGCAGCGATGTTCTTTTTGGAGAGCAGTGTCTTTCTCCTTGCAACCCTGCCATGCATCTTATGATGTCCATATTTATTCAGATATATAGGAAATAAAAGCATTCACAAACTTTCAAGCACCACTGTAACTGCAATTAATACATTGTGAGCAACGTTTTAATGCTAATGTCTAAAATAAATATCTAAAGCAGTTTGAAAATATATGAATCTTATCTGTGTGCCTTTTATCAGGGCCTTGTGTGTTTGTGCTGAATATAACCAAGTTAACACCAGATACAAGGAGAATATTTCAGCATCTAAAACGGAAGGAACACATTTCATCAGGAATTAGTCACAGCATTATCTTTCTCTTTCAGGCTTTTGCGGGGGGGGGTCAACAGAAATTTGACCGTGCTTAGCATCAGCATTTCCTTCCTTGGCCACAGCTGTTCTGAGAAGACGGACTTCAGCACCAGTGAACTAGAACTACAGGCTTACTGCAGAATTCTGAGTGTGTGTGTGTGTGTGTGTGTGTGTGTTTTCAGTCATAGCTGTGCTTGAGGTGGCAGGAACTGCACTGTGGAGCTCCTAAAGAATGTGTGATGGCTGCCTCTCTAAAAGCAGGCCTTACTGTACTGCTGTGCTGTTTTTCTGGCACGCTAACAAGCGTTCAACAGAAGCACACACTCCTCAGGCACAGCGAGACTTAAATCATGTTTTATTTACAGAAGTCGAGGAGAAGGAAAAACAGGGTACAGAAATAAGTCTGACACACACAGAAACACACACACACGGCAGGAGAATGTTGTGGATGTGGCTTAAAGAGACGTACTTGCTAAAAAGGAAGTCAGACACGTAAAAACCTCGTGCAGGAGAAGATAATCTGCTTCGCGATTAAGTAAGGAATCAAATAAATAGGCAACGCCCTACGGCCTGAAGATCCGAGAGCTCGAATCTAGACGATGCCACAATCGTCAAGGGAGCACAACTGGCCGTGCTGTCCGAGTGGGAGTGAAGGCCGAAGCCCTCTGTGAAAGACTAATCCGTGCAGTTGCAAGTAGTTTTCTACCGAAAATAAAGGTGGAAAAAATCTCTGCATCACAAAAAAAACTCCTGTACGGACCGATATAGCCTGACCCTGTGAACCGTCTCCTCGCTATACTGTTATAGAAAACTAATCAGCGCCTTCTGACCAATCAGATCGGAGACTTCAGTGGCACCATGCTATGGCAATTACCTCATCGCCAACTAAATAGAAGAGACAGAAGATAAATCATGTGTGCGTGTGTGTTAAATGTAACACAATCGGACCACAAACAGCACTGAGGCTAAAAGCTGAGAGTGAAGCACTTTAAGCAGCTGCAGGACTCGTGCGGTGCGATGGTGTCGGATAGTGTGTGCGGAGAGAATGGAGAGAGATAGATGGGTGTCGTGTGCTGTGAGAGAACAGGTGTGCAGGCCTGTCCACCGGAATGACAGAAATGTGCGAAGACAGGAGGCAGCTTGTCCAGAACTCGAGGCCTGTGGGAGGAGTCGAACGGCGTTGAGAAGGAAAGACACTCCACACAGCAGAAGACTTAAACCGGGGCTATTCGACTTCACCAGAAGGTGGACCACAGATAGAAGATTTGGCTGAGATATACACGTATACACACGCGCGCGCTTGAAAATTTGTGAACCCTATAGATTTTTCTATATTTCTGCATTAATATGATCCAAAACATCATCAGATGTCCTAAAAGTAGACAAAGAGAACCCAATTAAACAAATGAGACAAAAAATATTATACTTGGGTCTTTTATTGATTGAGGAAAATGGTCCAATATTTCATATCTGTGAATGGAAAAAGTATGTGAACCTTTGGTTTCAGTATCTGGTGTAACCCCGTTGTGCAGCAGTAACTGCAGCTAAACATTTCCAGTAACTGTCGATCAGTCCTGTACGTCTTGGAGGACTTTCAGCCCGTTCCTCAGTACAGAACAGCTTCAACTCTGGGGTGTGTTTGTGGATTTCCTCACATGAACTGCTTGCTTCAGGTCCTTCCACAACATTTCTACTAGATTAAGGTCAGGACTTTGACTGGGCTATTCCAAAACATTATCTTTATTCTTCTTTAACCATTCTTTGGTAGAAAGACTTGTGTGCTTAAGGTCGTTGACTTGCGGCATGACCAACTTTCTCTTGAGATTCAGATCATGGACAGATGTCCTGAAATTTTCCTTTAGAATTCACTGGTCTAATTCAGAATTCATTGCTCCATCAATGACGGCAAGTCGTGCTAGGCCAGATGCAGCAAAACAAACCCAACCCATGACACTACCACCACCATGTTTCACACGTGGGAAAGGGTTCATCTGCTCGAATTCAGTGTTTTCCTTTCTCCAAACATAAACAGAAACATAAACAGAAAAGGTTCCGTTTTGGTCACATCCGTCCACAAAAAAGTTTCTATTAGCATTCTGGCTTGTCCACGTGATCTTTAGCGAACTGCAGACGGGCAGCAATGTGCTTTCTGTTTATGTTTTAATATTGTCAGAATTCTTCTTGCCTTGTATTTTCACTAACCCACTCAGGTAACCATTTGAGTCCTTTTCACAAAGAAACAAGAACCTTGGATTGATTTTGTTTTTAAACTAATTCCCATATTTCACGTCGAAGAAGTCGAACAGAACTTTGAAAAACATTGAAATGAAATACATCGAGCAGAGCTGATGAGAATTCATCACGCACCACGAGTGAAAGAGAGCACACTGTGGTACAGGCGGTTTCATATCTATTTCAGGTTACACATCACACATATTATACATTTATCTTTGCTTCTGCACCAACCACAGTTGTTAGGCAGGGTTCGAACATGCAATGGATTCTGGGATTGAGTCTGCAAAAAATGCTTTAAGAAGATGCTTTAACTAGACAACACAGTCAACAAACACGCTGCCTAATCCCCATCCCATGGGTTGCTGAGAGATTCTGGCCAGACATCAGACTGCGACTCGGGATTTCGGGGAATGTTAACGGATTAACACGTCCTATTGAAAAGTCCAGCTTGGTCAGATGGACCAGCTGCCACGCTGAACAAATAGAAAGACTCCACGAATAACTGCTGCTAAAACACCATGATAGAGGAGTTGTTTTAAGGAAATAAACAACAGCAAGGCAAATAAAAAGAAACGCTTACGAATGAATTCAATCACGTCGTACAACGTACCAGCTGGCAAGTCCACTAGAGAGACCAAGTTGGATTAATGAATTTAATTCATTACATGTTTATCAAATTTGTGCTTGGAAATTTCTCCTGGGATGAAACGTTCCTGTAAACAAAATTGAATCTATCTTAGTGTCACATTTCATTCTGTATTAATTGTTACAGAGGACATGACTACTGAGTGAACGAGGAGAAAATCCTCGCACTACCCTGAGGACACCTGTGTACTTTGAGCTACTTACAAAAACATCTCACTTATTTCTTGTGTTTATAGGTATGCTTGGATTTTCTGCCTCCTTTCATCATTCCAGTCATAACACACACCACCAGAGGTAAACACATTAGAAATATTTACAGCAGCCTCTCGGTTAACCTCAACACTGCCTAGAACAGCAGTGTGTGTCCGTCTTTTCCTTCAGCTCGTCGAGGACCTGATGTTGAGATTTGTGACTAACTGTACTACTCATCTAACCCCATGAGATTTCGATGGGCCGCCCTATGCCTTTTCCGTTCACTCGGAGTCCCTACAAGGGCCCAACTCTTGAACAACTAGAGGGCGAAATGCAGGAATATGTGCGCCACCTAACCCAAATCCACAGGCATTTGTAATCGCAGGTGCACGAGGCAATCCATGGTGAAGACTTCAGCACACCTGAAAGACTTGTGGAACCAGGGGACCACGTGTACATATGCACATTCGAAAGGAAGCACTTCAATGACCCTTGAAGGGAAGGACCATTCAAGGTGGTTGCAGCAACCCCAACTGCAGTAAAAGTTGAAGGTAAAGAGCGTTGGTACCACCTAGATCACTGCAGCCGTGGGGCAGGAAAAAGCTGACTTTTGCGCCCTACTGAGGACGGGGAAGGCAGGCTCCAACATCCTACTCAAGGAGGGAAAGGGAGACTACTGCATCCCGCCTGAAAAGCAGACAACAAACACTCTCTAGATGATCAAGAAGACCTCGACTTCACAAGCGACAGTGATCCGGACGACCCCCAGGTGGGTCCATCCCACAGAACACGTGGAAAATGTAAGAAGAGGGGAGACAGCGACACTCCTACAAGTACACCTGGTGGTAGTACTCCAGAGCACGGACCATTGACGATTCCAGGCGAAGACTCACGGGTAGTACCAGACGTGGCTGACATACCACCTGAGGAAGTCCCTGCACCTCCAGCCCCTAGTCCAGACCCGTTTCCTGAAGCCCCTTTCATATTTGACGAGACAGGGGAGTGGTGCAGTTGTTAGAGAACGACCGTCACCCATACGAGCAGCTATTGGGGATTCTAGATCTACAGGATCTGAGAGATCTCGACATTCTTGCATATCCCCAACAGCACATGAACACTGTCCCCGTCATAGATATAAACCAGCAAGTTCTACAGCTTTCACCTGAATTTGCACTTCCATATAAACGGAGGATTTGCCGGTCTGTCTACGCATAGCCAGACCTAACACCCCCCCCTACACACACACACAAAATTTAAAGATAAAAAGAAACTTGTGCATTCATCACAACATTGTTGCTGTCAAAACAAATGCAGGCATTTCTCAATATTTACTCATTTCTGGAATCATGTGGGTGTGACGGGCGACAAAGATTGGAGACGAATAAATGCGTAAATTCCTTCACGGGCGACTCCTAAGGATTGCTGTCATTCTATAACCCCCTTAGCAGTCGTCACGCTGCTGCTGCTGCTAGGTCATGAGAATAAACACAGTGATGTTGCAACCCAACCAGTGTGTCCGGTGACTACACTGTGATTTAGTGCTGTAGATTAGAGACCACTGCTGCACGACGCGTGAGCGCAAGTAAGTACTTGATTCAGAGGAACCCCAAGGGAAACTTCTCATTCAGCAGGAATGTTAGAAACAAAACAGGATTCCGAGCACAACTCGGCCACGACTGGCCTCAAATCAGAAAACAAGGGATTGTGGGTGTTGTCTTGGTAACTGGAAAAGCGAACAGAAGGCACCTTGTGGTTTTCTACTGACGCGCTGTCCACACGAACATTTACAAGGAAAAGAGACAATGTTACTTACGTTAACCTTAAACGGCTGGACGGTGTTGTCCAACAGAACGACGTTGCAGAGCACTTCGGTGTGCTGCCTGTCACGTGCCAGCTCCGACGCCCGGACATTGTAAGATCTGCCAGCAGGCAACCGGAAGCGTGAGCTCATTACGCTCCAGCCAGAGTCTGTATCACAAAAACACACACACACACACACACTGCTCAGAACACGTACACTATATTAATTAGAAGTCCATTTCACACCCTCCAGAAGCCTTTAAATAGATCTCCCTACATCTCCTTATATAGAACATCAAATTATGGTTCATAAGCATGATGGATAGATTGATGGATGGATAGCTACACTCAGCTATTCAGCTGCGGCAAACTGTAGACAAAACAAGACAGACAGTCAGACATCTAAAGTAAAACAGTACACAGCGATAAGAGATAAGGGTCATCCTCTCCCGCAGGCATGCCCACACACCAGGCACAAAAGGCCAAGTGTTTACAGTTTAAACATGAGCACAAGGTAACACCTGCGTGTTGACTCGAAAACGCAGCACGTGACGTACGGTGCATCAACAAACAAATCTACAAGCGTTGTGGCAGGTTGAAACGACAAGAAAAGCAAAAATCATTCGATTAGAAGATGTTTAGTCTTGCTGGGAAGACCTAATGATTCAGTAAACACTCAGCACGTTTACATGGACAACAATAATCTGATATTAATTCGATTAAGACGATACTCTGATTAAGAAACTACCATGTAAACAGTGACCACTGATGACCTTAGTCTGACTAAAGTCTTGATCGAAGTAAACAAATTGAATAAAGACGCGTGGAGCGTTCCTGTTTTAGTTGCGTTATCGACGTGTATTACAGAAATGTACACACCTTAAATCACACTATTAACATCGTGTGGAAGTTTTCACCGCAATATGCGACAGGACACAAACACACGGCAGTGCTCAACCGAGAGGGTAAGACTGTGTCCGAAACCGAGTACTTACCTATTATATAGTAGGAAATCCATGTATCTCAGCTACTATATAGACGGTAAATACGCAGTTTGGGACGCAGCCCACGGCTTCAAGCAGCCGTCTATTAGCACGTATAGCATGACAAATAATTAACTGCACTTGAAGCTTTCGTAAAACAAAAAATGAAACACCCAGAAATGTATACGGGTCCATAACGAAGACCAACTGTATATCGATACGTGAAATTCTGGAGGGACGTCGGACGGCGTGGCGTGGGGACGTAATGACGTGTGCCGTTAATCCATCTATGTTCTATAACATGTAAAACGGGAACAAAGGAGTATTCTAAAAGCGACTCGTGTAAACACCTTAATCACAATATTGTCTTATTCAGAATAAGGTCAATAATTAGATTACTGCTGTCCATGTAAACGTACTGCAGGTGTCTAATAAATAAGCCAAATAAATAAATAAGCCAAATAAATCCAGCACAATCCAGCTAATCCTGGATTACACAAACCCTTCCACACACAAGTCAGACTTTCACGAAAGCACTAACGTTTTACACAGATGGGCGATTTGACGGTCCTTTTCCCATGACCTGTACAAACATGCAAGGAAATCCTGCTCATCACTATTTCACAGAAAATTCTTTGTAATCTCGTGAAGGTTTTTCCACTCGTGTCATTCATCGTCTGTCATTCGTTCGGAGCGCATCCCAGGAACATGTGACGTGAGGTGGAAATACACCCTGGATATCAGTCTATCACAGTTGCACCATGAAAACACACACACACACTCACACACACACACACACACACACACACACACACACACACACACACACAACAACACACACACACGTGCACGCACACATTCATGCCTAGTGGCAATTTAATGGGAATGTTTTCTAGAGGTGGGCGGATCAGAGACAGAGAGAACATGCAAAGAAACGCAAACAATAACCCAAGCTCAGGATTGAACCCTGGAGCTGTGAAGTGCTGCCTATAAACTCTTTATTTTTTTTAAATGACTAGACCTTGATCTGAAAGCTGATTCTCTCAGTGTTTCTTTTGTTTTTTTTCAACCCGTCGGAAACCATCAGAGTAGCAGATCACCGACTTAATCAGATCACAACTTTCAATACTCTAAATCTTGCAAACAGAAAAGTGCACACAAAAAAAAAAAAAAAAAAACCCCATCAGACACTCAGAGCTGAGACTACATTTTCCACGCTTTACAGAGTTTCGATGAAATCCAGTGTGCGTATACATACAAACCAGGGATTCAGCTGAAAACTTCGTTTCATGCTAAATTTGATTCAGAACCTAGAAGAGGTGATGCGATTGCACTGATGTGTTTCAGGACGCACGATGACATTTACAGTTCTGACGATCTGCAGAACAATACCGGTAGCCGTATTAATCCACCCGTGTACAAATCTCTCACATCTCCGGCCTCCTCTTCCTGTGGAGCTCAGGCCGGCTCATCTTGCAAAATCTCTCACGCTTCTAATCTACTGTATGGTGCATTGAGGCAGTTTGGGTGGGGGGGGCGGTTTGAGTCATGCGGTAGGCTTCACACTGCATTGTGGTAATACGGCTGAGAGTGACAGTAACCAAGGCTCACAGAGAACAGGGTGTCAGACAAATTGTCATGTTCACACAGAGTCATACACCAGGTCGTTGTTTTGGTTTGGTCATAATGGAAAAACGCTACTTTTTTGCCCTTTGGCTCCATTCTTGAAACACAATGTGCTCGGCCCTGCCGCTAAAGCGTACTGGCATGTCAGTGTGTTGTGGAATGCTTTACAATCAGCGATGGCAGACTGTGGGTTCGGCTACAGAATGAGGCCCATGCTCCCCTGACCTACTTACGGCTTCATGCTGTTCTGAATCCCAATAGTGTTATTCCGCTGTAAAAGAGTATTAAAAATGCACCGTGCTGTTATGTTTTTATGTTTGAAAGCATGCATGTACAGTCATGGGGGAAAAAGAAAGTATACCCTCCTTCAATTCTATGCTTTTATTTATCAGTTCCTAAATAACAACTGTGTGGTCCTCACCAACTTCTTTAAACAAACTAATAACCGATTTCAATATGTAGTCATTTGTCCCCAAAAAGCAAACCAATATGCAGAAAGCAACTGGGGGGGGGGGATGAGTACACTTTTTAGTACATTCAGTATCACGTAGAAGAAACACTTTAAGGAACAATAACTTGTTTTCTGTAGGTATTTATCAATCTCTCAAATCTCTCATCGTGAAGAGATTTTGGCCCACTCTTCTCGACAACATTGCTTCAGTTCATTGATGTTTGAGGACGTTCGTTTACGCACAGCTGTGTTAAGATCCTGACACAGCATCTCAATAAGGTTGGGGTCTGGACCTTGACCTGACCATTCCAGCACCTCAATTTTTTCTTATTTTATAGAATACTCTGGTATAAAGTAGAGTTCAATGACTGCACGTTTCCTAGGTCAAGTAACTGCAAAACAAGTCAAAATCATCACCCCTCCACCACCATGCTTGACAGTTGGTATGGGGTGTTTGTGGTGATTCAGTGGGTCTGGTTTTCACCATACATATTGCTGTGCATGATGACCGAACATCTCTACCTTGTTCTCATCAGTACAAACGCTATTGTTCCAGAACCTCTGTGGTTTGTTCAGACGCAATTTTGCAAACATACCCAAGTTTAATCTAATAATTGTTTTTGGAGAGAAAGGGCTTTCCCTTACATGGTAACCCTTACATGAAAGCTATACTTGTTCAGTCTTTTTTTTTTGTATTGTGCGGTCATGAACATCAACATTTAAAGTACTTACAGAGGCTTCTAGTTCATATGATGTAGCACATGGATTTTTCTTTATACCTCTGAACTTTAAATGGTCTGTCCTTGGACTAAATTTGCTGGAATGCCCACTCTAGGGAAGACTACAAATGGAGCACCTTCAAGACAGTTGCCAATCAATCCTTCTCGCTGTAGAATGGTGAATTTCAAATTGTTTGGAGATGGCCTTATGACCCATCCTTTTGTTTTGCAATAGTGTAGACACACACCTGAGTGCTCCAGAACAGCAAAAGTTATGAAGTGCTTTTATAGGGGTAGTCACATTTCTTGATGATTAACAAATCTTGTGCATTCCATTCGGAACAACTGCTAATTACTCTCAATGACTGTGGCAGTAGGAAGGGTGCACTTATTTTTTCCCCCACCTGGTTTCTAAATTTTGGTCTACGTTTTTTGAGGAAAATGGTTACATAATGAAATCTGCTGTTGTTTGTGTTGTCACGTGAGGTTCTTTATTTGTTTGGTTATACAAGTTCATGAAGACCACCCAATTGTTATTTAGATAAATAAATAAATAACAGAATTAAACGAGGGTATACTTTCTTTTCCCCCCCAAAGACTGTATTTAATTGGTCAGTGGTACACGGTAAAGGATTTTCATACATGTAGCTGTGACAATAGAGGAGACCAGAGGCCTCATGTACAAAACCATTGTAAAGACTGATCGTGAAATTCCCTTCAGTCTGTGATTCTTAAAATCTGAACATGGGGTTGATTCGTGGTGCCAAACGCACGGTTTCCTAACTTGGATCTTCCGGTAGTTTCACAACGAATATATTGAACAGCTCAATAACTAATTAACAGGGCCTTTGCGTTTTCAGCAAGTGTTGCCGTGAAGAAATCTGTCAAAGGCCATATGAAGATGATTAATCCATTCCCGGTGGCCATGAAGTCAAGCTGCAGCGTTTAATATAAACTGCTGAAAGCCAGCGAAAGCTGCACTGGTTTTGCAAAAAGAACACTCTCACTTCTGCATCATTTTATGGTTGCAATGGATCCAAGTGGAACGTGAAAAGTGTTTAGAAATACGTTCACTCGCATTCATCTTTACTAAGCGATTTATTCTGGGCAGGATCCTGGGAACACCAGGCGTGAAGTGGGAATTCATCTTTTGTCCATTGCAGAATACCATGCACACACACAAATTGGGGGCACCCAGGGGAAATTTAGAGGCATCAGTCTGTTTTTGGGGAGGTGGGAGCAAACCCAAGCGAACACAAGGAGAACATGCAAAATTCCACACAGGCAGTAACATGAGCTCAGGACTGACCTGGATTCAGCAACATTGCCACTGAGAGACACACAATAAATACAGGCTGGTAATATACTCTGTGTGGCATGTTCAGGGGCCGTAATAAAAACAAATTCAGACTGTGATGAGCACTGTGGGAAAACAATAACCATAACAGACGGGTGTTAATGGAGTGATTTGCATATTATATTGTAGTAGCCTTTAGTAAATCGCATCGCTTCAGCTACGTTAGTGATTCAGTAGCGAGTTCTGCCAAGGCTAAACAAATCTATGAAGAATGCTTATAAAATGTACTACTTTCGCTTTTCTCTCATTTCCCAAAACTAAAAAGCTCTTTTATTGCCATGTGATTTATACCATTCTTTCGTAGACCCGTAAGGATAACGGTAGTGAAACAAGACGTGCAAATGATACAGAACATCCTCTTGGGAAACATGCTGTGGTATTTTATATGGCTCTGACCAAAATGAAACAAAAAGCATCTTGACCTAGAAACTGCTCTCAGAAAAGCAGAACAGATTGCTAATTTCACCAAATAAACCATTTTGAATAACATTAGGTTTTATATGGTGGTTTGAGAAAACCTGTCTGATGTCATGCTGGCTGAATTCTGGCAAACGGCCAAACAAAAATCAGGTTTGGGCCAAATCTTTTTTCTGTCTACAGCATACTCTTTCCCCAACATCACAAAAGTAGAAACAGGAAGTAATGTGACAAATTATACCAATCACATTACTTGGCATGCGGCCCCGGCCGCAGATACTCCAAACATTTGTGGACACCTCACATGGGTGTGACTGTCAGCTTACTGAACATTCCACTTCCACCTTTTGCTGTTATAATAAATGTCCACTCTTCTGGGAAGGCTTTCCACTAGATGTTGGAGCATGGCTGTGGGGATTTGTGCTCATTCATTCACAAGAGCATTAGTGAGATGAGACACCGATGTTGGCTGAGGAGGTCTGGTGCATGTCTTCATGGAGCTCACTTTGTGCACAGGGACATCGTCATACTGGAACAGCTCCAACTCCTTAGTTTTAGCGAAGGGAAATTGTAATGCTACAGCATACAACGACATTCTGTGCAACTGGGTGCTTCTAACATGGTGAGAACAGTTTGGGGAAGAAACACATATGGGCGTGATGGTCAGGTGTGAACAAACTTTTGCCCATATACTGTAGCTAGCTGGAGCTAGTTACGTATGAAACATTTAGTTAGCTATTTACTAGAGCTATTTACAATGGGAACACTATTATTCATTACCGGATATGGGGAGGGCTCACGTGTGTATCCACATACATTGGGCTATATATTGTAGCGTTCCCAGACCACCGTTCTTTCAAGTGAACCAATGATCCAATCTCTGGACTGCTCCTGGGTTTTTCACTAATTATACTGAATACTGAACTCAGGACTCAAACAGCCCCAAGTCTGTGGGGGGAATAATACGCAAGTGTGAAAACGACTTAACTGTGTTTTAATAAACCACTCAAGACTAGAAAAACCGATCCTTAATCAAATATGTAATTAAATATATAAGGTGATGATGCCTTGACTGGTTAAAAACAATGACCCTGGGCTGTACAATAATTATTTTTTTTTTTCATAAGCTATTACTCTAACAATTGTTGGAGCAGTTCACCATGCCGACTTCTCTATGCATAAACGAGAAACCAACAGCGTGATCGATAGCCTGTAAACTCGTTCCTCGCTTTTCATTAGCGAGATGACGATTCCTCAGAGAATAAGGCTGTAAAAAGAGGGTTGAGCACAGCATCACGTAACAGGAGCTTCAGCCTGGGAGTATTAAACAGAGTTCTTCATGATTTCACCTCCATCTCCCAGATCAGTAGGAACCATGGAGAACATGCAACGCTGAGCCTTGAGCCTCCACACGTGTGGCTTAGATGACATCCCCCCATCTTGTGCGAGTGATCGAGGACAGTGGATAGCTGATCATTCTCATGGCCAATCCTCACAACAAGAAGGCTGTCTGAAAATATAGTTCCTCTCCCCTGGGAATAGTCTTGATGAAAGAGGTTAAATATCTGAAATAATAAGGCGATGATATGGGTAACGGCACTGGAATTCTCACGTGAACGAAAATTTCCAAATCCATCCATCTTCTATACCGCTTATCCTTTTCAGGGTCGTGGGGGAACCTGGAGCCTATCCCAGGGAGCATCGGGCACAAGGCGGGGTACACCCTGGACAGGGTTTCAATCCATCGCAGGGCACAATCACATACACACCCCCATTCATACACTACGGACACTTTTTGGACACGCCCACTAAACATGTCTTTGGACTGGGGGAGGAAACCGGAGTACCCGGAGGAAACCCCCACAGCACGGGGAGAACATGCAAACTCCGCACACACAGGGCCGCAGTGGGAATCGAACCCCCAAGCCTGGAGGTGTGGGTCATGAACCTGCTAACCACTAAGCCACCGTGCGCCCCAAATATCCAAAAAGAAAGAAGAAAACAAGCCAGTTCTAAACAGAACTATGTACGTTATACATATTACATTATAATATTTAAAATATATAAAATGCAGATTTTTGTCTTTGCCCTGATCATGTGATTATACCTTACAATAATTTGAACACCGCCATTTTTAAAATGTCTTGAATTTCCCCTTGGGGATCAATAAAGTATGTATCTATCTATCTATCTATCTATCTATCTATCTATCTATCTATCTATCTATCTATCTATCTATCTATCTATCTATCTATCTATCTATCTATCTATCTATCTATCTATCTATCTATCTATCTATCTATCTATCTATCTATCTATCTATTATCTATCTATCTATCTATCTATCCATCTATCTATCTATCTATCTATCTATCTATCTATCTATCTATCTATCTATCTATCTATCTATCTCTATCTATCTATCTATCTATCTATCTATCTATCTATCTATCTATCTATCTATCTATCTATCTATCTATCTATCTATCTATCTATCTATCTATCTATCTATCTATCTATCTATCTATCTATCTATCTATCTATCTATCTATCTATCTATCTATCTATCTATCTATTTAACTAATTCCTGCTTTTTTCTAATGTATTAAAGATTATTATTTTATTTATTTTTTTATTAAGTGTTTAGATTTTTTTTGTGTGTGTTAAATACTCTAATCAGATTGCAGTCCGATTGGACTGAACTCGTTCCCAGGAACTTATACACCAGACACTGAACATAATCTACGCCTTATAATAAATGGTTTTAAAAACATGTTATTCAGCAAAGAACAACGTATAATCGTTGCTATATGGACGTTTTATTTTGTAAGGAGACATTTATTGAACATTTACAGAAGACAAGTGACCGCGCAAAAAAAGTCAAGTTAAAGTGTTTTGTTTTTTCTTACTAACTTAAAAAAGAAGAGCCTGGTGATGATTATAATCTGCTATAACAGAAGAAATGACCAGAACTAATGCTGTGTTCGTGCTGCATTGTAAGTGGTAATGTGCAGGTCGTAATAACGTCACTTCCCAACTCGGTATGTTCAACGTGCTAAGCTGAAGAAGAAAAAAAAAATGGATGCCTCCACGAAAGCGTGTGTTTTGGTACTGATGTAATCTAGTGAACTTCTAACATTACTGCAACATTTTGGACTGAAATTGCAGTTCAGCAACAATTACGAGCAATCCCAAGTAGCATTAGCAATAAGCTAGCCAGCGGACAATAGCGAGGAGCGTTAGCAACAAGCTAGCCATTAGTGATAACTCTAATGCTGATGATTACCGTCTCAAAGCACCGATCAGCATGGTCAATGTTATAGATTTAACCAAGTACCCTGTCTGTATATTAACTGACCTAAAGCCGGTACTGCTATAAACTGATCTCACAGTCATGAAAGGTGGATTTTACACTATTCGCGTGTTGATTTGACGTCACTCTGGTTGAGAAGTTTACCTCAAGTTGATGCGTTGAAATTGCACGTGGAGTGGTTTTTACCGAAAACGTTGGGGAATTACAAGCTGCTACATTCCACAACATTAGATGTAACTAAAGACGATTCAGAAGTATGCTGTGCCATTGTAAGATAAATTCAAAATGCCTATTGCTGGCGAGTCGCTGCGGTATAAGAGGAATAAAACACTTCGGGATGTACTGTTATGGCAAAATAATCCACTTTGAGATGGTAACAGCAGCTTCGCTTGATTCCGGGTCACATCACACCACCCCGGCATCGACTCTTCTATAACAGAATGCCCCAAAGTGTTTATTCCCGACAGAACACAACGCGACATAAAATAGGGGAGGATTTTGTATTTAAGATGATTAAGGTGAAAAATTGCTCTTGGGACAGCGATGGGCTACATTTCACCTATTTTAACCCACTGTTAGAGAAATTTGTTTTAAGTCAACAGGTAAAAGAACTTGTAAATACAGTATGTAGAAGATGACTGTTAAATGTTAAAAAGAAATGTTGCGAGTCTTGAAGGCTGATGGGGATTTGAACAGGCCAAGAGGAGCCCAGGTGCATCATGGGAAGCAGAAATCCTAGACCAGCACGTAACTGCTATCCGCCGCTCATTATGTGTTTTGAGCAAGTTTTATTTCAGGAGGATAAACGCAGACTTTTCCTCTCCTTAAACAGCCTGAGCCAGGTGCACATAAACAGTGTGTGTTTTCAGGCAGGTCGGGCGATTCTCCCACTCAGGTGAGACACACACACACTTTACATATCCACAAGAGCTCGTAACCAGATCTCCGCAGGACAAACACCTTTACCCAGTCTCTGACAGAGCTTGACGTTTTTCGCTACATTTGGTGATGGAACTGCTGAAGAAAGTACATTTTTCCTTCCCTCCAAATGCTCCGCTTCAAAAACAGATCAAACACATAGGAAATCTTTTTGATAGTGAAGAATTTGTGCAGGAAGCACTTTCAACACCACGATTTACTTTAAAACGAGAACGTAGTGGTCCTGTGCTGGCTAGGATGTCGTGACGTCGTGATAAAATGTCACAATACACACTTCTGCACAAGATACACAATACGATATTTTCTGATCCTCCTTTTTGGTGTTAAAATAAACAGATTTTTTCAAATAAATGTATTATTAAATTCAGGGGTTTTCTTCCATGTAACACTCCTGTTCTGATGGCAGCTTGTAAGCAAACCTTTACATTGACACACATCATCCATCCTATCCTATCCCAGGGGACTTGGGAGCACAAAGCAGGGGACATCCTGGACGGGGTGCCAACCCATCTTAGGGTACAATCGCATACACACATTCACACACTATGGACAATTTGGAAATGCCAATCAGCTTTGGACTGGGGGAGAAAACCGGAGTACCCGGGAGAAACACAGGGAGAACGTGCAAACTCTGGACACACAGGGCAGAGACAGGATTCGAACAAATCCCAAATCCCAAAATCCCAAATCCCGGGGGGGGAGGTGACTTAGTGCTAGCCACACGCCAATGTCTTCAAAGCCTGACGTAATATTTTGGTCGTATCACCTACGGCTCATCTTAACATTGTCGGTCAGCTTCTCCAACCTCACGAATGCACAGCCTTTTCAGGATGTCAAGATTGTCGACGTGAGCTCTCACCCCAGCTGAACCTGGAATCTCACGGTCCCAAAGAGTAATCATCAAACGTTATGCTAATCTCTTAATGAGCTTTCCTGTTTTATTTAGAGAGCCACAGCAAACTCATCTGCAAGCCATGAAACCATTGTGACAGCCAAGACGGCCCAATCCCATGATCATACCCGGTCTGAACTATAACAGAAGGACTTCATGCTCTCAGTTACTCTGGACCAGGGTCCGCGGTTGATTTTGGCACGGGGTCAGGTTTTCATTCGACAGGGGGCCAGCGTGATGAGACCACACCAAATAGCCCATCATTTTACACAACTGGTATCTCCAAAAAGGTTACGTTTAAATCACAGCAGAATTACGTACAATAGCTGTTGTATTAGTGTGTATTCGAGTCGTTCTACTGTCATTAACCAGACGTCTAGCTTTTGTTAGAGAATCTGGCACCTTTCATGAATAAACATGACCGCCTACTTTCACACAAATCACAGACCTTTTCCCATAGCCCGACAGGTCTAGCTCATTCACTCCCCACTAACGACACCTTTATAAACATTTATAGATGGGATTCTGTGAACTTTTCCACTGACTGTATCTTGCTTTCGAAAAGCTCATTGTGACATGGTGTTTGTTTTCCCGCTGGGATCCTGAATGGCCCATGGGTCGCTGTAGAGCTTGTCCAAATTAGAACTGAAGCCAAAGAGGAGTTATTAAAGTGGATGGCCTGAAATTAGGGCCAAGGATTAAAGCGAAGTTAGTGCCATGTTAAAAGGTCTCAGTGATTTGCACTCATCCAGATAAACCTCAACCTTTTGTAACTAAAGAAGCCTCCCCCATCATGTCGCATGTCCCTCCCAAATATTGTAGGAGACCAGGTATAATGATGATCTCTTATATATAAAAATCTATCTATATATAACTTAATCTATAATCTGTTTTTGATAGATTGACAAAAAATATATCTGAACACTATAACTACTTTGAACAAGAGAACTAGACTGTATTAACGTGGACTATTTTACATGTAAAACGTGTTGCATTACGTTCGTCTTACATTCTAAATACATTCACATAAGAATGATGTAATCTGGGATGAAGGGTCGCGTCTCGTTATCCATGACATTGTTCAATCTCCGGCTCTCAGACACTCACTCAACAGAGCAGACGCAGAGAGAGGTGAGAGTGCAGAGGGAAAGCAAGACCTCGTGCCTGCAGGGCAGTACTGGCGATGTTTGGAAAGTCGCTAAAGGGATCTGAAAAGCTGGCAACACTGGTCTGCACGGACAGCTAGATAAAAAGCAGGCTAAGCTCCGCCTCTCCCCAGCAAAAAGAAAATACAGGAGAGAAAATAAAATAAACCCGAGAACCCAAATGATGCCCTGTCTGAGTTTTGTAATTAACTTAACCTAAACTTTGCCACATTTATTACAGCTTACATAAACGATATGGCCAAAAGTATATGGACACATGACCATCACACCCATATGTGGTTCTTCACCAAACTGTTGCCACAAAGTTGGAAGCACGCAGTTGTCTAGAACATATTTGTACGCTGTAGCATTAAGATTTCCCATCACTGGAACTAAAGAGGCCCAATCCTGTTCCAGCATCATAATGCTCCTGGGCACAAAGCGAGCTCCATGAAGACATGGCTTGCTAAGACTGGAGTGGAAGAACTCGAGTGGACTGCACAGAGCCCTGACCTCAACCCCACTGAACATCTTTAAGATGAATTACCTGACCACACTAATGCTCTTGTGGCTGAATGAGCACAAATCCCCACAGCCATGCTCCAAAATCTAGTGGAAGGCCTTCCCAGAAAAGAGGAGGTTATTACAACTGTAAATAAATAAGGAACAAATCCGGAACAGGAGGTTTAACAAGCACATACGAGTGTAATGGACACATACTTTTGTCCATTTCTTCTCGTCCATTGAAAAGTCCAAATGTCTTAGTGTCTCGTTTTTTTTCTGTAGTATAGCCTACTGACCAGAGCCGATAGTCATGTCCACATCTGCTGGATTCATGCTGATGCTGCATTTCTTGTGTCATAAAAATGAAACCATAAACAACAATAGACTTGACACATTTTATTACAGCCATGAATTTTCTTCATTTAAAGTGAGCTTTATATCTGCGAGTTAAAAACGTCCCTGCAGGATCCCCGGCCTGATGTCCACCTCTAGTCTTTACCACACGTAATTAGCTCCTGTAATAGCAACTGCTCTTTTTCAGTAGGAATAATGTCCACAATGTCTGGTTTGAGCGACAGCTAAAATGGTGTCCTACTGCTTGCTCTGGACTCCTGGACGTGAACACAGCTGTTTCACCATGATAGTGTACAGGCTTAAAAACGAGGTTCAATGCAACCGGTTCTTCTACGCTTTAGGCCCTGTTTACACTAGTCTGTGTTTTCGTTGTAAACTGCATTTTAAATTGGAAACGATCCTCGTCCACACGGGCGTTTCCGCTGTGTTTCAGAAACGATCTTCATCTGCACGACACGCCCGAAAACGCAGGTCACATGACCATTCATGCACACTGGGCATGCGCATACAAGTGTAAACAGGAAGGTGGTTGCTAGTCACCGGCAGGCACAACAATGAGCATGAGTGCCGGCGTTCCATGTAGGTCTTACGCCGCTTGAACTGAGATTTGTTGACGATTTGCTCTAATCAGAGCTCGCCTCTTGCACATGTAGGCAGCTGCAGTTTTATAAAATATAGAATTTAACCGCACAATGGCTGCTAAGAATGACGACAAAGCCAGCAAAGCTTGCGGTTCAGTCTCCGTGTTGTTGTGTATACGATCGAGGTAGCGTAACGGTCATATGTTCGGGGCTTGACAAATCAGTTGAAGGATACGCAGTGCACCAGAAGACCCAATCAGAGAGCGAATGTGGGAAGCCACGCCTTAGTTTTCAAAGGTCTTCGTTTTGGTCCGTTTACACTGACACGCGAGCGAGCCCGGAGTTTTCAAACTAAAACGGGGTCTTCTGCTTTTCCAAAAGTCTCCGTTTTCGAGCGTCAAAAATGCAGAAGTAGTGTAGACGGTAGGCGTAACCTTCAAAGTTATGCGTTTTAAAACGAAAACACACTAGTGTAAAACAGGGTCCGAGAGCGTAACTGAACAATCGCCATTACACTGAGAGACTGATATTCTTTAGCACTGCCCGTCATATCCGACTCTCACACTGTCTCGTACTGCGACGATGGTCCTGTTTTTAGTAGCTACTGTACTGTCTTGTGCTGTTTGCAGGTGTTTTACATGTGCACTTTATTTAGAAACGTCTAAGCCTCATTTGGCTCCATGTCGTCTCGTGTAGTTCTGTGGTGCTTTATGTGGCACCATGGTCCTGGAGGACCGTTGGTTAGTTTCACTGTGAACTGTACCAGCTGTATATGGTCGCAATGACAACGCCTCGACTTGATATAGCCTATACATTCATAACTTAATAAAAACAATGCCTGGCTTTTCCCCCCAGGTTTTTGTAGTAGAAAGAATCCAGAAAGGAAAGTCACAGCGATTATTCCAGTCTTATTCAATTTACACTGGTTTCCTATTAAGACAGGTATTGGATATAAAGTTTGGCTTTTGCCATTTAAATCAGTGTAACTCAAAGCACTGGTCCATCCCACTCAGCTCAACCGGATTATCTGTACAATCTCTACCACAATAAACACGAGCTTTCAGCTTATTAACAACTGCAATAAAATAACAGGATACACGCCCAATATTACTTTCTGTATACAATTAAAAACACCTACTTACCTAGACTGGCCTCCACTCGGGCATTTTACACTAGCCTACTACTATGCTGTTTCTTTCTTGGAGTATCTTGGAGTTGTTGGGGTTTTTTTGTGTGTGTGTGTGACTGTTGCGGTCAAAGATTTTTCCTTCCTTCCTTCCGTCTCAGCATTTAAAAACTTGTGACGCAACTGGAATTGGTGAAATTGCCATTGTGCGAAATTGCTTGGCACGCTCTTTCGCAGTGATGTTTGTTGGCAAATGATACTTTTTAGCTGTGCTCATGTCCCGCACAAACGAATCGAAGAGGGCTTTGGCTCTGGACGCGCGTTGCGATGACGCGTCTTGGCCCAGATCTTCGGAAAATCCGCATTCGTTTAGAAAAATTGCAAGCGTGGGTTTGCTTGATTTTACGTCAGTGACTTGAATTTCTGTCCGTGCGAAATCCTGAAGGGACAGATCGAGTGGATGTGAACATATTAACGTCCGTCTTGTGTCTTATTTTATTTTAAGGAGTACTATGTAGCATGGTGAAGAAAACTTGCTCCATGCCAGCACCTTCATTCTCAGATGATATCTCGAAACAAAAATTACCTTAAAGACATTTCTGCAATGCACAGTTGCGTATCGTAATCTATACACTGTAGGTTTGCTAACAGAAACAACAGGAGTGTTGCCCTTAAAACACTGATTTGTTTACACCACTGAAAGAGAGAAAAACACTTTGCGATACCCATAATACCTCAGAAACATTTATAACTATATCATCGACATGTGATCACACTGCCCAGCCCAGCATTGGGATTTATTACAGATATACAGCGAGAGCACGTATCCTGATCCATCATGACTCCAATAATGGATTTTTATCCTTACGTCCCCCTGCGTCTTTACACGACCATTTCACTTTATGAATAATCTCAACTCCATATTTTCAGCTACAGTAACTTTCATAAGCGCTGGGAAAGTGAATCTATTCATTGTTTTTGTTATGTACTATCTTTGTGTTTTTTGTTTTTTTTTTATTCTTTGCAAAAGGACATGAGGAATTAATGGCATCTGGGGGTGTAGTCCTGCCTCACACTTCCTGTTCCCAGGACAGGAAGTCCGTATCCACCACAATCTTCAATCAGGATAAAGCAGCTGATGAGAATGAATGAATGAAAGAGTGCACGATGTCACTTGTTAGTTTCTGGCAGCTTTTCAGATTAGAGGGTGATGAGAATCCAACACTACCTTCTTACTCATGCAGGGCACTGGAGGGGGTGTGTGTGCGCGTGTGTGTATATCTTTTATCTCTCAAGTTACAAAACATGTGAGGTGACATGCCATGGAAGCACGATGACACATGGGTGCAAATATTTTCACGCCCTGTTTCCTCTATCCTTCAAGGCATGAAAAGTTTAGTCAGTAATACTTTAACCATCTCAGCGTCTTTGTCGCGAACACTGAATAAACGGTGACGGCGGGCGGGGTAGGGGAGCGGATAAAGGAGGCGATCTATTTTGGTTCTCAGTCTGAAATGCGCTGCAAACGTGCCAAGGGAGGCAGCAGGAAGTGTTTGGCCTGCAATTACAGTGAAAAAAGCTCACGCTGCTCTCTTGTGTAGTCAAGATATGTCTCCGAAATTCACAATTTCTCACCGGTGCTCCTTCTATCGGGATTGTTTTGGCCATTTCTATTCAAGTCACATGCCAGCCCCATGGGGAAAAGCAACATAAAAAATTCCCAATGTAAATGAGTGAAATCACTCCTCCAGCAAGCGTTAGACGCGAAAACTCAGACCGCGTCGTTGAGTTTACATCGATCTCGTGTCTCTGTTTCGTTCTTCGCAGCGTGTTGACCCTCCACATGGTAGTAGTAGTGCAGGGTTAGGTTTACACTCCACAGACACTTACAAAAAAAGAAACAGCATCTGTTTGAGCGCAGAAGTAACCAGTGACCTTTTGCTGACTTGCGTGTCTGGATCAACTCCAACTCTGGATCAATCTAAACCTGTGCTTCATAGACTTCGTTCGCTCTCTGAAACCTCGCTCGCTACATTTACGTTTATTCGTTTAGCAGACGCTTTTATCCAAAGCGACTTACAAATGAGGAAATACAAGCAAAATATAAAAGCTACGCAAAGCTCGCACTAAGCCGTTTACCACAGCATTTGCCTCCAACATGAGACATCAAGTGGGAAACACCGACCAGGACATTCTCAAAATATTTCACGAGTTACTCATCAGCACGGATGATAAATATGCGTGACCTGAAACAGCGTATGCCAAACACTCAGCCTTACATCAGTCAAGACAAGCTCTCATGTGAATACCACAGCCTTACACCCAAAAACTGCTGCTGTAATCATCATCACGCTCTTAGAGAACGTTTATACGACAACGATGTACTAAAAGCGGAAAAGTTCCAAAAAGATCCCCGTTCACACGGATCCGTGAGAACGACTAAAAACACTGTGCTATGCATGCCAGGCCAGTAGTTGGCAACTTGCTCCGGGCGACACTGAACTGTAAACAAATACAAGTTAATGGAGGAGCTGCGGTTTTTCTGGATAAAGTACAATATCTTTTAAACTTCTCAAACCATTTCAATGGTTTATGATCGACGTGGACTACAAAAACGTTCTGTCTCCAGTTACTTAGAATCTCGAAAGTTAAACTTGGAAAATAATTCATTGTCATAAGGAATTGTGAAAACATCATTCACAACCTGCTCACAACGAGCGTCCTTACGACACAATTCGTACTGTTGGACTTTAAAGTAAAAATTGTGTGAGTTAATGGTTTATGAATCGACTATTCGGTGTCATCTTGAAAATAATTCATTTCCTTTTGAGTCTGGTTCCTCCGGTTCATGTCAGGTTTGTCCATGCCACATGCTTGTTAAGGATCTAAATATAAATCCACATCCGGATTTCTCTAAAGCTGCTTTGTAACAATTCCCATTGTTCATAGCGCTATATAAAGTGCCCTTTCAGTAGACTTGTTATTCACTGCCCTTAACGAACATGTTTAAAAGCCTAACAGTGGTTTTGGAATGTAAAATCTCACACCTTTGGTCACTACTGGAGAACTTTAATCACCAAGCTACAACTGCCGGAGTATATAAAACCAGGGATTAGAAATGTTACAGGGAACAAAATTGGGGGGGTCGACGACGACATAATCCATAATTTTGGGATTTGAACATAGTCCAAAAATTACTTAATAAAAACGTTATTAAGTGCTCAAGCGGTTAGTAATGTTATTCTTCCATTTCTGTGCGCTTCCAAGAAAGTACATGCTAAACATTTTCCCAGCAGGCCTAAATTCATGTCCAGAACTCCTCACCTCCTGCACGCCCAGCTACAGGGATATATGATCAGACCGAACATGATTTCAGAGAGATTTTTTTGGCCAAAAATGCTTGAATTTTCTGCTGCTTTTTTTCTATTTATGATGCAATTTGAAGCTACTTCAACTGATGGAATTGCAATCGCACGAAATTGTTTTGCACGGTCTTTTACAGTGATATTTGTTGGTAAATGAGACCTTTTAGTTGTACACATGTTCGACACACATGAAATCAATGAAGGCTTTGGCTGAATGTGCGTTGTGATAACGTGACATGACGCGTCTTGGCCCAAATCCGCGGGAAATCTGCGTTAAATTTGAAAACTTGCAAGCTTCACCGGCGTTTGATTGATCTCGCGTTCATTTCTGCGAGCGCAAAATCCTGGAGGGATTTTTAGCGCCTATAGATGGAGGGAGGGCAGGAAGCGTACGACTCTGCAAGCAACATATCACCCTGCAAAGTAGAACAATGCACCGAAACTGTTCAAAATAAAAAAAGACACATGCTTCGGGTTAGGATTCTTAATATCCTACGGCCTTCTCTGCTTGTAGGAAGGTAAAAAAAAATCCTTTCTATTCAGAAAAGTCAAATACAAAAACGTTATCGTTTCTCAATCCAGTAAAAAACAGTTACGTAATAGATGTTTTGGAGGATTAGCCATTCTATAACTTTAGTCCAGTCATTTTGTATTGGTGAAAAGACGATGAATCAAAACAATGAACCAATAAGAGATCGTATTAAAAACTACGATTTAAATGTCTGGTGTTTGAAACCTAGTCCTGATTAACAATTCTCAAACAAGCTTAGAAACCATAAACACTAGACTAAAACGAGCACGATCAGGAAAACACCACCAAAGTTTTCCTGTCGTTTCAGAATCTACGGAAACTGTGCCTCATGCCATGCGGCATTAACCGAGACCGACATCCTACAGCTCTTTTCATTTAACCTACACGGTTTTCCTTTCTTCCTTCACTGTGCACTTAATAGTTATATAAGGAAAATACGGTCTGTTCTCTGTAAAATAAATAAATAAATAAATAAATAAATAAACATGAGCAAAAAGCCACCTCTAGAACCAACATGTGTCCCTAACTGTAAGAATATAAAAAACCAGTGTAAAACAAGTTAACCACTTATATATACGAGTTTCAAAGCAGCTCTACTATTACTGCCAATGCTGAAAAATAATTGAGACTTTAATAGAGCACTCTGGTACAATTTCATGAGATAACCATCCTCCACTATGTGCTGCGGTTGACCCAACAAAGCGCGGCTTTACGATAATGAAGATATAAAGAACAGCTTTGAGATTTAAGACATGTTTGTGCCTCTGTGTTCGGGGTTGCCACGTCAGCGGATACTACCAAGTTGTAAATCCTTTGTACACATGGCAAACACACCGATCATCCATCCTGTTGTGACACCTCAGGAGGTTCTCCTTAGTGAAGAGAAGCCGATAGAACCGGTCAAAACAGCACCTGGGTACAGGACATGTTCCTTCTTGAGCAACACCCGAGCAACACACTCTGTTTGGATAACGCAAGCATGGAAGCTGTGCTGGAATCATTGCTCACCAGCCTGTTCGTGCAGACAATCGATATGTCCGTGACAATCAAATGATGCGCTGGCTAAATATTCAGACTGTAACATACACCAAGCTAATGATACTAGCAAAGGATCACTTCCCTTTACGTTTCTAATACCTTCGAATTATATTTAAACTGTACCACTAGAGGCTGTTTCAAACGTTTGAATCGCCTGGTCATGCGCTACTATTCATAGATCTCTCATTCGTTTCTAACTTTCTTTAGCAGACCAAGCAAGTGAAAAAGTTTGAAACGGTACTCGAGATATGATTCATGGAACATTTCTGCCTGAAAATGAATGACCGGGCGATTAAAATATTCTTTTTATGTGCAATATCATAATATCATGCACACTGTGGTGACATTATGACTAAATACATCGCTACTGTTGGAGTAATTACTACACAAATGATCAGTTATCCAAATCAGTGCATTACACTTTTCCCACATTTTGTTATGCTACAGTTTTATTCCAAAATGGATTAAATTCATTATTTTCCTCAAAATTCCACAAACAATACCCCATAATGACAACGTGAAAGAAGTTTGTTTGAAATCTTTGCAAATTTATTACAAATACAAAACAAAAAAAGCACATTTACATAAATATTCACAGCCTTTGCCATGACACTCAAAATTAAGCTCAGGTGCATCCTGTTTCCACTGATCATCCTTGAGATGTTTCTACAACTTGATTGGAGTCCACCTGTGGTAAATTCAGTTGATTGGACATGATTCGGAAAGGCACACACCTGTCTATATAAGGTCCCACAGTTAACAATGCATGTCGGAGCTCAAACCAAGCCATGAAGTCCAAAGAATTGTCTGTAGACCTCCGAGACAGGATTGTATCAAGGCACAGATCTGGGGAAGGGTACTGAAACATTTCTGCAGCACTGAAGGTCCCAATGAGCACAGTGGCCTCCATCATCCATAAATGGAAGAAGTCTGGAACACCAGGACTCTTCCTAGAGCTGGCAGCCCTGCCAAACTGAGCGATCGGGGAGAAGGGCCTTAGTCAGGGAGGTGACCAAAAACCCCATGGTCACTCTGACAGAGCTCCAGCGTGTCTCTGTGGAGAGAGGAGAACCTTCCAGAAGGACAACCATCTCTGCAGCACTCCACCAACAGGCCCGAATGGTAGTGTAGTTAGACGGAAGCCACTCCTCAGTAAAAGGCACATGACAACCCGCCTGGAGTTTACCAAAAAGCACCTGAACGACTCTCCGATCAAGAGAAACAAAATTCTCTGGTCTGATGGCCTGAATGGCTACCTCATGTCTGGAGGGAACCAGGCACCACTCATCACCTGGCCAATACCATCCCTACAGTGAAGCATGGTGGTGGCAGCATCATGCTGTGGGGATGTTTTTCAGCAGCAGGAACTGGGAGACTAGTCAGTATCGAGTGAAAGATGAATGCAGCAATGTACAGAGACATCCTTGATGAAAATCTGCTCCAGAGTTCTCTGGACCTCAGACTGGGGTGAAGGTTCATCTTCCAACAGGACAACGACCCTAAGCACACAGCCAAGATAACACAGGAGTGGCTACAGGACAACTCTGTGAATGTCCTTGAGTGGCCCAGCCAGAGCAAAGACTTGAACCCGATTGAACATCTCTGGAGAGATCTGAAAATGACTGTGCACCGACGCTCCCCATCCAACCTGATGGAGCTTGAGAGGTCCTGCAAGGAAGAATGGGAGAAACTGCCCAAAAATAGGTGTGCCAAACTGGTAGCATCATACTCAAAGACTTGAGACTGTAATTGGTGCCAAAGCTGCTTCAACAAAGTATTGAGCAAAGGCTGTGAAGACTTACGTCCATGTACTTTTTTTGTTTATTTATTTTTAATAAATTTGCAGAGATTTCAAACAAATGTCTTTCACGTTGTCATTATGGGGTATTGTTTGTATTATTTTGAGGAAAATAATAAATTTAATCCATTTTGGAATAAGGCTGTAACATAATAAAATGTATAAAAAGTGAAGCGCTGTGAACACTTTCCGGATGCACTGTATACCAGTTTGACCCATATAAAGCAGCACGGACGTCAAACTTCAGATGAGGAAAAAGAAGCCCTGATTGACCACAAGGAATTCCCAAGTGTGCTTGGTTAGTCATTTAGACCTCCAATCTTGAAGTGGGCCAGTGTTCAAGTTCACAAATGTTCAAGCACCTGCCTTCGACCCCACCCCCAACCCCACCACCAATACAATGCCAGCTCTGCATGCTTCCTGCTGAGGTGAGTACCAGTGTGTGCCAGGAAACTACAGGAGATCCTCTTCCAGCAGCTGACACCCCAAAACCAGCTACCAAATGCTGTTGCACTAAATGAAACCCTTCAAATGGGGTGACATGGCACCATAGTCTCGGCTCTGTTCAAATCTTAAATCCACGAGACTAACCGGCTGAGCAAAAAAGCAGTGCAAAAAATTTCTGCATCCTGAAGAAGGATAAAACTTGTTCCTAGCATAATTCTCCATTAATAATACCAACCGATTGCTCAACGAAAATATCTTCATAGATACACCCAATCTGGAACAAAATAATCCCATGAATTGTTCGGGCAAATTAAATTTCCACCAGACTGTAGAAGTTAATAATGCGTTTAATAACTTGTTAAAGGAACAGATTTAACGGCATCATTAAAACCTTTGAATCAAATTGATCACATGATAAATGACAGAAACAAGGAAAATGCCCGCTTGGCTTTAACACTGCATTAACATTAACTACTACAAACTGACCCAAAAGAGTTATGACAAAAGTGACACCGTGTGTGCTCATGAATTTAGAAGTGACTGCAAGGATAGGAATGTAAAGCTTCTGGTGTGTGTAAACAATTGATTTGGAAAATGCAAATCAGACAATTTATTCTGATTGTAAAAAAGAAAAAAAAATCTTTGCATATAAAACACTGCGAGCTAGTTTTATAAGAACAGGATACTGCAGCATTAGCGCAGTTCTTGGTTCAAATGCCAGGACTGTGACTGGGCTGCTGTTAGGCCACTGAGCATTACCTTGAGGGCTCTTACCTTGTGCTCAAGAATTGAGGAGACTTCATGTTCATTTTGCTGATTTTTCCCTCACCATTTTTAAAAACTACTGACTGCATAAATAAAAACAGCTTGCAAACTTTTTGCAGTCTGGGATCCCATCGATTTGAACCACTAGTCAATTTGAAAGGAAAAAATAATGAAGGACCCCCATGGATTCATCGAGCTCAATTTGAGAACCACTGCTCAACAAGAAATTACATTTGCGTATGGATGTTGAATAAGTTTACATCCTTCTATACACTCATACCAGAACACTGGATTACTCTCACAAACTACGCTATATTCCTGCTGGATCTCACACACCCACACTACACTCCTAGAGCACAACTGGGTGAAAGTGTTGTGGTCAGATGAGACCAAAATGGAGCTCTTTGGCATCAACTCAACTCGCCGTGTTTGGAGAAGGAGGAATGCTGCCTATGACCCCAAGAACACCATCCCCACCGTCAAACATGGAAGTGGAAACATTATGCTTTGGGGGTGTTTTTCTGCTAAGGGGACAGGACAACTTCACCGCATCAAAGGGACGATGGACGGGGCCGTGTACCGTCAAATCTTGGGTGAGAACCTCCTTCACTCAGCCAGGTCATTGAAAATTAAAGTCATTACCAAAAGTCATTACCAAGTACTAAGTCATGTTTTTCAGAGGGATCAAATACTTATTTCCCTCATTAAAATGGAAATCAATTTATAACATTTTTGACGTGTTTTTCTGGATTTTTTTGTTGTTATTCTGTCTCCCACTGTTCAAATAAACCTACCATTAAAATTATAGACAGATCATTTCTTTGTCAGTGGGCAAACGTACAAAATCAGCAGGGGATCAAATACTTTTTTCCCTCACTGTACACTACACTTCTGCTAGATCACACACACACACACACACACACACACTATACACCTACTGGATCACACACACACACACACAAGACTTCTGCAGGATCACACACACACACACACACACTATACTCCAACTGGATCACACGCTCACTACACTCCTACTGGATCACACACTCACACTATACTCCTACTGGGTCACACACTCACACTATACTCCTACTGGGTCACACATTCACGCTACACTCCTACTGGATCACACACTCACGCTATACTCCTACTGGATCACACACTCACGCTATACTCCTACTGGATCACACACTCACACTATACTCCTACTGGATCACACACTCACACTATACTCCTACTGGATCACACACTCACACTATACTCCTACTGGATCACACACACACTATACTCCTACTGGATCACACACTCACACTATACTCCTACTGGGTCACACACTCACGCTACACTCCTACTGGATCACACACTCACGCTACACTCCTACTGGATCACACACTCACACTACACTCCTACTGGATCACACACTCACACTACACTCCTACTGGATCACACACTCACACTACACTCCTGCTGGATCACACACTCACACTACACTCCTGCTGGATCACACACTCACTACACTCCTACTGGGTCACACACTCACACTACACTCCTACTGGGTCACACACACACACACTACACTCCTACTGGATCACACACTCACGCTATACTCCTACTGGGTCACACACTCACACTACACTCCTACTGGATCACACACACACTATATACCTACTGGATCACACACACACACTATACACCTACTGGATCACACACACACACTATACACCTACTGGATCACACACTCACACTATACTCCTACTGGATCACACTCACACTATACTCCTACTGGATCACACACACACACACACACACACACTGGATTTTACACACACACACACACACACACACACACACTATACTGCTACTGGATCACACATTCACACTATACTCCTACTGGATCACACACTCACACTATACTCCTACTGGATCACACACTCACACTATACTCCTACTGGATCACACTCACACTATACTCCTACTGGATCACACACACACACACACACACACGCACACACTATACTCCAACTGGATCACACGCTCACTACACTCCTACTGGATCACACACTCACACTATACTCCTACTGGATCACACACTCACACTATACTCCTACTGGATCACACACTCACGCTATACTCCTACTGGATCACACACTCACGCTATACTCCTACTGGATCACACACTCACGCTATACTCCTACTGGGTCACTCACACACGCTACACTCCTACTGGATCACACACTCACGCTATACTCCTACTGGATCACACACTCACGCTATACTCCTACTGGGTCACACACTCACGCTATACTCCTACTGGGTCACACACTCACGCTACACTCCTACTGGATCACACACACACACTATACTCCAACTGGATCACACGCTCACTACACTCCTACTGGATCACACACTCACGCTATACTCCTACTGGGTCACACACTCACGCTACACTCCTACTGGGTCACACACTCACGCTATACTCCTACTGGATCACACACTCACGCTATACTCCTACTGGATCACACACTCACGCTATACTCCTACTGGATCACACACTCACGCTATACTCCTACTGGATCACACACTCACGCTATACTCCTACTGGATCACACACTCACGCTATACTCCTACTGGATCACACACTCACGCTATACTCCTACTGGATCACACACTCACGCTATACTCCTACTGGGTCACACACTCACGCTATACTCCTACTGGGTCACACACTCACGCTATACTCCTACTGGGTCACACACTCACGCTATACTCCTACTGGGTCACACACTCACGCTATACTCCTACTGGGTCACACACTCACGCTATACTCCTACTGGGTCACACACTCACGCTACACTCCTACTGGGTCACACACTCACGCTACACTCCTACTGGGTCACACACTCACGCTACACTCCTACTGGGTCACACACTCACGCTATACCCCTACTGGATCACACACCACGCTATACTCCTACTGGGTCACACACCTCACGCACACTCCTACTGGGCACACACTCACGCTACACTCCTACTGGGTCACACACTCACGCTACACTCCTACTGGGTCACACACTCACGCTACACTCCTACTGGGTCACACACTCACGCTACACTCCTACTGGGTCACACACTCACGCTACACTCCTACTGGATCACACACACACACTATACTCCAACTGGATCACACGCTCACTACACTCCTACTGGATCACACACTCACGCTACACTCCTACTGGGTCACACACTCACGCTACACTCCTACTGGGTCACACACTCACGCTACACTCCTACTGGATCACACACACACTATACTCCTACTGGATCACACATTCACACTATACTCCTACTGGATCACACACTCACACTATACTCCTACTGGATCACACACTCACGCTATACTCCTACTGGATCACACACTCACGCTATACTCCTACTGGATCACACACTCACGCTATACTCCTACTGGATCACACACTCACGCTATACTCCTACTGGATCACACACTCACGCTATACTCCTACTGGATCAAACACTCACTACACTCCTACTGGGTCACACACTCACTACACTCCTACTGGATCACACACTCACACCACACTCCTACTGGATCACACACACACTACACTCCTACTGGATCACACACTCACACTACACTCCTACTGGATCACACACTCACACTACACTCCTACTGGATCACACACTCACACTACACTCCTACTGGATCACACACTCACACTACACTCCTACTGGATCACACACTCACACTACACTCCTACTGGATCACACACTCACTACACTCCTACTGGGTCACACACTCACTACACTCCTACTGGGTCACACACTCACTACACTCCTACTGGGTCACACACTCACTACACTCCTACTGGGTCACACACTCACTACACTCCTACTGGGTCACACACTCACACTACCTCTACAGGTCACACACACACACACTACACTCCTACTGGATCACACACTCACGCTATACTCCTACTGGGTCACACACACACGCTACACTCCTACTGGATCACACACACACACTATACACCTACTGGATCACACACACACACACTATACACCTACTGGATCACACACTCACACTATACTCCTACTGGATCACACTCACACTATACTCCTACTGGATCACACACTCACACTATACTCCTACTGGATCACACTCACACTATACCCCTACTGGATCACACACACACACACCACATACACCTACTGGATCACACACACACTATACACCTACTGATCACACACTCACACTATACCCTACTGGATCACACACCACACTATACCCTACTGATCACACACTCACACTATACTCCTACTGGATCACACACTCACACTATACCCTACTGGATCACACCTCACACTATACTCCTACTGGATCACACTCACACTATACTCCTACTGATCACACCACACTATACTCCTACTGATCACACTCACACTATACTCCTACTGGATCACACACAACCATAATCCTACTGGATCACACCACACTATACTCCTACTGGATCACACACACATATACTCCTACTGGATCACACACACACTATGCTCCTACTGGATCACACACACACTATGCCCTACTGAACACACACACACACACACACACACACACACACTATACTCCTACTGGATCACACACTCACGCTATACTCCTACTGGATCACACACTCGCACTACACTCCTACTGGATCACACACTCACACTATACTCCTACTGGATCACACACTCACACTATACTCCTACTGGATCACACACTCACACTATACTCCTACTGATACACACTCACACTATACTCCTACTGGATCACACACTCACACTATACTCCTACTGGATCACACTCACACTATACTCCTACTGGATCACACTCACACTATACTCCTACTGTATCACACTCACACTATACTCCTACTGGATCACACTCACACTATACTCCTACTGGATCACACACACACTATGCTCCTACTGGATCACACACACACTATGCTCCTACTGGATCACACACACACACACACACACTATACTCCTACTGGATCACACACTCACGCTATACTCCTACTGGATCACACACTCGCACTATACTCCTACTGGATCACACACTTGCACTATACTTCTACTGGGTTACACACTCGCACTATGCTCCTACTGGGTCACGCAAACTATACTCCTACTGGATCATACACTCACTATACTCCTACTGGATTACACACACTATACTCCTACTGGATCACACACACTCACACTATACTCCTACTGGATCACACACATACCATGCTCCTACTGGATCACACACTCACACCATACTCCTACTGGATCACACACACACACACACACACACACTATACTCCTACTGGATCACACACTGACACCATACTCCTACTGGATCACACACTCACAACATACTCCTACTGGATCACACACACACCATACTCCTACTGGATCACACACTCACACCATACTCCTACTGGATCACACACACTCACACCATACTCCTACTGGATCACACACACTCACACCATACTCCTACTGGATCACACACACACACACACACACCATACCCCCACTGGGTCACACACACACACCATACTCCTACTGGATAACACACTCACACCATACTTCTACTGGGTCACACACACACACTATACTCCTACTGGGTCACACACGCACACACACACTATACTCCTACTGGGTCACACACTGTACTCCTACTGGGTCACACACACACACAC
Organism: Ameiurus melas; assembly: GCA_012411365.1. Taxonomy (NCBI): domain Eukaryota; kingdom Metazoa; phylum Chordata; class Actinopteri; order Siluriformes; family Ictaluridae; genus Ameiurus; species Ameiurus melas. The sequence continues at coordinate 12,985,547 of CM022758.1, forward strand.
CATACTCCTACTGGATAACACACTCACACCATACTCCTACTGGGTCACACACACACACACACTATACTCCTACTAGGCCACTCACACACACTATACTCCTACTGGGTCACACACGCACACACACTATACTCCTACTGGGTCACACACGCACACACACACTATACTCCTACTGGGTCACACACGCACACACACACTATACTCCTACTGGGTCACACACGCGCACACACACTATACTCCTACTGGGTCACACACGCACACACACACTATACTCCTACTGGGTCACACACTGTACTCCTACTGGGTCACACACTGTACTCCTACTGGGTCACACACTGTACTCCTACTGGGTCACACACACACACCATACTCCTACTGGGTCACACACTCACACCATACTCCTACTGGATAACACACTCACACCATACTCCTACTGGGTCACACACGCACACACACATATACTCCTACTGGGTCACACACGCACACACACATATACTCCTACTGGGTCACACACGCACACACACCGTATCCCTACTGGGTCACACACTGCACCTCATCTGGTCACACACCGCTCCTACTGGGTCACACACCGTACTACCACACACACACACACACACACACACACACACACATACTACACTCCTGATGGATCTCTCACACACTCACACTATACTCCTGCTGGGTCACACACACACACTATACTCCTACTGGGTCACACACACATACACACACACACACCCTGATGGATCTCCACACACACACACACACACTACACTCCTGCTGGATCTCTCTCTCTCACACACACACACACACACACACTACACCCTGGGATCTCTCTCTCACACACACTACACTCCTGCTGGATCTCTCCCTCACACACACACACACACACACACACACACACACACACACACACCATACCCCTCTCTCACACACACACACACACACTACACTGATGGATCTCTCTCACACACACACACACACAACATACCTGCTGGATCTCTCTGTCTCACACACACCTGCTGGATCTCTCCCACACACACACACACACACACACCTGCTGGATCTCTCTCTCTCACACACACACTCTGGATCACTCTCTCTCACACACACACACACACACACACACACACAATAACCTGCTGGATTCTCTCTCTCTCACAAACACACACACACACACACACACACACTCCTGCTGGATCTCTCTCACACACACACACACACACACCCACACCTGCTGGATCTCTCTCAACACACACACACACCACACTCCTGCTGGATCTCTCACACACACACACACACACACTACACTCATATCTCTCTCACACACACACACACACACACACTACACCAAATCTCCACTCTCACACACACACACACACACACACACTACCTCCTGCTGGATCTCTATCTCACACACACACACACACACACACACCTCCTGCTGGATCTCTCTCTCTCTCACACACACACACACACACACACTACACTCCTGCTGGATCTCTATCTCACACACACACACACACACACTACATCCTACGATCTCTATCTCACACACACACACACACACACAAACTCATCGTCTCTTATCTCTTCACACACACACACACTCTGTCTCATTAAATATCTCACACACACACACTACACTCCTGCGATCTCACACACACACACACACACACTCTGCTGATCTCTATCTCACACACACACACCCACACACACACTACCTCCTGCTGGATCTCCTCTCACACACACACACACACACACACACCTGCTGGATCTCTCTCACACACACACACCACACTCCTGCTGGATCTCTCTCTCACACACACACACAAAACACTCTGATGGATCTTCTCACAACAAACACTTACACACACACACACTCCTGCTGATACTCTCTCTCTCTCTCACACACACACACACACACACTACACTCCTGCTGGATCTCCTCTCCACACACACACACACATCATACCTGCGATCTCTCTCACACACACAACACTCCTGCTGGATCTCTCACACACACACATACACTACACTCCTGTGGATCTCTCACACACACACACTACCTCCTGATGGATTCTCTCTCACACACACTACACTCCTGATGGATCTCTCTCACCCACACACACACACACACTACACTCCTGGTGGATCTCTCTCACACACACACACACACACACACCACTCCTGATGGATCTCTCTCACACACACACACACACACACACACTACACTCCTGCGATGTCTCTCTCACACAACACACACACACACACACACACCTGCTGATCTCTCTCTCCTCTCACTCACACACACACACACCTGCTGGATCCTCTCTCTCTCACACACACACACACACACACACACACACACACACACACACACACTACATCACCTGCTGGATCTCTCCTCTCACACACACACACACACACACTCCTGCTGGATCTCTCTCTCACACACACACACACACACACACACCTGCTGGATCTCTCTCCACACACACACACACACACACACACACACACTACACTCCTGAGATCTCTCTCCTCCACACACACACACACACACACACACACACCTGCTGGATCTCTCTCAGACACACACACACTACACTCCTGCTGATCTCTATCTCACACACACACACACAAACACACACACTACACTCCTGCTGGATCTCTATCTCACACACACACACACACACATACACTCCTGCGGGATCTCTATCTCACACACACACGGCCGTGCGTGGCCCT